>OZ034970.1:33221942-33321942 GCA_964030785.1 Siderastrea siderea | reverse complement strand
AAGCTCATAGGTTGCCGATCATTAACGCATCACGATCCTATGTTCGAGATGAACTCTGCTGTTTTCTTTCTGCTTTGTGTTGTGGCTAGTTCCCATGTGCAAGGAGAGGTGAGTTACATAGTATGCAATGGTTAGCTAGAAGTTGACCATCCCGACGATTAATGATTAAAAACAAGCAAACAAGGGGGCTAGTTTCTAAAGAAACTGTGGTGCTGCGTGGGTAGGGACGTGAAACACAAAATTTTGGATTTATCAACTGAGTTGATAAGGTAAATTGGCCACCGTAAAGAGATTTTTTGTTTTCACCTTAAAGAGATTGAAAGCTGACGTTTCGAACGTTAGCCCTTCGTCAGAGTGTTAGCCCTTCGTGATTCAGCTTGATTCGTTCTGACGAAGGGCTAACACTCGAAACGTCAGCTTTCAATCTCTTTACGGTGGCCAATTTACCTTATCAACTCAGTTGATAAATCCAAAATTTAATGATTAAAAACAGTTGAATTTCAGTTTAAGTAAATACGTTACAGGACCGTTAACATAAAAGTTTTAAAATTTAAAATAAATGAATATAATAGGTTGGTAGCTGAACAAGAAGTGTCATTAATGTAGCTCATCGCGTCTATTTAATCCTTGCGGCTCCAGTGTCTTAGCCTTGTCAATTAAAGGCAGAGTTTCACGGTTCAGCGCATGTGCGAGCGATGAATTGAGCGCTGTCAAGATAATTGTTTTTAAACCAATTAGAAGCGCGCTCACTACCCTGGCGGGATACGGCGGTAAATTGTTATCACTTGTTGTCGATAGTATATGAAATGTCAGGCCAAGCACGACTGTCGCTAGTTGTTGAAGTTATTCCAGCCTTCAAAATAGAGCTTGCCCACGTACAATCGTAACAGCTTTGTCCCTTTGATCAAGATGATTTGAAGGCGACAAAGCGAAATTGTGTGGTTGACCTATTGATCCGGGAGAAACCTCAAGCTGTGATACTGTTTGGAGTGTTTGATGTTCTTAGGGCCGTTTGAAATCCTTATGCCTCTGTGTGTGCTAGTTCTTTGGCAATTAGTTAGGTTTTTGTGCTCAGTTTAATTGCAAGATTCCTCAAAGCCGCTTTAAAGAGTGTCGTTTAATTTATGAAAGGATCCACGAGTTTCTTAATGCGTAATTTGATGTTTGCTTGCGGTTATCTGCAAGACATGTAACTTTCTTTATCACGAATGTCAGATCCAAATTAATTATTCTGAGACTGAAGTTATGAATATACGAAATTCATATATTTGAACTGCGGAATGAAGAATTAAATGTAAAGAAGATCCTCGCAGTTATTAACGCAACTTATGCAGTTGCCTGTTGCCATCTCTTTTGATCATGATGAAGCTACAGCTTCTGACGCTCTCGTTTTAACTCCACTTTCGTGGTTTTGGTTAAAATAGAAATAGAATTCTTGGATTAAAATATTGCACCTCTGTTGTCTTATGGCGAACTACTAGCATTCCAACTGATAGATCTCCAGGAGCAATTCGGACAAAGGTTATTGTTTGACCTGCTTGTGATGGTCTGTTTGAAGTTCTTAACGATTTTCCATTTGTTAAATCTGCAACAGTTAAAATCTTGTTTCTTAAGACTCAAGGATTCTTCAATCTCGTGAATGTATTGTGTTCTGCCGTCCCGTCGCCAGTCTACCACGACGTCTCTTCTGACCATCCACTGACTAAAATGCCGATTTCGGCTGCTAAATCACTTTCAACATCATAAAAATCGAACTAATATTTACAACAGGAAATAAAGACTATCAAAAGTGGAAAGCGAAGAGCGGATGTGCAAAATTAGGGCGCGATTTCAACGGATTTTTCCACCATAAGCTCAGTTCGAATTTAGTGTCGACCCGTACAATTTATTTTTAAGCCGTTCCGCTCGCGCATGCGCTTCTCCGTGAACAGTGGACTTAAAGTGTGCCTCACGTGCTTTTCTTACGGAAGGTCCAAGGGAATGAGACGGATGTCGTTGACGAAGTGCCAGGGTAAGTTGAAATGCTCCGAAACAGGGGTAGGGTTAGCAAGCTGTTGATGATTTTGGACGGAACGACGATGTTCTCCAAAGCGTTCGTGAAGATGTCGTTTACTCTCCCCAGTGTATTGGCAAGGCAAGTTACGTGGAGCGCATTTTTTACATTCAATTAAATAAATAAGGTTTTTAGATTTACAAGTTAAAGTGTCTTTAATACGTCGTTCTTCTTTAGTAGAGAAAAAGATATACCGTATTTTCTCGATTAAATCGCCGGACCCCGAATAAAGATCGGGTTCAAATAAACGCCGGGTCCACGGGGCCGAGTTTAAAATAAACGCCCCCGGCGTTTATTCAGGTTCCCAGCGTTTATTTGAGGTCCCGGCTTTTATTCGAGATGGGTATATTTAATCAGGATTATGTATTGTAACTGCATTCTAGTTCTCTTCCTACTATTTTATTTGAATTTGCTGCCTTATTCTAAATTGCTTGCACAATACGTTTGCTGTCGAGCAGTTGCGACATACTTCCTCCATGTTCCACGAAGAAATGTAACGTTGAGAAGAGTTCAATAACTGTTCTTGTCAGTGATGTTTTTTGTTGAACGACTTACCTGATTCATTGAGAGAAGACAAAGTTGGTGACATCGTTTCACATTTTTTAACGTTCTTGGATCTTTAATGATGTGTTTATTGTTCATCGTTGAGTCGTTTGTCTCACGATGGAATCGCTTTGAGTTGTTGATCGCGACGTTTCGACTGCAATACTGCTAGTCTTCAGCAGGCGATGAGGTCCATTGTTTATGTGTCGCTATTTGTAGCATGATGGTTCGCTGCTATTGGTGCATTTCGATCCTCATTATTATTCCGACTATTAGATGTTGTTCCCTCACAGGTCCGCTTTGTGGTTGGTCGGCTGTTGTGCTTTCTGATCGTAGGTATCCAAGCTTCAGGAATTTCGATTCCACTATCTCTATTGATGTTATTAGGATGAAGTCTTATATGGATAGCCTCTTTGACCCTACGTGTGTACCAGTGAGGGTCACGATCAGTAAACTTAACTTCTTTCCAAATAGGAAGATGCCCCGTTTCGTTAGCGTGCTCCGAAACTGCGGAGGTTTGCGTACGAGCAAGCCATATATCTCTGTCGTGTTCTTTTATCCTGTCTTGCATCGCTCTCCCTGTTTCCCCGATGTATACTTTGCCGCACTCACATGGAATTTTATAGACGGCACCGTCTTGTTTAGTTGGTTCAAGGGCGTCTTTCGGTCGCACTAAGTGAGACCTAAGAGTTGCTACAAATAGCGACACGTAAACAATCGACCTCATCGCCTGATTAAGACTAGCATTATTGCAGTCGAAACGTCGCGATCAACAACTCAAAGCGATTCCATCGTGAGACAAACGAATAAACGTTCATCTTACCTAAAGAGAAAACTGTTTGCCTATCGATCACTTAGTACAGAGATCGTTTTAATTCCCAAAAGTCTCTAATGTGATTGGATTGAGCAATTTATTTTCCCTGCAGTCATAAGAAAGCTGTTGCAAATTTCGAGCAAAATGAAGCAAATTTCTTGCTTGAGGCAAGCGCCGTTTACGGAATTTTCTACTGAGGACCATTTTCTCTGTGATTGTGATGCTAGTAATACAAACAATTCGCTTGCATAAAAATCTGGAAGAGTGATGTATTTTCCTCCTCCACCCTCGGTGTTCAAATTTAACATTCGTCCCCACCCTTATTCAAAAGCAAAATACATGAGAATCCCTCATTTTCTTCATCCTCTTTCTATAAACAATGAAAGCGAAATTGGGCCAAAATCACGGAGGAGGGACAAGAGGGCCCTTGTGACCAGGACACAAACCCAGTTTTGCTTTTAATGGGTCCCAAAACAAACCATAATGAGTTCGAGATTTTTACAAATTTTAAAATAGTTGCAAAAATGATAGATAAGTCGATAGAGTCTTTATCTTTGGCTCGCAAGCTAATTTTCAACAACAGCGGCAACAACGAAACATCTATATATATTCGATAAAAGTTACAGCATTGCCGGGTGGTCTTGCTTGAAATACATGAATTTCGATCGAGGTGATTAACTAGCTAACAAAGCTACCAAGTGACTAATTTTGTTGACAGAATAAAAACTGATAAAGAAGATTTGTATAAAAATTGTTTATAAGGTGGCCCGAGGGTATTTAACGGGCCGATAGTCCCTTTGTAAATCGCGGGATTTTTTGAGAGGACAACGTTAAGCAATTTCTTTGAATTGAATCTGACAGAAATATCCTAAACGATATGAAACTCAAAAATTATGGCGATCGAAATTAATTTGTGTTAGTCATAAGAGGTTTTTCAAAGTCTTCTATTAAAACAAAATGAGATTATTTTTCATACACCAAGATCAATTGTTACATGATAATCCATTATAGCACGTTACATGATAACCCGGATCTTAGATTTGCTTAAAGGGCGACTACTGCATTTCTTAAAACTGCCCTACTTTTGTGTCTGTCTCAATTGCCTGGAAAATGTGATACCTACGCTTACCAAGTATCCATCTTTTTAACTTAACCAAAATTTCTCCATTATTTATAGGTCCACACCGAATGCTCAGCGTGCTTTGTACGTACGGTGTACAGGACTTTTGCTTCCAGTCAAGAAAAGGACTATTTTAGTGACTCGTCGTTTTTTGTTTTCCCTTTGTCAGAATCCCCATTTTTTCGCGGTCGCCCTCAGTCTGTTCGGCTTCTACATCTTTAACCTTTTCGTTCCGGCTTCTCTAAGAGTAGCCTGTGAAAGGGCTTCGGTAGGGGTCAGGCCGCGCGCAGAGAGAGGGGAGACTGGGAGAGGGGAAGACGGCCCTCCCCTTTCCTCTCCCCTTCCTTCACCACCCCCTCCCTGTCTATTCGCTTGTTCTCGCCCTTTGTCATCTTCGCCCTTTAGAACCTGTTCACGGGTTACTCTAAGAGATATGAAGCTTGGTGAATCATGGGCACCTGCGAGTCGTCAAAATTTGCTACTTTTTAACTAGATTTTGTTAGCTTTTCGTATTAACACCTCCAGAATGTACTCCATTTTCCACATTTTGAAATGCGTGCGAAAGTGTATGGAAGACCTATATTTTGTGTCTGCAATTGCTTATCAAATAATCTCGTGAAGAAGAAATTCAAGTACACTGTAACAGTTGGACGTATATTAGTCCAAATGTAGTTTAAGTGCACTTTTAAATGGTGGAAGTCATCTGTTGTGTAATATCAAAGAAGCATTCAGGGTGTAATTGCATGCTTGTTATACAAGAGAAAGTTAATGGGCTGAGTCACATTTTGTACAGAGATTATTTTGTTATTGTGACCATTCTTTAAATAATTATAATCAGAATATGATGACTGTTTTCAGCAGTTCTGATTTCATAAGGAACCGAATTCCACAGTTTAGGCGCGGCAACGATGAAAGCACGGTCCCATACGAAACGGTGTTTGCACTTAGAACTTTTAGTAACATCTGCTTAGAGGATCGTAAAGATCGAGTATGGTCATATCTCTCGAGTAGGTAGGTAACATAAGCCGATCACTGAGCGCCTTGCGTGTAGCAACCAAAATTTATGGCTAAGTCACATTTTGTGCAGAGATTATTTTGTTATTGTGACCATTCTTTAAATAATTATAATCAGAATATGATGACTGTTTTCAGCAGTTCTGATTTCATAAGGAACCGAATTCCACAGTTTAGGCGCGGCAACGATGAAAGCACGGTCCCATACGAAACGGTGTTTGCACTTAGAACTTTTAGTAACATCTGCTTAGAGGATCGTAAAGATCGAGTATGGTCATATCTCTCGAGTAGGTAGGTAACATAAGCCGATCACTGAGCGCCTTGCGTGTAGCAACCAAAATTTTGAAGATAATGCGTTGTTTGATGGTGAGACAATGAAGATGAACAAGAAGACACGTCACGTGCTCGAACTTTTTCTTGTTAAATAGCAGTCTTGCAGCACAGTTTTGCACCATTTGAAGTCTTTGAGTAGTATTCTGCGGGAGACCATAGAGTAGTGAGTTGCAGTTATCAAGCTTACAGAGTTGCAGTTATCAAGAAGCAACCGTGGTATAATTATCAGTTAAAGCATGGCAGCAAATCTTTAATGAGCGCGCCAAGCCAAGTCATTTCAACAACACTAACTTGGTCTTAAAATACACTGCATGACCCGGTCCCAAAAGATTTATCCATTATTAGGAAGAAGAAGATAAGGTATAGGAATTTAAAACGAGCCATTAAGGAGTTTTCTTTTGTTTTGTTCTGTACTGTTCCGTTTCCTTTTGTTTTGTTTGTTATTTGTTGTTTTTTTTTTTGTTTTTGTTTTTTCGTGTGCTTCGAAATGCGTCTCGAACTAGGTAGTGCTACCATTGTGTTACCTGCTCCCCTTTACAGCAAGATTGAAATAAATGGACAAAGTATGTTCAGTTTAGCTCATCATTCATAAAGGCCTCAACAGCTAGCTGGCACCTGTGGGTCGTCAAAATTGTCATTTTGTAACAGCACCTTCATAGCTTTCCCTAATAATTCCGCCAGAATGTCCTCCAGTTTCCAATTTTGGTTTGCGTGCTCTTTGAGCCTATAGTTGCTCATCGAATAACCTAGCGGAAACGAAACTAAAGTACCCTGAAAAGGCTGCACGTATATTCGCCCACAAGTGCCGGAGTTGGACTCTACAACGGTGATAGTCATCTGCCATACAATATCAAAGAAGCGATCAGGGAGTGACTGCTAATTTTACATCAAAATGTTAAAGGGCTAAGTCACATTTAGTAGACTATTTTCTCACTGAAACTCTTCCTAAAACACACTAAAATACATACTCCCACAAGATTCATCCCTATGAAGGGTTAGGAATTGTAAAGCAGGAAAGATTATTTGCAACAAACAGTTCTTTTTTTTATATTTTTTTTCCTCGCATGAGTCTTCAATAAGAGAGTGCTAATATTAAGACACTTGCACCTCTTCAAGGCAAGAGTGTTAAATTTACAATCTTAGCTCAGTTCAGCTCATAATGCGTCAACACCTCAACAACTAGTTTGTACTGACAACATGAAGGCTGCTGGTTTCTTGTTGCTTTTTGCTTTGGCCACTCCACTTGTCAAAGGAGAGGTGGGTTTTTTGCCATGGATCAGTTTAATCCTTCGTTACCAAGGCCTTTCTCTCAAAACTCCCGAAGACCTTTAGGGCCCTAAAAACTATTCACATTTGATTAGTTTTTCTGCGCTCCCGGAGCAGTTTGAAAATCGGACAACAGACCTGAGGTCTGTTTTCTTGGAAGCATATGCTACTAAAATGGGCCAAACTTTAATAAAAGTCACATCAATTGATAGCTTTTTTAGCTCCAATTAAACCTCAAAAAGAAGGAGGTTTGGAAATGAATAATTTCACTATTTTTGACAAAGCGTTAAAGTTATGCATTTTTCGAACTTTTTAAATTTTCGTCCGTTAAATAACTCGTTGGAACTTTGGATTATTTTTTCTTGAATTAGCTTACCCAAAGGGATGTTTTGGCAAAATAAAAAAAAAATTCGATTTTTCGTGAGTGTCTTTCGATTCTCGATATTCTCAGAAAATGACTCTTAAGTTGTAAAAAAATTGATAGCTTTTTTCTTTTTTTAAATTTCCACGTTTTCCGGAGCAGAAATTTTAAAAATAAGCCACATACGCGCCTTACGTCCTCCACTGTTACTTGTAAACAGCTGAACCGAACTGAATTTCAATGTTTTACATTTCTATGGTCTGTTTTCCGTTCCTCTGTCCTGGAAAAAGCTCCTGAACACCAACAATCGCACTCATAATCTACCCCCAGCCTCACTGATGGTGAGACAATGAAGATGAACAAGAAGACACGCCACGTGCTCAAACTTTTTCTTGTTAAATAGCAGTCTTGCAGCACAGTTTTGCACCATTTGAAGTCTTTGAGTAGTATTCTGCGGGAGACCATACAGTAGTGGGCTGCAGTTATCAAGCTTACAGAGTTGCAGTTATCAAGAAGCAACCGTGGTATAATTATCAGTTAAGGCATGGCAGCAAATCTTTAATGAGTCAAGCCACGTTATTTCAACAACACTAACTTGGTCTTAAAATACACTGCATGACCCGGTCCCAAAAGATTTATCCATTATTGGGAAGAAGAAGATAAGGTATAGGAATTTAAAACGAGCCATTAAGGAGTTTTCTTTTGTTTTGTTCTGTACTGTTCCGTTTCCTTTTGTTTTGTTTTTTATTTGTTGTTTTTTTTTTGTTTTTGTTTTTTCGTGTGCTTCGAAATGCGTCTCGAACTAGGTAGTGCTACCATTGTATTACCTGCTCCCCTTTACAGCAAGATTGAAATAAATGGACAAAGTATGTTCAGTTTAGCTCATCATTCATAAAGGCCTCAACAGCTAGCTGGCACCTGTGGGTCGTCAAAATTGTCATTTTGTAACAGCACCTTCATAGCTTTCCCTAATAATTCCGCCAGAATGTCCTCCAGTTTCCAATTTTGGTTTGCGTGCTCTTTGAGCCTATAGTTGCTCATCGAATAACCTAGCGGAAACGAAGCTAAAGTACCCTGAAAAGGCTCCACGTATATTCGCCCACAAGTGTCGGAGTTGGACTCTACAACGGTGATAGTCATCTGCCCTATAATATCAAAGAAGCGATCAGGGAGTGACTGCTAATTTTACATCAAAATGTTAAAGGGCTAAGTCACATTTAGTAGACTATTTTCTCACTGAAACTCTTCCTAAAACACGCTAAAATACATACTCCCACAAGATTTATTCCTATCAAGGGTTAGGAACCGTAAAGCAGGAAAGATTATTAGCAACAAACAGTTTTTTTTTTCCTCGCATGAGTCTTCAACAAGAGAGTGCTAATATTAAGACACTTGCACCTCTTCAAGGCAAGAGTGTTAAATTGACAATCTTAGCTCAGTTCAGCTCATAATGCGTCAACACCTCAACAACTAGTTTGTACTGACAACATGAAGGCTGCTGGTTTCTTGTTGCTTTTTGCTTTGGCCACTCCACTTGTCAAAGGAGAGGTGGGTTTTTTGCCATGGATCAGTTTAATCCTTCGTTACCAAGGCCTTTCTCTCAAAACTCCCGAAGACCTTTAGGGCCCTAAAAACTATTCACATTTGATTAGTTTTTCTGCTCTTCCGGAGCAGTTTGAAAATCGGACAACAGACCTGAGGTCTGTTTTCTTGGAAGCATATGCTACTAAAATGGGCCAAACTTTTATAGAAGTCACATCAATTGATAGCTTTTTTAGCTCCAATTAAACCTCAAAAAGAAGGAGGTTTGGAAATGAATAATTTCACTATTTTTGACAAAGCGTGAAAGTTAAATTGGGTAAAGCGTTTGTGCTCGGACAGTGAAGCTCCTTGAAGCTTATATATATTCTAATTTCTCTTCTTGCTAACGTCGGCGCGGCGCGTTTCTGTTCAAGTGCGACTATGATTACAAGCTTCTCAGATTAAGCGAACACCTCCTCAGTTTTTACAGACATTATTTTACACTGACAGAAAATTGCTGCCACCACTCCTGAAAATAAAAGCGAAGTTCTCTTATTTGATAGTCATCGACAAATCGATAAACCTCCTGCGGTGGCACCGAGCAGGAATCACAAACATCTCAGACCTATTTGACGTAGAAAAACTGCTTCCTGTCTTATGACTCACTGTGCAGAAAATTTCAACTGAATTTCAATGTTTTACATTTCTATGGTCTGTTTTCTTCCATTCCTCTGTCCTGGAAAAAGCTACTGAACACCAACAATCGCACTCATAATCTACCCCCAGCCTCAGTTGACTCGCTCACATGCAAAATCGAATCGTTCACATGCACAACTCTATATAAGAGACTTTTGGCCCTGGAGAATGTACCTCCTCCCTCAGCAGAAATGGAACTCGTAGCATATGGTATAAAAAGGAATGATCTAAGTACGTTGTACCTTTTACCATTTAAGGTTACAATGGAAACTAAATAAGCGATGTTCCAGTACAAGATCATCCATCCCATTTACCCACAAATAGTATATTGCACAAAATGAAGAAAGTTGACCCCCCATACTGTCCGTTCTTTGAGAGCCATAGTATCTGGCATCTGTTTATAGACTGCTCGCAGGCAGCCTCCTTTTGGGCAGAATTACAAGACTGGTGTTGTAGTCTGAGCGGGACAAAACTAGAACTTTCGAATTGAGACGTTTTACTTGGAATTATTCATTCTTCTCGAGCCTGTTCCATCTTATCATTACAGGGAAATATTTTTTATATGTTAGCGTTACATCTATCAAGAAATACCATTTCGCTGATTATGTATCTCTAGTTCGAGACAAATTATCACTAGAAAAAACACATTGCAGCAACATCAGGTCAGCCGGAAAGACAAATTCATCAGAAATTGGGACATTCTCAGTAATCTTAAGCTCTTTCGTCCTATTTTCTTGACTTTTTCTAGATTAGTGACCCAGGATATAATAGTAGTTTATTGTAAGTATAGTATTGTCTAGCTTTTAATACGAAGTTAAGTGATTAAGATGTAAACATTAGTTTAGTGTAAGTTAGTTGTTTGTAACATAGTGTAAAGGCAACGTATCAATATGTGACATTATTTTCTTGTACGTAAGTGTAGTTATTGTTGTAACATATGAATGTATTGTCTAGCGTCAATACGACACGAAGTAGAGTACTTAAGTTGTAAAAAAATTGATAGCTTTTTTCTTCTTTTAAATTTCCACGTTTTCCGGAGCAGAAATTTTAAAAATAAGCCACATACGCGCCTTGCGTCCTCCACTGTTACTTGTAAACAGCTGAACCGATCCCTTTGGTTACGTCCCCAAACCGTGGTTACCGCCAACCGTAGTAACCCTCTCTGGTGGAAACACAGCCATTGATGTTTTGAAATTCGCAAACTAAGTTCAGTTTAGCTCATCAATCACAGAGTCCCCACCAGCTAGCTCGTCAATATGATGTGCGCTGTTTCCTTGTTTCTGTGTTCAAGGAGAGGTGGTACTATGTTTTTTCAATGCGACCTTATTGGTATGGAGCCCAATTTAGCTAAACGTTCCTTCAAATGCTGCTCCCAATTCTAGATTTCCAGGGTGCAGTCACGATTTCCGCACAGATTGTCGAAAGGTTGACAGGTCTACATACACCCGGATTATCATAGACAATTTAAAGTGTTGCTTTTTTGTTTTTGTTTTAGGCTTTAGCTGAGATCCATCTGGGAAAGAACGGCTTCATTGCTCGAACCTGCCTGGACTACCTGCAAAATGGCATGTTCGAAAACGGCTTTTATTGGCTTTTTGACGATCAAAACCAGCGATATGTGGTTTACTGCGATCTCTCATCCGAGCCGGGTACAGCCTGGACCCTAGTCGTGTCCTGGAACAGAGCTACAAAGAATTTGCCTCATTTTCGATCCAAGACATTCTTGGAAGATGCACCCATTAACCAGAACAACCCAAACTGGAATGCGTACCGTCAGACTCTGGCTCGAATCAAAACCCTCCGCAAACACTCCACGCACTGGCGTGCAACTTGCAGCTTCAACCGGTCTCGCTTCCAAAACCTTGAGAATGCAATTGATTATAGAGATTACATCAGGGGAAAATTTAGTGACCTGGATTTGATGACATTTCTTGGTTACGGCAAGTGCTTTCCAGTGGAGTACGTGAATATTCGAGGTCACGCAGCTGGACCAGGCACCACAGCACAGTTTTGGCAGCTTCAGAACACGTATTTTCCTCACATCGACAGCACTTTCTCTGGTTGTGCCTTCAAGCCAAATGCTGGCGCTGTTCCCAGTGAAGACAACTTTGGTTTCTATAATTCTGTCAACAGCAAGTTCCGTTGCACCGCAGGAGATGATGCGACAACCCAGTGGTGGTTCGGTGGATACCTGGATTAGTAATCGTAGTTAGTAGATTTCACGTGTAGAGCGTAACTGTCTTCTTAAAAGAATTTATACAATGTATCACTAAATTGTTGTGCTTGAACATAAAATAACAAATATTGAAAATACTTTTTTATTAGTTGCTGTTAGTAAACAAGTAAATTGAATTTCCTCTAAATAAATAAACATTGAGTAAATTTAACTTTCAACTTCTATTATTCATGGGCCGTTTCTAACTGCTTGTCAATGAACCGAGCCAAAGGCGATGTCTACAAGCTTGCAAAAAACAAACAAACAAACAAACAAACAAACAAGAACAACAACGACAACAAAACAAAAACCACCAAAAAAAAGAGACCAATATTTCCAACACTGACCGAATAAGCTAGTTCAACTTCATTACGATGCGTCTTTTAACAACTTGAAACACAAAAATAGCATAGTTTGTCTACATTGGCAAATGCATGCGACACAAACATGGAAGTTAAGAAAACAATTTTTTTTACACATGTACCACTTTCGCAGAATCTCCGTGTGGGAAACGGTTCCTACTTAACACAAAATGGGTTGCTTTGAAATAATTTTTTAAATCAGAAATCAGTGAAATCAAGTTTTCAGTAGCGGTGCATATAACATAATTCAAACAACACAGGGAACCTACCAGCCTCCAACGTGGCCGTCCTAAAGGCTCGTCAGGCAATTCAGCTCCAAGAATAAATGCGTTGGAGGCTAAGAACAAATCAGAATAATGCTTTTCATAATGGACGAGTGCAGCCATGAACTAAAGACATCAACAGACAGCTGAGAACCGTTACCTACTGGCGAGTTATCCCGCGAGGAGATGTATCTTGATTCCCTGTCGCGTATGCGCAAAATGAAGATAGATTTTCATATTGCTTAACGCACGCTGCGGTCGTACAGAGAGCTAGCTATTCGTTCTATGTCATTTTCACTTGTCGACGAGAGTTTCTGAAGGGGCTTCGGAAGTCATTTCTGAGAAGCCAATGGAAAAAATTAGCTTTTATCCGAAGGGGTAAAACATTCGGGTCATGAAACTTCAGGCAAAACTTTCATAGTCTTCTACTTTCTCGGCAGAAGGAGATTTCTTTCAAAAGCCAAAGTCGGATTTCCATCAAATGTCACCGAACGTTTCATTTACTTTTTTTTCCATTATATTTCGTTACACCGTTATCAGATTTGAGACAAAGAATTCATTTTCCCCCTAGAAACAGTAAATGGAAAAATGTTCAGAACAATGGATTCAACATGGGCTACAAATGCTGTCGTTTTCGCCTTGAGATGGAGTAGTGATAAAAATGATATTGTATTTCTTTCGATATTTGCAAAGAATTACAAACGAGAAAAACAGTTTTAAACACTCTGCAAACCTTTGCCGAGATGCTTGCTAATCACTGTCTGTTGTCGTTAGCAGACGACTACCAGAGCAGTTCCTCGTCTTTTCCGATAACGGAACAAAAGCAAAAGTCTGAACGTGAGCGAAGCCGAAATTACGAGGAGCAGTGCCTCGGAGTAGAGCAAAAATACAAATGCTGCTTCAACACCATGCCTTTCAAGAGAAGTAAAACGTGTACAAATGTAACGACTCAGTATTCATGAAAAAAACATTTTCAAGCACATTGTCCTAAATCTGAGTTATATTTTAGAATTCTAAGAGTTATCCGATTTTCGATCAATTTCTACGGACTTCACTGTGTTACAAAATATCCTTTTTTTGAGATTGTAACTTCTCTAGGTACAAAACTGAAACCTTAACAAGAAAACGAAAAAATAGAAAGAAATCAAGACAATCACTCAATTATGTGGGTTATTTCTATTTAATCTTCAAGTTTTCAGACAATATACTGTTCCTTCATTTCAGGTGATTTCTTGGGGGAGGGTTTTCTTAATAGGACAGTTACAAATTATTGTACGTTCGCCTGGTTTCTATCCAATCGTCAATAACTAAAGTGATTGCACATTGTAAAGTAACGACGAATCTTTTCACCACCTACAGCTTTCATTAAATCGCCAGTATCACCTGTTTAAAGAAATTATTTGAAAAGCCAATCAACATATTGTAATCAAAGGAAATCCAAAAATTATAGTCCAGTTTTGTTTAATATTACTCTTTTTGAGAAACCATAAAATGTTTCTTGCTGGGGATGACCGCGTTAGAAAATGGATCGCAGCTAGAAAAAATGGTCTTATTTCTTACACGTTCTTCCCTTGTGTTTTTGAAAACTCGCTAGAACTTATTATGGTTTGTTCTCCCTTTGAAAACAACCCCTTGATATCTTCTTTATGTTGTTCTAGTAGCTTTTGGAGTATACAAAAAGGTAGGTAGGTAGGTAATGTCGCACACGAGCCAAGGGGGCCCACACGGCCGGTTTCTGTAGTAGAATATTGCTACACCCCTAGGTGGGATGTTAGTCCGTCGCAGGGTTATCCAGAGCAGTATGTAGTCGGTACCCATTTATACCCCTGGGTGGAGAGAGACAATGTGGGGTAAAGTTTCTTGTCTAAAGAAACAACACAATGGCAGGGACTGGGCCTTGAACCACCTACCTAGAGATCTGAAGATCAGATCAGATCTCAACGCGCTAACCACTACATCACAGCGTCCCCACAGGAGAAACGGTGCTAAATTTTGATTTCAGTACAGTTTTGAGCCCAAAAAGAAACATTCCCATTACGAAGCTCCTTTAAAATGTATAAATAACGTGAGCAAGTCATTCAGCAACTTCGGCTCAAATTGCCGTGAAGATCTTTCTCTCACAATCGTCATCCGCAGTTATCGTAAATTGTATACACTCGATTGAAAAACGTCGTCGTGTGAAAACCATAAACCTTAGCAGTGAGACCAATGGCATTCTGGGAAGTATTCGTACAATATAACTTATTTACATAATCACTGAGCTAGAGATTGTTTTCCTACAGTACTGGAACAACACGGTATTTCCTTATTTCCGAATAGTTTTCCAGCAAAAATTGTTTTAGTTCGTGAACGGATGCAAACTTTTGCAAATTTTGCACTGTATGTTTCTGTATAAGGCTCAATTTGCCCTCATTCAGCCAAATTGGCCACTTTCAGAAAGGCTTGCACCACTGCCATTAGCACGTGAAACCATAGGTAACCCAAGCTCACTGTGTGAGCATGGTGAAAAATATAACGAATTGTATGGGAATTTAACAAATCATTTCTAGAATCGTAAAATATTTTGTTTTTCCCAAATAAAATTCCTTACTTGTCTTAGCTTGTGACCATAGTGTTTTTCTTGATTTTGTGTGCTGATTTGAGCTTATTTGTATTTAGGCGACTTTGGTTCATTGCTCACATATTGTGTAAATAATACTGAAAGGTTGGAGCCAGAATATTAATAACGGCAAAAGTACGAACGATTTTCTCATCGAAACCTTACCGGGTTTCAATTTCTCCCCCTAGAATCAAACAAGGATAACGTTCTCACCTTTTGACACCGGTCAGAGGCAAAATATGTCAATCCTTGGGTCACAAATAATCGTAGATAAAGTCAACACGAGTTAAAACGATTCGATTTGAGCCGTGGCAGGCATACCGGGTGCACTGAACGCGGCCGAGACTGGGCAGGAGGACAATTTTGATGCCTACGAAGAGACCCCTGCGAAATATTTTTTCGTGACCGAAATATACTTGCCTGCTTCCGGAAAGGAGAGACTTGTCAATGAAACAAAATTTTATCGTGCGCCGACAACGGACTGATATTTTTTCACGACGAGCAAAGTCAAGCGCTGTTTGCCATGTTGTTGACGTCGCGAGCAAAACGAAAGCGGGATAGCCTGCGCGCAGACGTCTCTTATTTCCTTTGCTCAACGCGGAAAAGCAAATAGGAGACGTCTGCGCGCAGGCTAAGGCCCGAAGGCAAAATTAAAGGGCGTGTGATGATGGAACCATTTGGCGAATAACAACGACTAGCTAGCCAGCGTTCAGGTACGAGGAATGCAGGAACAATCAGAAATTATTAAACGAGTTACGCGGGAAAAATATTTGCAGTCGGAGGAAAACACAAGGAAAGAATCAATACTGTAACAATACGGACTTATGCATCAGTCAATTCCAACGGTGCCCACCCCCCCCCCCCCGGGCGTTAGTGGGGCATTTTCCTCATTGTCCATCCCGGGGGCCGGGCATTAGTCTACCCCGGGGCATTTGACAGTCTTGTGATTTTCACGTCACAGTACCGTCACTTCCTTTCAGTGATAAGTTTATCGGGCAAGGACGATAAATTTGTGATTAACTTTGTCTAAAGAGGACAAAATGAGACGATAGATCCAGAGAACTAATGATCACTGAAGCAATACACAGAAGTAAGACTTATTTCAGACTTAGTTTGGCCTGATTTAGCTTTAATTAGAATGGAGATAAGCGCTAAAACTAAGAAATCAACTTGTTTGAACAGCTTGTTTGTCCCTACCGTGGGGCATTTGCCGGTTTGTTTTCAAAAAACTGCTAATGCCCAGGGGTCGGCCCGGGGGGGATGGGCACTGCTGGAAATGACTGATGCATTATCGGTCATGATAATGACCGATAATGCATCAGGGAATGAGGGAAGAAACCCTTCCCTCCCCGGGAAGGGTTTCTCTTCACTCCCATACGTTTCCCAAAATGAGAGAACCGCAAAATTCTGTTAACGTGCTTTGAGTTTTGTTGCAAAACTTCGACCAGAACTAGTTTAACTTATAAATCGCTTAAATTGATGGTTTATTTGGATGAAAACCGAGTTGCACGAGCGCTACGATCGGCCGAATAAAAGGGGTCCGTTCCTCTATTTTTGTTCCTTTGTTCCTATAATTGAATTAGGAACAAACCAGCTGTTCCTTTTCTGAAACAAAGGAACAGCTCTTAAACCGTACAAAGGAACGAATTTTGCACTATTCGGAACAAAAAAATACTGATTAGGAACCAAAAGGCCCCTTGTAATAACAAAGGAACGCATTGTTCCTAATCTGGCAAATCAGTTGGGCCTTTCTTGAGTAATTAGGAACCTGAGTTCCTAATAATTTCATTCCTTTTCACATAAAGGGAACGTATTGTTCCCAATAATGAAATCTAATCGGAACCGTTGTTCCTATTAACAGGATTAAGGAACCAACAGTTCCTATATTACTTAGTTCCTATTTCCAGTTAAGTTCTCCTTTAAGGTAATTGGGAACAGCTGTTCCCATCTACTGAGCTTACATAGCTCAACAAGGAACTGTTTGTTCCTAATCGCATCCCAGTTAGGAACATTTCGTTCCCATGTCTTAATTGGACCTAACAAAAGGGGAACGTGAAGTTCCTTTGTTTGGAAATTAGGAACGTGCAGTTCCCAAATAAAAAGGAATTAGGAACAAGGTGGCCCTAAATAAAAAGTCACGTTTTGTTCCTATATGAACAAATGGGATCATATTGTTCCTATAGTAATAGGAACATTTTGTTCCACTTCAACACAATTAAGAACAAAAAGTTCCTTTGGAACAAAACGGTCCTTTTCATTAAAGGAACGTTTTGTTCCTATATGAACAAATGGGATCATATTGTTCCTATAGTAATAGGAACATTTTGTTCCACTTCAACACAATTAAGAACAAAAAGTTCCTTTGGAACAAAACGATCCTTTTCATTAAAGGAACATTAGGAACAAAGAAGTCCCATTTACTTGAAAGCAATTGGAGTGCTTGGGGGGGGGGGGGGCATATCGCATTGAACTTCATTCCGCCTAAACATGCTAGGGCAAGTTTGAGCACGCTTTTTGGATTATGCTCGCCTTCGCCTTTCTATTGGACAAGATGCACTTGGGTTCCCAAAGGGGCTACAACATGTTCAGGGCACGTTTGAACAAGGTTAGTATATTTGCCTTGCTATTGGTCAATCGGGAGTTTCGTACTCTAGGGACACAAGGATCGTATAAAACAACTGGCAGGTAAGTGTATGCTCATTTCTCGCTGACTCTCCTCCCAAGAAAGATGAGTAAAAAGTGCAAGCAAGTTGACTGGGCTAAAGTTGCAAATGCTTTGACCAAATCGAAAAGACTTCACTTGGAGAAAGATGAATCCGATGGTCTTTTTCACTGCCCAATACAGGCGTGCGATCACGATGGATTTGGGACTCAAGGAGGCTGCAGGAAACACGTAACTCGAAAACACCGTTGGTTCTTTTACTTTGATCAGAAACCAAGCAATGCAGAAATTGAGGCTAGTCAAGTTAGCGACTGTAATGAAAGCCCAAAAAAATCCAAGCCCACCAGCGCGAGCAAACCGATTCCAACCTTTGAACCATCGGGTGCAATCGCTAAAGAATTCCTTTCTTGGCTCACCGGGAGTGGCGGGGGCAAGAGCGATCGCAAAGCTCTGCAAATTGTCAGCAAAAGCCTTAAGTTTCTCAGATTTTGTTGTGAAGACGAAGACGAACTGACTTGGAAAAATGTCGACTATAGCTTATGCTCTCCTAACCTCCTCTTTAAATTTGCTGATATGATGCAGGACACGTGGAATCTTGGACATGCTGGACGTTTAGGATACCTGGACGCCATTGGGGAGCTAGTGCAATTCAGAAAAGTCAGCGAAGGATTGTCAGATACAGTGGCTAGAGGATTAACTGTCACCGAGACGTACTTGAAAAGAGTTCGGCGAACAGTGTCTAAGATGATGAGATTGCAGTGGACCAGCGATCTGGACATTGATGTTTTGGAAGCCAAGGTCACTGGGCATCACTCGACGAACTACTGGAAGTTGTGTCTCATTACCTGCCTCGATATGAAGAAGTGCTTAAGAAATGCAGGGACAAACCAGGTAGTGTTTGCTTGGGGGATTTGTCGTTTGCCACCAAATTTCTAGCCGTGTACTTGTTCATTAAGGTAAAGGGCTCCCGACCCATGACGTACCAGTACCTCACTGTTGACATGGTTCGTGCAGCGAAAACAAACGGGGAATTCATTGACCAGAAAATGTTTAAAACGGCAGGTAAATACGGATTTGACTCCCTCCTTTTAACCGACACTAACATGAAAGTTTTGGATGGATATATACATCACAATCGCCCTCTGCAGAAACCAGTTTGCGACTACGTACTCGTGACGAGAAACGGGGGACAGCACAACAAGCTTGGAGAGCTGATGAGTAGACTGGTTTTTGATGCCATTGGAAAATATGTTCACCCGACGCGCTACCGCCAAATCGTCGAGACGGCAAGTTCCAACCAGCTCAGTGCAAAAGAACAAGACGCAGTTTCAGAGGATCAAAAACACAGCTCGGTTGTAGCAAGAGTGCATTATCAAAAGCAACGATCCAGAGAGGTCGCAACAAAGGCCCGCCAATGCTTGGATAAACTACATGGCGACAAGGGGACAAATTTGGAAGAAGATGTAATTTCAAGACTGTCAGACATCTCGTCCGCCTCCTCTCAAGAACATGATGCGCACCATCTGTCCGGCGGTTCTACAGAAGAAGTCGAAAGTGCAGAGGAGGCGTTGCCACTAAAACGGGAATCCAATTTGGGTGAAATTCCAAGACTTACACGCCAGCGCGCTTTCAAAGGGGCGAACATCGGTCGTACATGCAATAGAAAAAAAGCCCTCTTGTTCACCCAGGACGAAGACAGGTATCTCAAGGCCGGTCTCAAAAGGTACGGCTATGGTCAGTGGACAGCCATTCTAAGGGATTCCAAATTTCATTTCCAGAAAGGAAGGTCTTCTGACTCACTGAAGAAACGAGCGGCGGCCAAGTTTTGCAAAGACACGCGCTAGCTAAAAACTTACTGCTACTATAGAACTGGAATTTCAAATGGCGCCTTGGGAACCGCGCTTGCTTGCTTATGTGCCAATCAAACAGGCCTTCTTTGCGTGTGTGTTTCCCAAAGCATTTCGGGATGTTGCGTGTCACTATTTAGCGCGCAGACCTTAAAAGCCGGGCCTCTTTTCCTGCTGAACACACACCCGCTAAGATCATGGAGACCATTGTAGATAAACATCCCGCTTTGTCGTTGCAAGACATCAAGTTTGCTGGAGAGTTTATTCATGGCATTTGCGAGCCATTTGGTTTTCCAAACTCGACGGCCATGTTGGCAGAAAGCCTTTTTTGGAGGCATTTAAACAGAACAACGCAAAGGCAAAGGGCTACTCTGAGGGAGCTCATCTTGGCATGCCTTTTCATAGCCATTAAACTAGAAAGCAGCGACATTGCAAGAAATTCCTTGTTTATGGACGCTATTGCAACACTGGTTTCGAGGGATGTCATCATAGAGGAAGAACTCCGTGTGCTAGAGTCAGTAAATTGGAGGCCATTAGAACACGCAGACACGATTGGTCTTTAGTGTAGGAACCCACATAGTGATGGACTACTAATGCCTATATTAGGCAAAACCTGTCATTTATTCATCAAATTAATTATATTGAATCACACTTGATTAATTTATACTTGCATCATGTATTTGGCTGCTTGACTTCCCTTCATTGCCCCATCATCGCCACTCTCGTCGTCGTCGCTCGCGCTTATTTCGAAATTAGCTTCGACTGAACTTTTTGCCGGTTTCCTTCTTCTTCTTCCCGGCCCACTTGCGGAAATAGCGCTGAAGTAGAACGCTGTGCAGTCCGTTCCTGCAACAGTAAAACAATTTATTGTCAAACAGTCCATTCAATGTACGCTCGAATTGGTGGTCAACTAATTGCAACAAAAGCTTTTTCGACGATTTCATACTACATTTAGTCCCAAAATGCAAATGATTGTAATAATTCCGAAGTATAACCGTAGATTGACTGGACTAAAAAAAATGCACGCGGAATATCGACAGATTTGATGGTTTAAAGCATAATTCGAAAGATTTAAGAAATCTAGCATTTCAACTTACCCGAAATTGCATTGTCAGAAATGTCCCTTGTGCGGCACACGTTCCTCCAAGCGTGTTCTAAGCCTTCGCTTATGTCCGCGTACGCTATTGCATGTATGATGCTGCACTTCCCTACCACAATCGGGGAAAGGTAGCACAGAGCAGCGTTTTTAATTTTAGTGCTGCCAAGTTACCTTGCTGGCTGCGTAGCTTTGCTCGCTGACATAACGCTACGGGGAATGCGAGGCGCTATCCTAAAGGTCCACCTTTTATAGACAAACGGCGTGAAATCAAAACAGTTACCATATATGGGCATTGGTACCACCACACGTCACAAAGAAGAGGTCGTTGTATCGCAGCTTGCTTGCTGGAATTTGTTAAATGAATTCTCTGGTAAAAACAGCTCGTTATTTCTCAATTGCAATAATTGGGTGTGCGTTTGCATTTGAATGCATGACAACGTGGGAAAATTACGTCACCAAGCAGCAAAATGAGAAATGTTTCCCCAAAGGGATCATTAGAAGGTTCGGAATTTTTTTACTTATTCCATTGTCAAACAAGTCATACAGCATAACAAAACGGAGGTTACATAACCCCGCCTCACCCATCAATCGCTTTTCTTACAATGCATTGTCAAGGAGCTGATTAGTGGATGAATCTGAATAAATGCGCTAATAATTGCATATTTCTAAATTCAGTGACACAAAGGCGTGTTTGAAGACACCGTAAAACGGAGGTTACATAACCCCGCCTCACCCATCAATCGTTTTTCTTACAATGCATTGTCAAGGAATCCCAAAAAACGAGCTAATTACTGCATAATTCTAATTTCAGTGACACAAATGCGTGTTTGAAGACAACTTAAAGATTGTAACATTATTGATTTAAATCATAGTCTCCTTAGATCCCTTCAAATCCTTATTATCTTCAGTTCTAGAAACAATCGTCTGCTTTTCCTTGTCTCTGGAAACAATCTTCTGATTTCAGGGTATTCTTTTTTATTCATGCAAAGAAGGGAAATACGGAAACTAAGGGAACTAAGGTTATATGATACCCCCTTAGAATTTTGAAGTTTTATTCATGCAATGGAGGAAAATACGGAAACTAAGGAAACTAAGGATATATGATACCCTTCTTAGAATTTTGAAGTTTTATTCATACAATGGAGGAAAATATGGAAACTAAGGAAACTAAGGATAATATGACCCTCCCCTTTTACAAGTTTGAATTTTTATTCATGCAATGGAGGGAAATATGGAAACTAAGGAAAATAAGGATTGAAAATGTACTCTCCTTTGATTCCTTAAAATCCTTATTTTCCTTAGAAAATAATATTTTTAAATATATCCATGGGGCTATATGATAAACCCCCCTCTGAATTTTGAATTTTTATTCATGCAATGGAGGAAAATATGGAAACTAAGGAAACTAAGGATAATATGACCCTCCCCTTTAACAAGTTTGAATTTTTATTCATGCAATGGAGGGACATACGGAAACTAAGGAAAATAAGGATTGAAAATATACTTTCCTTTGATTCCTTAAAATCCTTATTTTCCTTAGAAAAAATAATAAAAATTATTATTAATATCATTATTATACATTAATATAATATATTAATATTTTAATATATTAATATATTATATTAATGTATTAAGTGGAATATATCCATGGGGCTATATGAAAGACCCCCCTTTGAATTTTTATTCATGCAATGGAGGAAAATATGGAAACTAAGGAAACTAAGGATAATATGACCCTCCCCTTTCACAAGTTTGAATTTTTATTCATGCAATGGAGGGAAATACGGAAACTAAGGAAAATAAGGATTGAAAATGTACTCTCCTTTGATTCCTTAAAATCCTTATTTTCCTTAGAAAAAATAATAAAAATTATTATTAATATCATTATTATACATTAATATAATATATTAATATTTTAATATTTTAATATATTGATATATTAATATATTAAATTAAATAAATTTTAAATAAATTTTATTATTTTTTCTAAGGAAAATAAGGATTTTAAGGAATCAAAGAAAAGTTATTTTCAATCCTTATTTTCCTTAGTTTTCGTATTTTCCTCCATATCATGAGTAAAAATTCAAAGGGGGGTCTTTCATATAGCCCCATGGATAATATTATTATTATTATTATTATATATTATTATTAATATATTAATATATTAGTATATTAAATTAAATAAATTTTAAATAAATTTTATTATATTTTCTAAGGAAAATAAGGATTTTAAGGAATCAAAGGAAAGTATATTTTAAATCCTTATTTTCCTTAGTTTCCATATTTCCCTCCATTGCATGAATAAAAATTCAAACTTGTAAAAGGGGAGGGTCATATTATCCTTAGTTTCCTTAGTTTCCATATTTTCCTCCATTGCATGAATAAAAATTCAAACTTGTTAAAGGGGAGGGTCATATTATCCTTAGTTTCCTTAGTTTCCATATTTTCCTCCATTGCATGAATAAAAATTCAAAGGGGGGTCTTTCATATAGCCCCATGGATATATTTAAAAATATTATTTTCTAAGGAAAATAAGGATTTTAAGGAATCAAAGGAGAGCATATTTTCAATCCTTATTTTCCTTAGTTTCCGTATTTTCCTCCATTGCATGAATAAAAATTCAAAGTGGAGTATCATATTAGCCTTATTTTCCTCAGTTTCCGCATTTCCCTTCTTTGCATGAATAAAAATTCAAAATGGAGGGGGGGGGGGGTTTTCATATTAGCCTTATTTTCCTCAGTTTCCGTATTTCCCTTCTTTGCATGAATAAAAATTCAAAATTCAAAATGGGGGGTATCATATTAGCCTTATTTTCCTTACTTTCCGTATTTCCCTCCTTTGCATGAATAAAAATTCAAATTTGTTAAGGGGATTGGATCATATTAGCCTTAATTTTTTAGTTTCCGTATTTCCCTCCTTTGCCTGAATGAAAATCCAACTCTGTTAACGAGAAATAAGGATTTTAAGGGTTGTAAGGATAAAACATTTGGGATTCTCATGTTACTTTTCTTCCGGATGTCTCTCCTTTGACTTAATGAAAATCCAAGTCTGTAATTATTAGATTGTTCCTAGAAACACGGGAAATAAGGATTTGAAGGGTTCCAAGGAGAGCACACTTGGACTGCTCATGTTCCTTACTACACATTGCTGATTTCTCATTCAGGGAACAAATGGTCCTCTTTGATAAGGAACACACACTTCTATAAAATGTCTCCGTTTCCGCGTTTTTCGATTCTGCGCTGCAAATAAATCTTGTCAGGGAGTAGAACTTTGATCATTCGCTTGACAGAACTCGATTTTCGGCCAGAAATTTGCTTCGCTTGTTCTGGGACGTGTTCCAGTGAAAAGGAACGGGAATTTTGGGAAACGATCTGGCCCATTCTCTCTCTCTCTCTCTCTCTCTCTCTCTCTCTCTTACGCAGGTTAGCGACATTTTGAATTGGCGCGGTCTTCGCTCAGATTGAAATGAATAGATCTAGATTTTCAGTTGGCTGCCTTGAGCAAAGTTTTCCTGAAGGCATCATGAAGCCTAGTGATGGAAAAAGTCTTACGATTTGCTGGTAATGCGTCGTCTAATATCTTACCTGCAGTTTGTTTTGCTTTTTGAACTTAACGGGTCTTTGACTCGGGTCCGTTTGCAGGGATTGATATTGTGGGCTTTGCTCGAGGTGATAACAAGTCTTTGGCCTGGAAAAGTAGGTCTTAGGGATCTTTTCTAAGCGGACAGAGCAAAATTGGACTTGAATTTTGACCTGGCCAAAGACTTAGAAAAATTCTTGTCAAAGGCGGTGGTATAAAGGTGTCCTCTTGAGAATTTTTCTCAACATCCGGGACTTCAACTAGAATGGCGAGCAGAGAAAGAGTTTGTGAAGAGATTTGCCTCGAAAAAGCGTGAGTTTGAATAGTTTTTCGTTTTGTTTTCGTTTTTTGCCGCTAGGGGGAAGTTATGTCGTGGCCTTGATGCTTTCAAAGTGTCGATTTGTGTCATTTCCGCTGAAGAGTTGACGTAACATTTACCAGACGTGTGAGTAAATTTTAGCGGGCTGCATTGGTTTGATTATTTGGAACAGTGAATAATGTAAGAATTCGATCAAGTCCCGATTGAAAACGCTGTTTCACTTTGCTTAAGGCTAGTTGTCATTAGAAAGATAAATTTTAACTCGAACGGGTCGGATTTTGAGTGAGATTTGCAATTTGCAGCCCACCTTCTCAAGAGATCAGAGGTCATGATTAATTTCCTAGTCTGTCAAAAATGTATGTCAGTTTCAGTTGCATTAAAAATTAAACGTGTTTCTTTCCAAACATTTACTTACTCGATTTAGAATTGTCATAATAAGCCCTAATTTAGGGCTGCCTATTGATTAGCAGAGGCCTTAGATAAACAAAGTTGGAAACTGTCTTGAATTTTGTATAGGTATGTTTTTGTAAAATCAGTCAGATATATATATATATATATCGTGAACGTTTTAGAGATAGCTGTTGTATATTCAGGTGGACCTTAGTAGAGGTTAGTCTGTAGTCTAAATGCTGCTGTGTATTGACGTGTGCTTGCACTCGAATCACGAAAGAAACAGCAAAATTGTTAAGTTTGATTGATCTTCGATTTTGCATTTTTTTCTCACTTATAGGTGACAAGAAAAATGTGCATGTAATGAAGCTCCATCGTTTACCTTAAAGCCACAGCCAAGTAATTGCGATGTTTTGTTACGTGTTCTACTGTACTGAATTTAATAAAGCTACGGTAACAGTTTGAAGCACTAGCAGCTTACTTGTTTTTGAACAGAGAAATGTTCTAACCCCCCCTCCCCCCCCAAAAAAAACCCAGGCGTTTCCTGCCCAAAAGGACCTTTGGAGAGACCAATTTAGTACTAAGCCAGATATCCACCAAACCACCATTGGGTTGTTGAATCATCTCCCATGGTGCAGCGGAACTTGCTGTTGATTATGCCATAGAAGCCGAAGTTGTCCTCACTGGGGACAGCTCCTGACTTAGCCTTGAAGGCACATCCAGATACACTACTGTCAGTGGTAAGACAGTAAGTGTCCTGAACCTGCCAAAACTGTACTGTGGTACCAGGTCCAGCTGCATGTCCACGGATATTCACATACTCCACTGGAAAGCACCTCCCGCTACCGAGAAATGTCATGACGTCCAGGTCGCTGAACTTGCCTCTGATGTAATCTCTGTAAGCAAGGTTTTGGGGTATATTGAAGGTGCAGGTTGCACGCCAGTGTGTGGAGCGGCTGCGAACACTTTTCATACGAGCCAGAGTCTGGCGATACGAGTCCCAGTTTGGTGTGTTGTGGTTGATTGGTGCGTCTTGCAGAAATGTCTTGCTTCGAAATTGAGGCAAACTCTTTGATGCTCGGTTCCAGGACATAACTAGGGTCCAAGCAGAACTCGGCTCGGATGAGAGGTCGCAATAGGCCATGTATCGCTGATCTTGATCATCGAAAAGCCAGTAGTAGCCGTTTTCCAAATTACCATGTTGAAGGTAGTCCAGACAGGATCGAGGGATGAAAACGTTCTTTTCCACATGGATAACGTCCAAGGACTGCAACGAGATCATGCAAAGAACTTCAGCACATGAAAGTCAATTAATAAACAAAAGTCAATGTTTCTAAGACTTAACTTCAATTTTCTACAAAGAAGGCGCTGCAGAACATCATCATGGCATAGAAATTTCGGTTTTAACGAACACTTTGCGATCCAAGCAAAATTAAGGAAGAATTTCCCCGTAGAGTGAAATGCAGGAAGTGTGATATACCAGAGAGCTTACAAAACTAGTTTTAGCGTCTACGTGTTTACGACAAAGGCCCGAAAGACTTTCACTTTAACAGCTAAACAGCAAGAATCCAAAGCAAAACTCTTGCTATGTCTAAGAAACCCACCTTTCCTTGCACAAGCGGAGAAGCCAAAACGCAAAGCAACAAGAAAACAGCAGACTCCATATCGAACGAGTTGGTTGTTGAGGCGTTTGCTACGTATGAAGTAAATTGAACTTGGTTTGTCAGATAACGTGATACTTGCCGTGAAAGGGAGCACGTATCCTGCTGTTACGGTTGGAACCGACATCAAAACACAACTCGATGTTTTCTTCAGAGCACGTAACGGAAACCGCTACTGAACTCCTGTGATCCCTGACACGAACAAATCTTGTTGAATGAAACCAGTTAAATCGCGGAAGTATTAAGTAGATCCTAGAGCACCTTCTCAATTCCCACACAAACCTTCTCGCCAATTGGCGAAAGTTATTAAAATTAGTCAAACGCTGTCCCATTACACAACATCTAAAGACGCACTCCGTACGTACTTTAGCCTGTTCCAGGCGTTCAGATAGTGGAGCGCAAGCGAAAACTAAAGCGAGCGAAAGAGCGGGAAAAAACAAGAGGAAACTCCCCTCGTTTTTTTCCCGCTCTTTCGCTCGCTTTATTTTTCGCTCGCGCTCCACTATCTGAACGCTATCTGAACGCCTGGAACAGGCTATACGTACTTTCGATTACGTTTCACGAATTCTCTGTAGGACTTCCTCTAACAGTTTAATCTTCAAATCAAGTTGATCAAGTCAGCTAAGAAAAAATAAACAGTTTTATTGTCGAAGGACATTGATTCAGGTACTATTTTCCATAAATTTCAGCTGTTAAAAATCCTTGGGAAATGGCCGACCGGCAACGGCGATCAACTCATTACTGTTCCACGGCAGCATGAAAACTGATACACCCAACAGCAAATGTTTTCTTTTATTAGCTTCTTCCTAGCTCGTTGAGTAGCTTCCCCCTATCCACTCTTACAAAGAAGACAAGAAAGCTGTTTCCTTCATTGCCGCCTCTGTCTAGGCTAATCAAATAAGACAAATTCACAGCTCCCATGCTTACCTACTGCCAATGTTCACTCAGGGCGGACCTTATTATTATCCAATTGTAGTTTTTATTTAAGTGTTACGTGATGTCTGTGTTTGTGGCCCCGGAAAAAAATAGATATAAACCTTATCACCTGTCAGTAGGTAAATTATTTCCATTTGTACAAACAATGCATTTAATAAATGGCTACATCCTTTCGATGTCGGCCTGAAATGGGTAGCGATGATTTTTCTTACATCCGTGGCGATTTACTGTTGATCCGTGATGGTCTGCTAAGGGCTCTGAATGATATTCTAAATCTTCTTGTTTCGGTTAACACAGAAATTTGTAAAATCTTAGGTACTTTTACGCCCGAGAGAGATTTAGAACAACACGCTATAATTGAGACTTTTCTGCAACCAAATTTTAGCACTGAAATACAGCTAATTTTGACCACGTGCAAAAACTTAGAATATGACGTTCTGTGGCTCATCTATATACTGTTTTACTGATCAGAATATCAAAGGAAATGCTTGGGTAATCATTTTAAGTGACCCGTTTGTCGAAAATATGGCAATCGCATTGCAAGTGATGGCGTGACGCCACTAGTCACGGAGACTGACGAGAGACAAAAGGTACATCGAAAACAATTTAGAGACAAAAATATTTTAAAAATGAGTTAGAACTTTGCTGGAAAGGCATTTGTTATCTTTTTGGTTCTTTTCCTTCCTTTCTCCTTCTCAGCTTCTCGATACAAGTATGTTTGTGCGGCGACGGCGAGATTATCATCGGGATCTTCATTGACCCGTGTTAAAAAAGAACCGCAAGCCTCTCTAAATAAAAAGAGAACTTTTAGAAATTAAAACAATTCACCAGAAATAAACAGATTGCTGTGATATTATTCATTTGTTAGACAACGCGCAACTATGAATAAATGGAATTTCTGGCGTTTGAGCGGATACGAATTAGCCAGAAATGAAATATTTCTGCGGCGCAAGAGCAGGGGGACTGGGGCTGGTTTAGTTGATGTGCAGCATAGGTAGAAAGGAGGGCTATATAAATGATGTAAGTCACATGGGAAATCATTTTAGGCCGACACCTCGTTCAGGTTACGTTATCTTTAAGTCATTTCCTTTCACCGAGTTACCACTTGATCATGCAGGAGGCTGACGTTGTTAGAATTGTTGAGTCGTCAATCGCCAAGAAAAACGAAGGTCTTAACTAGATTCTTTGAAATCGATGCTAGATAAATCCTTGGCGGACCTCAAGCGTTCTCATGCGGATACTGCCGAGACTCATCTCAAAGAGATAAAAAAAGCTCAAGTTTGACGACCCCCATCGTTTTAAGAAAAAAGGAAATGAGGACCAGTACAGGTCTAATCTTAAAGTCGGGGACGCCATTGAAGAAGCTAAAGAAGCCTGTTCGTCCCAGCAGCTTGACAAAGTCCACGCTTCCCTCGAGAAAGGTGAGAAACTTTTGTCAGAGAGACAGAAACACATTCTTTTGGCCGACAAGTCCGACTTTGGATGGTCGTTAATACGGGAATATAAACGAAACGATCTTGCGGAGGATTCCAACGACGAGAAAAAGATAATTCGAGCAGAAGCAAGAGCGCGTACCCAAGCCAAACAGAACTTGCTGCGAAACAAGTCAAGATTTGCGAGCAACAGAAGGGAACCTTCCGCTTTAACGCCAGTCGCAGCTGCCACTCCTAGCCACTCTGCCACTCCAACAGTTCAGCCTAGGACTCAAACTAAACCGGGTTCCTGTTATGCCTGTAACAAGCCAGGACATTGGAGAGCACAGTGTCCTCTCAATCGTACCAAGTTCCAGTCTGGTCAATGACTAGCCGGTCAAGGACAGGTCCAAGGTGTTGTCAATTCTATTTTTGTTTATAATAATCTAAGTGACATTTGCGATGATGAACTTTCAGATTCAAATCATTTAGATACCGCAGTCAAAATAAAGTCATTGTTAAATTATGAGTTTACCTCAGGCCAATCTAGTATTCCTTCGGTTCGTGGTCGTTTGGCCTTATGTTATGATGAATGGGTGAAATTAGGCGCCTCGGGGTTCATTTTAAGCGTTGTTCGCGACGGCTATAAAATCCCACTTGTAGCTCCCCCGCCTCCCAAGGTTAGTTCTAACAATACTTCTGCGCTTAGGGATAGACATTTTGTTTCAGAGGCTATTTCTGAGTTGTTAAGAACTAAATGTGTTGAGATTTTAGATCATCAGCCTGATATATTTAACCCACTTTCTGTCTCGATACAGCCTTCAGGCAAGAAGAGGTTGATTCTTGATTTGAGGCATGTAAATTTGTATGTCTTTAAGCGGAAATTTAGATGTGAAGATATTTCTGTAGCTCTTCAAATTTTCTCTAAAGGGTTTTATCTTTTTAAGTTCGACCTTAAGTCTGGTTATTATCACGTTGAAATTTTTCCCGAGCATCGGAAATATTTAGCTTTCTCCTGGGATTTTGGTGATGGTGTAGTAAAGTATTTTCAGTTCACAGTTTTACCTTTTGGCTTGTCGTCCGCGCCTTATTTGTTCACGAAATTACTAAAGCCCATTTTGACTTCATGGAGGTGTCAGGGAATTCCCATGGCTATTTTTCTTGACGATGGTTTAGGGGGTGGTGTCAATACCATCAAGGCCAAAATTAACAGCTTAATTGTTCGCGCTGATTTGACTAGATATGGCTTTCTAATTAACGAAGAGAAGTCCCTTTGGGAACCTATACAAATTATTACCTGGCTCGGAACCGTGTTTGACACTTGTCAAGGTTTCATTTGAGTTACTGAACGCAGGATTTCTAAGCTGAAGAATAGTATTAATTTTTGTACGTAAGGTTGATCGTAAGATTGTCAAAGTTAGAGATTTAGCCTCTGTGGTAGGCCAAGTCATTTCGCTCACTCCTTGTGTAGGAAGTGTGGCGGGGATTATGACGCGTTCTTTGTACGCAAATGTTAATCAGAAATTGGGCTTTACCTCGGTGTAAGAACCTGTGAAACTCACGAATGACGTAAAACAAAGGAAACAAAAACATTTTAAACAATACCGTACAGCAAAACAAAAGTTAACAAACAAAGAAAATCTTGTCAGGTTCTTACACCGAGGTAAACCCAGAAATTGTCATGGAACTCCGAGGTTGTATTGACTAAGGAAGCTTGTGATGAATTGGCGTTTTGGGGTGAGAACGTCGACTCCCTTAATTTTTTCATTGCCCCTGGGTGCCTTTGCAACCTCCTGCTAAGTTTGTCTATTCGGACGCGTCGGATCACGCCTGTAGTTCTTTCATTGACAATGAGCACAAGGTTTTTCATCAGAATTGGAGTCCTGCAGAAAGTTCCAAAAGCTCCACGTGGAGGGAGCTTAGGACCGTAGACCTAGCGCTGTCTGCCTTTGCCCCTGATCTTCAGGGCAAAAAAGTTGCTTGGTTTACTGACAACACCAGTGTTGTCGCTATTGTTCAAAATGGCAGTAAAGTTACAGAACTTCAGTCGCTTACTCTTTCTATTTTCAATATTTGCATCCGCTCTGGCATTTCGCTTGAAATGATGTGGATTCCTAGGAATTTGAATTATCAGGCTGATTTTTTGAGTAGAACTATCGATTTTGATGATTACACTATAAATGATGACGTATTTCATATGCTGGATTGTAAATGGGGGCCCCACACAGTCGATAGGTTTGCTTGTAGTTCATATCCAGAAATCGCAGACATTTGAGCCCACGGTCAACAAATCCTGCGGTAAATTGACCATCGAAGGGAACGCAACAACAACAAAGAAATGTATGGAGATTAAAAAATTTCGAGAAATATCTCTCGATCAATTTGTTTAAGTATAAATGTGCAACCGGTTCATGGTAAACTGGTCTATCAAGAAAGATATAGTACAAAAAATAAGGTGGATACTTCGAATTTTATGTTTACTTTTTACGGTTTTCTGTGAGCAGTTTAGCGGCCAAAAAATATAAGGCGTGGAGGGGGATTTCATCGAAAAACCGAAAACTCATAGTTTATAAACAGCGATTACGGGTAAACATAATGGGATCGAAAAAATGTGCAAGTGGATTCACTAAAACTATACATGGAACAAACTAACCTTACGATTTTCAGCTCCAACAGATTGATTTTGATGTTTACTTTTTGCACTTGAAAACCACGAAAAAATTGCATTCGGCCATACATTTGAAAGTCCTCGCTAAAGTCCAAAAATCCACTTTCTTGGAACTGCGATATTTCGGCCGAACCGGCTTCAAATACCCTACAAAAGCCATCCTTCGAAAGCTAAATTTCAGTACATTCGAATGTTAAGCGACTTAGTTTGGTCAGTGGTTTTTATATGGTTTTTATATGGGACTTATTGCATCGTGCACCATCATGAAATATGAGCCCAAACTATACCGCTTCGATCAGCGGTATGCATCATTTAAAAGAGCTGTCTATGTAGGACGCCCGAAAAGGCGCGGGCTCTAATGTCCGCGATTTCTGGAGATGACAACGCCAAGCTTTCGCGTTACAATTCTAGATTTTACCAGCCTGGCGCTGAAGCGGTGGATGCTTTTACTCAAAACTGGGAATGTGAAAATAATTGGATATTTCCACCCGTCTCGCAAATTAGTTTCTCACATGAGGGCTTGCAAGGCCGCTGGAACTCTTGTTATTCCTATGTGGAAGTCATCATATTTTTGGGTGTTATTATGTGATGATGGCAAACACTGGAACGAGTTTGTACATGATTGGGTGATACTTTCCAAGTATAAGCATCTCTTTACTAGAGGTAAAGCTAAGAATCACACTTTTGGCTCTAAGGAATTGTGCTTCGTTGTGGTAGCTCTGCGTCTGAATTTTAAGCAACCAAGGAAGCATTTTTTTCCGGGTTTTTGCACCGTTGATGGTGGCAATTGTTCACAATGCAATAATTGTTTGGGTCTTTGGAACCCACCGTTAGAGAAGTCTTTTGGTACTTCGTCTGTTTTTTATGATCGGCGTTTGCTAGCCATTTCATGGCGTTTTGCTCTCTTTAGTGCTTGGAGTTTAGGCTTGCTGATTTGTCGACTGCTTTCGCCGGTGTATCGCACTAACGTGTGCTGGAAATCGTATGTGTGACTTTTTCTTGCGTTATTTTACGAGTGCACTCTTTAGCTTGCATAATTTATTGCACGCATTATAAGTTAGGTGAGATGCGAATAAAATGAATTGCACACTCCTTCTGTTTTGTTTTCTATTGTTGTCTCTGATTGTTCTCCCCTTTATTTACCGATATTTTTAAGGAAGGTGTTTGGAAGGAAACAGCAGCGTTTGACGATCCATATTTGCAGGGCCTTGCCTCGAGGCTTCACAGATCTGTTTTGTCGGCGAGGGCGCCAGCTACCACCAACATGTATCATCGGGCGTTCAAGAAATGGCAGGACTTTGCTTTAAGCATATTTAAGAACTCTTTTTTCCCTGCGAATCCTGTTCATGTAGCTGTTTATTTACAGCATGTGTTAGAATCCACTAGGTCTTGCAGTTCTGTTGATACTGCTTTTTATGCCATCAAGTGGGCCCACGAGATAGCGGGTATGGCCTCCCCCACGGATAATCAGTTAGTTTCTAGAGTTCGGGAAGCTGCTAAAAAAATTTTAGGGGCTGGGAGACCCAATAGGAAAGAGCCCTTATCAATTGAAGTCCTTAAAGATATTGTCGATGGAGCTGATTTGTCTAACATTCTGCAGCTTAGAAATGTGTGTTTATATGTGATAGCTTATGCGGGGTTTTTCAGATCAGAGGAGGTTCTTTAAATTAGAATGAGTAATATTCATTTCCACGAAGAGTACATGATTATCAAAGTAGAAAAAAGCAAGACCGATCAGTTTAGTCTAGGCGATGAGGTTGTTATCGCCCAATCCGGGCCGGGTAGCATCTGTCCAGTATCCTTACTGAAAGCTTACTTAAGGAAATTAGATATCAACCAACACTCCAGTGAATTTATTTTCCGACCGTTAGTTAAAGCTAAGTCGTCTTACAAGTTGGTTAAAAGTGATAAGCCTATTTCGTGTACTACGTTCAGGGATCAGTTGGCCAAAAGTCTACGGAATCCCTCTGTTTATGGGACTCACTCGTTTCGGTCGGGAGGAGCTTCGAGGGCTGCCAACAACGGTGTCAGTGATCGAATTTTCCAGAGGCACGGTAGATGGAAAAGAGTCGCAGCTAAGAAAGGGTATATCAAGGATGACATTTCTTCAAGACTTCTTGTTTCTAAATCTTTGGGATTTTAGGTCGTTTTCCCGGTTTATCAAGCCCTATACTTTTTCTTCTAGGTTGTAGTATAACTTATTGTTATAGTTCCCGGTGCTCGGCCGAAACCGCCAAAATAAACCTGATGGTTTTTGCTCGTGTTGTGTACTGTGTAGTGGAGCTGAAATATGGAATTTCTGGCGTTTGACCGGATACGAATTAGCCAGAAATGAAATATTTCTGCGGCACAAGAGCAGGGAGACTGGGGCTGGTTTAGTATAAGTGCAGCATGCTTAGAAAGGAGGGCTATATAAATGATGTAAGTCACGTGGGAAATCATTCTAGGCCGACACCTCGTTCGTTATTTTTAATTTTAAGTAAGTTGTTCTTCGTTGTCATACGTGCGACCTTTATTTTAGTTAACGTGCGTGGGGATGTTTGCAATGTGTAGGCTGGTAGGAAGGGCTGTTTAGAGTTTGAGCCATGGTTCCGACCCAGATTTCCTGCCGAGTTTTTTCCCCATCGGGGTTTTTTTTCAGGCAAGTTTTTTCTGGCCTCCGTTCTGGCCGTAATGTCTTTGTAAACTGTCGCTTAGCACTGTTTTTGTTATGTGCCGTACGGTTGGACGTAATAAGAGGTTGTAGTATAACATATTGTAATAGTTTCCGGTGTTCGGCCGAAACCGCTAAAATAAACCTAATGGTTTTTTGCTCGTGTTGTGTACTGCGTATTGGAGCTGAAATAGGTTGTATCACCAATCCTACCGTGAGCCAGTGACCGGAAGTATATGACCCTTTGTGTTGTATCCATAAAAAAATTCTGCTGCAGGATTAGCTAGGATTGGGTCTGAGGCCGGTCCTTTTAAAAGCCATGGGACTGGTAAATTTCTGCCTTTTAATTGCAAGGTTTTTCATATGGTGTTGCAAGCTTAATCAAAGTTTTCCACACGAAAGAGGCTACCTTTACCTGCTCAAAAGATATAAAGAATTAGATCTAAAGTTCAACAGAGCAAGGCTTTAGGAATGGCTTTAAATATTAAAATCCTCCCCTCAGCAAGGCCATAATAATACTCCAAGCGGTGAGGGTTAAAAAGAGAGAGATAGAAAGAAAGAGAAAAAAAAGTTTTCTACCTCATGTGGTGTTCAAAGTTAATGTGCTTTTTTGTTTTAATTTAATCTGTAGCTATGTTTCAATATAATGAATTTCTTTTATGCACTCACTGTATTTTAATTTTATGTAGGTACTTTGTTTAATTATCAATGAAGGATTATTGAAAATATATATATATATATATATATATATTTTTTTTTTTTTTTTTTAATAATAGGATGTTTTATTCCATTACACAACAAAGGCTTTACAAATATATACAATAATATCTCTTTAAGCTTAAATACACAAATAGATAAAAATACAAAAAGCAGAAACTAGAAGGAAGTTACATTATAAAGAAAAAAGAAATTAGGAAGAGAGAAGAGGGAGCAAGACGTGCGTCATGCTTTTCATTATAGACACCGTATATATAGCCTTATGTTCTTGTTTAGAGCGAGAGAGCTTGGGTCACGTTCGTCCAGAAAAACAATTAAAAAAAAAAAAGCCTACAGGAAGGGGGACAAAAGGGTCCATTTTTTCAATTCCAGTTTATTTGGATGGCCTGCTGTTTCTATTTCAAAGTTTCTTTTAAGAATTTGCTTAAAATTGATCCAACTTATAATTTTCTCCTTCACCTTGCAACACCATACAAAGAACCTTGCTTGCAGGAGGCAATAGTTAATTTGTAGCTTCAAGTTCGATGTATCTGGCCTGAGGCCCAGAGCCGTCGTTATCTCTAGAATGTAAGACTCCTGAACAACTTTACATTCTTTCAGCCAAGCCACAACCTTAGACCAAAAACATTGGGTTTCATCGCAATCCCAAAAGAGATGAGTAAGTGTTTCAAGTTCAACACCGCAAAAAGAGCATTTGCCGCTTTCCTTTAAGCCAATTTTTTGCAAGAAGGAATTTGTGGGAATTCTCCAATGTAACAACTTAAATTGAAACTCAATCAACCTTGAACTATTAGTACACTGGCGGGTTAACAGATAAGCTGCTTTCCAATTTATCTCGGTACAATTACAATCCGACATCCATTTTTCTTGACTCTTGGCAGGTAAAGATCCCTTTTTTTCTACAAGGACCTTGTATACGAGTTGACTTGCTTTTTTTGCCTTTTCTAGCTTAGAGGTCATTGGTTCGTACTTCATCGTTTCCGTTGGGTTATTTCCCAGAGACTTTTTAACTATTTTAAGCATAGAAATAACGCCACAGTAGGTAAGAGGGCACGGTGTAAATTTAAATTTCGCCTTAAATTCTTGGTACGAGAGAAAGGAGTTATCGTCTTTTAGCAAATCCCTGACTTGATTAATGCCACTCCTAGACCAGTCAGAATAGAAAAAAGTCTTTTTGGCGATTCTAAACACCGAATTAAACCAAAGAGTTTGAGAATGGACATTCTCAACCGATTTTAACTGGGGTTCAAAGTTAACTTCGGTCCAGATATTCAGAACTTCCTTTAAGAAAGGGTCCTTAAAATGAACGCGGTTTAGAAGGTCATTTTTGCTCAGGTTGTACGTAAAAAACATCTTCCCCCCAAAACATTCCAATTCCAAATCCAGGAAAAGTTTCCATTTGCCTTTGTTCTCATCGTCCAAATATTTTTTAATCCAAGAGCACTTTAGGGCTTTATTAAAAGACTCAATGTCCAACATTCTAAGACCGCCATCTTTAAAGTCGTTTATCATAACTTTTCGCTTTATTTTATCGCTTTTTCCGTCCCACAGAAAATCATAGAAAAGGCTATTTACTTCCCTAATAATAGACTCCTTGGATTGAAGGGATGTCAAAACATAAACTAGCTGTGATGCCACAAGGCTTTTTAAAACAACGATTTTCCCGATTAAGCTTAACCTTCGAAGACTCCACGAGGTAAGGCACTTTCTTGCCGTTTCCAATTTTTCGAGAAGATTCAATGATAGGGATATTTGTGGGTCGTTTGAAAACCAGACCCCTAAAGCTTTTACTTTTTGCTCCGGCCATTTGAGGTTCTTTTCTGGAAAGAGAATGACTTTACTGTTAGACATTGAGCCTATCCAGAAAGCTTCTGTCTTTTTGTAATTGAGCCCGAGGCCGGACACGTTTCCAAATGTTTCCAACATCGACAAAGCCTCCTGGAAGGACTTCTCGGAGCCATCTAGTGTTAAAGTGGTGTCATCGGCATATTGGCATAACTTAATTTCGGTGTTTTTAACAATAATCCCTTTAATATTTGGATTAGCTCGGATAGCATTTGCTAGGATTTCAGCTGAAATAATGAATAAGTAGGGGGAAAGGGGACAGCCTTGTCTTACACCCCGGGACAACTTGAAGAAATTTCCCGCCCATCCATTGTTCAGAACGCAGCTTTCGGCACCGCTGTAAAAGACATTTATCCAGTGAATCAATGACTGCCCAAAACCAAAATGCTGAAAGGCTTTTCTAATAAAGGGCCATTCTAAAGTGTCAAATGCTTTTTCGAAATCTAGAAAAAGGAGAAGGCCTGGAGTATTTTTCTCTGCACAGAAATTGATCAAACTGTCAATCAAGCGAATGTTTTCTCCAATAAACCTGCCCTTTATGAAGCCCGTTTGATCATAATTGATTATTTTCGGGATCACCGTCTTAATTCGGTTCGCAATAGCCTTGGTCGCGATCTTATAATCACAATTGAGTGGAGAAATGGGCCGCCAGTTCTTAATATAGTAAGGTACCGCATCTTTTTTTGGTAAAAGTTTAATTATCCCTCTTCTTTGCGTCTCGGAAAGTTGCCCCATTTCATAGCCATAATTTAGAGCCTTTATAAGCGTATCTGAGATGTCATTCCAGAAGAATTTGTAAAATTCAGCAGGTAGACCATCCGTTCCCGGTGATTTACCTGCTTCCATGCTTGTTAAGGCCGTTAAACATTCGTTCTTATTGAGGACTCCCTCACATACATTCTGCTGATCGTCACTGAGCACGTTTCCTTTTTTGTCGAAAAAAACCTTAGAAAACTCAGATTCTGTCAGGTCACCTTGCGACGAGTAAAGTTTGCTGAAGAAGGATTCACATTCGGCTAGAATTTCCTTATCAGAGAAAACAAACTCCTGGTCACTGTTTTTGAGCTGGCTCACTGTCCCTTGCTTAAAGTGTCTTTTTTCCAAATTTAGGAAGTACTTCGTATTTTTTTCCCCCTCATTGTACCATACAATCTTCGACCTCAGGATCGCACCCTTGGTTCGATGCTCCACTAATTTTTCAAGTGCTTCTCTTTTCCTTTCAAGAGCTTCCGTAATGGAAAGTATTTCAGATACTGTTTTTCCAGCGCTAGACAGTTCAGTTTCTAATTTAGCGATTTCTTTTTCAATTTCCTCTTGGATCTTATTTACTTTCTTCTTTTTCATGGCAGAATAGCTCAAGGAAGACTCTCTAACCTTAAGTTTTATCATTTCCCAGAGAAGGGCTGGGCTCACTGTCGGGTCGTTTACATAGCAAGTTTTCGTTTGGTGTATAGTACTTTTTATCAGTTTAACATAATCTTCATCTGACAAGAGAGATGTGTTCAACTTCCAAAAACCATTCCCCCTTTGATTGGAATGCAAAGAGATTATCAACGTTATCATAGAATGATCTGTTTTATAGCCCGGCACTATATGTACGGTTTGTGTTATCGTAGCGATACTCTGACTTACCAGAAAGAAATCGAGTCGACAGTGAATTTCAGGAGTTTTTCGTCGCCAGGTGTACCTTCTGCCGTCCGGATTGAAGGTCCTCCATATATCAACTAAATCAAATTCCGTAAGCGCGTCATACACAACACTTGCTGATTGTTTATGGGTCTTTGCAAGGCCGCCTTTTTTATCCTTTTCCACATCGAGGACAAGGTTGAAATCCCCACCGATTATTACATCATCGCCTTTAAAATCCCTCAGGTGATCAAAAAAATTTGTGAAAAACGACTTGTTGTCATCATTTGGAGCATATAAGTTAGCAATTGTTAAGTAAATACCATTCGTTCTTATATCACAAATTAGAAATCTTCCCAACGGGTCTATATAAGTTTTAAGGATTTGAAAAGTGAAATTGTTATTAAATAGTATACCGACCCCTGCTTTATTACTTGTACAACAGCTGAAGAGGGCCTGATAACCCCATTCAGACGTCCACTGTTGCATAAAGTTATTTGTACAGTGTGTTTCCTGCAACAAATAAATTGAGAATCTTTTCGACCGGAGCCAATTAAAAGTTTCTCTTCGTTTTTCCTTATTCCCCAGCCCTCTCACATTAAGCGAGGCTACTTTAAGATCCATCTTGATGCGCGTTATTTATGATAATATCCATGGACATGACGCTCGCCTCCCAGTAAAACAAGCCAAAAAAAAACAGTAACCAACTAATTAAAAGCATACGCAAAAAAACAGACTGTTGAAAAAGAGAATAGCTGTAACAAAGCAAAACGAAAATGTATAGAGAACAAAGACTTAGCTGAAAAAAGAACTTAAAAGTGATAATTAGGTTCACGGTGCAAGAGGTAGAAAGCGCTGTGGTGGCGCTTAGTGATGTCGAAAGGCGTGATATTTCCAAAAAAACAATGGCTAGTGAAACTTGTTTAAAAGAGTCTAGGGAATTAGCATGGGCACGCGAAAAATTGCATTTTGATGAATGATCATGAAAAGCCCCGCGATTTACTGCAGAAAGAAATATATAACTTTCAAAACTTATCCACAAGCATGCAGTAATAGAAGCAAATAGAAAAAAGAACTGGTAAAAAAAGTAAATGTCTACTCAGGGGAAGAAGAAGTGTTCTGATTGCTGTTATCCTTTGATGGCAATAAGAAGTCCGGGAGCTTATCCGCTGAATAACTACCGCTATTTACAAATAATTTATTACCTTTGATTGAAACCCTTGTAATGTTCAAGTCTTTCGCTTTCCTATAAGCTGCTCTTAGTTTCCCACGTATTATCGCTGACTCCGCAGACAGATCCTTGTCGATGAAGACAGAGGAAAAGTGTGGGCTTTTGAGTAATTCCTTCTTTCTTTCCCAAACGGCGTCTACATCCCTTCTTGAAATAAAGCGAGCCAGAATCGGCCGTGGACGAGAGCGCTGCGACTGCTCTTCTCCTGCTGCGGCACTGTTGGTATTGCTGGATGAAGTCGGCCTATCCCTTCTGTTACCAACTCGGTGGATGGCATGAAAATTGATCTCGTTTGGGTTCATACCGAGAGAGTTGATAACATCTTTGACTTTGCTTACACATTCCTCATTGGTTTCTCCTTGGTTTTCGGAAATATTGTAGAACCGTAGGTTTTCCCTTCTTGAATAGTCTTCTTGTTTAATGATACGATCTTTAAGGGCACTTACTTCTTCATTCAATTTTGCATTCTTCGTCAGCGCACTCGCCGCTTGCTCCTTGAGAGACTCATTTTCTTTCTTAAGACTTTCAATGTCTTTCCACGCACCGTCAACTGACTTCTTGAGGTCGTTTAGGTCACTTTTGATGGCTAGGATGTCTTGCTTGAGCTCTAGCTTTAGCGCGGCCATCTCATTTTCTACTTTGGTAAAACCGTTCTCTATTCTCAGTTGAATGTTTGACAACTTTTCAAGTATCTTGGACTCCTCTTCGGCATCAGTTGAGCTTGACTCACGTGTTCGCTTCTTCTCCTGTGTTTTATTCGGCATGACTTTCAACGATAACTATAACTCCCAGCTCTTCAGGTTCTTGAGTAGCTTTGAAATCTCAAAATCTTCAAAAACTGCCGAAAAAACATCACCTAACTGAGTACACTCGCCATAGTTTCGGATAGCTCAGAGAAGCCGCCTAACCGCCATGACAGTCCGCACCAGTCTATATATATCCAATATATCTATATTGGTACGTGTGGGTGTTCGTATCAAGGTGGAAACTCCTTCGCTGCCAAAATCGACTTTTCTCGACATTTCGAGGAGTAGACGTTGAACCACTTGTGACGTCATCATTTTTGACGACACCAGATTATTTTGATAAACAGCAAGCACAGCAAGGACAGATCCATCCTTACGTGCGTCCATTTTGAATATTGACCAAATTCTGGCAGAGCTATTCCAGAAAAACGTGTCCAATTTTGGGTGCAAAATTGGTGGTAAAAAAGGCCAAGTCACCTATAGTTGATCGATGTTCCACTTCCAGGTTTTTCGAAGGGCTGAGGCCAAAAGTTTTCCAATCGATAGAACGGCGATAAAGGGTAGAAGACAAAAAGAATGGAAAGGGAGAGAAAAAGGAAAGGAAAAGAAGCAAGAAAAAATTTGGAATGAATCCGTAAAAAGTCCAAATTTTGGCTTATGTGCATGCGTTAAAGCAAAATAGTGAACAATTTACAACAGAAGCTGGTTCAAAATCTAGCTATATTGCAAAAAAAAATGCTTTTGCAGCTAAGTTTAGTGGCATTTGGCAACATAACACTAAGAAAAACGGTTTAACAGTAAAAAAAATGCGGGTTTTTTAAGTGAGCAGAGCAAGGACTTTAAAATTGATCTTCATTACCCTTTTTTCTTATTAAAAAGGTGAAATAAGACAAATGTGCCACAGTCTGGCTTGATAACACTTCCAACGTAACTGCTGTCGGTGTTACATGTTCATTATACTATTTTGAATTTACCAAAAGTCTGCTTGCAGTTTGACGCACTAGGAGCTTATATCAATTCGAACAGGGAAGTGACCTAATAATCTAAAAAGTGCCTTGCACATTCATCTTCAAAAGGGCCGCTTTTAGGGGCCAATTTTATGCTAAGCCATGTATCCGCCAAACCACCACTGGGTCGTCGCATAATCTCCCGCGGTGCAACAGAACTGGCTGTTGATTGTGTTATAGTAACCCGGGAAGAGCTCCAGCACGAGGCTTGAAGGCACATCCAGAGCCAGCGTTCACAGCAGTCAAATGCATGACGCGTGCGCAGTTACTGCATAATTTCAATAGGAAAATACAGGCAAATGTCGAAAGTCTCATTTTAACCGCAAAACTTAACGCCATTTCTAAAAACTTAAGCTTTTTACGTTGAATATGTGTGGGAGATGCAGTAACCATCATGCACAAGTTTTTTCGGCGCGAAATTTGGTTTGCCGGGACATGTTCTGCATCATTTTCATAAGAACTGCGTCCTCGTAAACTTCTGACATGATTCAAAGTTCAATGCTCTGAAAATACCGGATGTGACGTAGCTTTTTGCGTTTGACCGCTGTGAAGAGCCAGTGCGGCCCGTGTGAAAAAGAGCCCCGTTTGTAACCTGCCAAAACTGTACTGTGGCACCCCCGTCCAGCCGCATGACCTCGAATATTCACATACTCCACTGGAAAACACTTCCCGCTACCAAGAAATGTCATGATGTCGAAGTAGTTGAACTTGCCTCTGATATAATCTCTGTAATCAATTGCATCCATTTGTTTGAAGTTGCAGGCTGCTCACCAGTGTGTGGAGTGGCTGCAAAGGTTTCTCATTCGAGCCAGAGTCTGGCGGTACATGCTACAGTTTGAGGTGTGATGATTTTTTGGTGCATCTTGAAGAAATGTCTTGATTTTAATCTGATGTGTGTTTTTGGATGCCCAGTTCCACGACATGACTAGGTCCAGGCTGCACCTGCCTCCGATGAGAGATCGCAGTATGCCATGTATCGCTGGTCGTGATCATCAAAAAGCCATTAGAAGCCGTTTTCCAACACGCCATGTTGCAGGTAGTCCAATCAAGATTCGGGCAATAAAGCCATTCTCCAGCAGATGGGTAAGGTGCAAAGGCTACAATGTAAGGAAAAATGTGAAACAAAAATGGAATTAAAAGTAATGTAATGAGAAAACGTAATTTATTCCTATGTAAGTGACTGCGATATTAACAATGACAATGAATCTTTCGTGTTAATATATTGGTTTGAAACGAAAACTTGTGCACTTTGTAATGCAGACAATATTGGATAGACTTCTTTTATGTGATATCATGCAGAAAGTGTTTATACACCGGAGGTTGGGGAATAACTTTTATGGCCGTTATGTGTAGATTAAAAGTATTTCCAGCATTAAGTTTCTTCTAAACAATTATTGGATGAGGTTTTTGTGCTATCCGGAATAATCAAGATCGAGGTAAGTGTTATCAGGCGAAGCCGATAACGTTTACCAAGACCTTGATTATTCTGGATATCACAAAAACCGAATCTAATAATAAACAATTATTGAACGAGGTTGACCCAAAATATCGTGATTTGTCAGTGGCTAGTAGATCAATTATTTGCCGATGCCGAAGGCACAGGCAAATAATTGATCTGTGAGACACTGACAAATCACGACATTTTGCGAAATCGAGTTCAATAATTGTTTTATCATTCAACCAGACAATGTGCTCATGAATTTAACCAGCACGCTTGTTTCACAACTATTTATTCTTATCCAGTTGGTGTAAGATTGTATTTAGCGCGCGCACAGTTTTCTTTTCGTTCAAAGCTTTATTATTTTGCACAAGAATACAAAATTGCTAAATTCCGTTTTCGCCAATAATTAATTGTTTCAAAACGCGTACATCAACTGATTTGCCAAAAAGTGCAACGTTCAATAGCAATTTTCAAACTTTTTTCTTTAAATTTCTAAGTCAAACTCGCAGACGTTCCGCACTTTAATGGCTTACTTGCCTGCGATATTAAAAGTGCAGTTGTAAAAATTGTTCACAGTTTGTTGAGAATTTTGAATACTCAATTCGTTAAGAATAAATTCCTCTTGTGACGCTGTGAGAAGTGGCTCAGCCTGGGCCGCGCTGACTGTAGTTTCCTCACTGCCAACAGCTGAAGAAGATGACATTTCCGCCTCCGACACCAGCGCCATCTGCTGATTGTTGTTGAGTGACCTTGAAATCGTCCCGGACATTTTTCTTTTAGTGCTCAAACTTGTTTGGGCCGCATAACTCCGGATACTACTTTCGCTCTTGTGACCTGACAGCGCCATGATATACCGGGCTTCGGAACCACAGTCGTCAAGAATAGTGATGGCAGTTGCTCTGATGGAGTAATTTAGGGATGAGACAGTTCTGCAGCAGCAGATAAATTCTTCATCTTATCAGCAAGCTAGCGTTGACCGACGACCATGTTATCAAACCAAACTTTTTCGCTGTCTTTTACTGCTTTCTTCAGTCTCTGGAACAGGAAGACGTTCTTTGGGTTGAGATGAGACAAATATTTCTCAAATGACCGTACTGGGCACAAAGGTCCGCCGGTTTCAAACATGGATTGTGTTTCTTGAGCTTCATTGTTTTCCCGGCGATTCTTGGTTAATTCATCTTTCACTTTACAAACATATCGCACCCCTGACGAGTCGGTCCCGATGCAGAAATCTTCTTTCTTCAACTCCTCAAATTTTGGCGGCCTCATAAAAGCATAACTTCAAAGGAAACTTTATTCTGCAGTGTTTGAACAGCCCGCTTTGGTATAGCTTCTTTATATCATCGTTGCTAATCGGTGGTTTGTGCTGGGTTTGAGCTTTTCCTTCGCGTTTAAGCTCTGAAATTTCCGCTTAAAATACAGCGTTGGGTTCGATGAAGTCGGAGTCTTTGATGATATCCATCTTTAGAGAGCTGAAAAATCGTTGGAGACCGAAACCTATCGCCACAAGTGAAGCTTTCATGTACAGTTCGCCATTCTTTTTCCAGGCTTCGGCGTAGAACTTTCTTAGAACAGCTGCAAGTTTAACTTTCGACGTAAGAAGCTCCTTTTCGTCGACTTTTCTTTCTTCTAAATATTGTCGAAATACGCTTACAGCAACCTTAGTTGCTTTCTTGGTGTTATCGCTGTTTTGTTTTTGTTCAATTAGACAATTAAGATCACTCTCTGTTAGCTCTGGAAATCTTGCCGCCATGGTGGAGTTTCAAACGTGGACTGAACAGGTGACTCAACTGCGCACGAGCAGAATAACTTGCAGCAAAATATCTTCTCACCGTAACGCGCATGAGCATACAATTATCGGTAGGCAGTTATTTGCAGTGACGTAATGGTCTCTCGGCCAATTAAAACGCCGGATAAAATAACATGAATGATAATTCTTTTTATTATACATTGTTTTAAAGAAAATAACGATAAACGCACCGTTAGTAAGACAAGCCATTCTTTTTTGTGCTTCCACATAAAAAGATTTCAAAACTTCTGCTAACTCGTTCTTGTCTTCCGGTTCCTGAATTTTTTCCCCTAAGGTACTCTTGAAAGAGTTCCTTTGCTACTTTGGTGAATCTTTTCGCATTTTAGGCGCCTTTTTCTATCAGTTATCTTTGAATTTCTTCCTCAGTTGGTAGCAAATCGACTTGCCATGTTTTCCTTGGCTGTGTGCAAATCATGCATTGCGCGTCCAACCTACAGATTATTCACTAATACGCTAGCAGATTAGTGAATAATCTGTAAGGTGCGCTGATTTCCAGAATTAGCTGTAGGCCCTTAGCCAATGAGAAGGCAGATTGTGACCACAATGTATAATAATAAAACTTATTAGCTCAATTCCGCTCAATTCATTTTCTGGACCGTCAACTCCACAAATAGAAAAAAAGATGAAAATTGCAAACGGCAAGCGAAAAAGATGGAATGCCAAAAAAATTTTGCCTTTTCACAACAACCCACCTTTCCTTGTACAAGTGGAGAGGCGAAAACACAAAGCAATAAGAATAAACCAGACTTCATATCGAGTGAGCCAGTTGTCCAGGTGTCTGTGAGTAATAAACTGAACTGAGTTGCATGAAAGCGGTCGCGAATTTGAATATTGGCACCGGCGCACGTAAAAATGTTTATGATTAAACTAGAAACCAGAGAAAACGCTATTCTACTTCTATGATCTTTGACCCGAATAAATCTTGGTGGAACAGGACTTTCATACACTATAACGTTAGTTTAGAATAGAATACTGCGACCTATTAATAGTTGTGCTGGTGTAAAAATATAATAACCCTAGAAGACCTCTTAAGCAAGAGGCACAGTCAATATCTTTCAATGCTTTTCATTAACAGCAACACTAAAAATCTTTGGTTCGTAGCCAGGCATAATTGAAAATCGAAAAGTTAAAAAGTTGACACTGGCTATTAAAAACTACAAAAGGACGTTTCGGTGGCTTCTACAACCTTCTTCAGCTAAAACATGTAAATTGTTTAAAAACATACAAAAATGTGATAGTGAAGTTTCAAGTTCTTACGGGAGTTGAGACACTAGCGTAACAATTGTAAATACGTTCCTAAAAAATTCTTGACCGTTATTGTATACGTTTGGGAACGATATGTGATCATTGTTTGAGTTTGCTTCCCGGTCGGAGTGCCAAGCTTCAAGAAAAAGTCTTTGTCTTCATTTAAGTCGATCGGTCGATAATGTCAGCATGTTCCAGATCAATTTCGTGTTGGTGAAGCATGTGATGTCGGGCCAATAGTGAAGTCTCATCCAACGTTGCTATCGCTTTGGCACGTTCTTTGACGCGTGTTTTCAGCGCGCTTGAAATCTGTCCTATGTAAACAGTATTGCACTCTTTGCATTTGATCTTATGAATAACTCCTTTGGAAGCCTTGTCACTAATTTCTCGCGGTCGCCCTCAGCCTGTTCGGCCTCTACATCTTTAACATTTTCGTTCCGGCCCCTCTAAGAGTAGCCTGAGAACAGGCTACGGTAGCGGTAGCGGTAGGTAACAGGCTACGGTAGGGGTCAGGCAGTGCGCAGAGTGAGGGAAGACTGAGGAGAGGGGAAGACGGCCTTCCCCTTCCCTCTCCTCTTCCTTCCCCACCCCCTCCCCATCTCGCCCTTTGTCATCTTCGCCCTTTCCCCTACCAGAGAACTGGTTCACAGGTTACTCGAAAAGATATGAAGCTTGGTGAATCATGGGCACCTGCAAAATTTGCCATTTTGTAAGTAGATGGTTAGCTTTTCGTAATAACACCTCTGGAATGTGCTCGATTTCCCACATTTTGAAATGCGTTTAAAAGTGTATGGAAGACCTATATTTTGTGTCCAATAATTGCTTATCAAATAATCTGTTGAAGAAGAAATTCAAGTACGACGACGTACATTGTCGGTTTAAGTGCACTTTTAAATGGTGAAAGACATTGTCGTATAAATCAAAGAAGCATTCAGGGTTTACTTGCTTATTATACACCAAAGCGTTAAAGGGTTTACTCACATTTTGTAAAGAGATTATTTTGTACTGTGGCCCTAATCTTTAAATACACTAAAAAAACTGGTCCCACAAGATTTATTCCTTTAACATAGCAGAAAACAACTATGTCCAAAGAACCGCTTTTATATATATATATTTTCCTTGCATGAGCCTTGCACGAGACAGTGCCGATATTAAGATACATGAACCCTTTCACGGCAAGATTGATAGATTGACAAGTTCAGTTCAGTTCTGCTCCGAAAACATCAACACCTCAAAAACTAGCTGTTGCTGACGACATGAGGGCTCTTGGTTTCTTGCTGCTTTTTGCTTTGGCTGCGCCGCCTGTGCAAGGAAAGGTGGGTTTGTTTGGCATGGTTCAGTTCAATCCTTTAATACCAAGGCTTTTTCCTCAAAACCCCCCAACGACTTTTGGGTTTGAATGTCTTTTGAATTTGATTGGTCTCTCTCTCTCTCTCTCTCTCTCTCTCTCTCTCTCTCTCTCTCTCTCTCTCTCTCTCTCTCTCTCTCTCTCTCTCTCTCTCTCTCTCTCTCTCTCTCTCTGTCTCTCTCTCTCTCTGTCTCTCTCTGTCTCTCTCTCTGTCTCTCTCTCTCTCTCTCTCTCTCTCTCTCTCTCTCTCTCTCTCTCGCGCGCGCGCGCGCGCGCGCGCCTTTCCTTTCTTTCTTCCCTTACATTCTCACGTTCTACGGCGCACATTTACCAAATGAGCCACCTATCTCGGCGTACTGCCTGCTTCAAGTTTTTTTGCGCTTGGAATTCAGGACTTTTATTACCTGGGGTCCTTGGCTATGTCACACTTCGTGAACAAAGGTCCCTCTTATTTGCTTTTTCGGACGTGGCAGTAATAAAAACAGACCCTTTTTGCGAAGCCCTCAAGGTTTTTTACAGCTTCTACTGCCGTCTGAACTAAGATTTGTGAATGTAATTCCTGCATCATTTACAAGTTTTGCTAACGTCCACACGACGCACATTTCATTTTGGTTTACAGTTATTGACATATTGCAGATACATCATTGTCTAAATGAAAGTGAGAGTAAGTGCTAAAAGTTTTAGATTAAAGTATAAACTTGAAGCAGAGGGGTTGAAAAGCTGCTTAATGCCTAAAAAGTAATCTTTAATTTCCATTTAAGAAATATATTTTGAGTAGGTACGGGTCGGACTTTGATCCCACGAGTTACAAAAGTTAAAAATTGTTCGCGGATTGTTTGGAAACGATGTTAACACAAGACAGAGCCAATAAATGTTGCCTGTTATCTGACGTTCTACCTAAGCTGGTTTTTCATGCATAAGGAATCATTTTCTAGAGCTAGCGAAGTTAAGTATCAAAAAGAGACGAGACATTAAACTCATAAACAAATATTACGTTTTATTATTCAACAAATTGTCACTATGCCCATATATGGTAAGGAAGCCCTCAATATCTGTCATCCTACATGACAGATATCCTGCGATATACGTAAATGACCATATTTGGAAGTGCACTGCAGATTTTCTTTCATTGCTTGTTTGGCGGCCATTTTGAAAAGCGAGACAGTTTCAGCAGTGTTCTCCGTAAATTTTAACTCTCTGGAAGAAACTTTCCACGATTAAATGCTCTCAAAAAGTCAACAAGTATTTGCTTCAGCTCACAAAGATATCCAGAGGTTGACTTGGAATTTTCATAGTGAGAACTCAACCAAGAAAATGCTATTGCGAACGAAGCAGCACACTTGCTCACGGAAAGTTGCAACGACTAAAGCTGAAAAGATTTTAATTCACAGGAAGAGGACTTATTCTCGGTAAGGTAGCAATATTTTTTTTCCTTTGTCTTGTCAATAAATAAATACGTCTTTTTAAGTGAACGATAGTAAACTTCGATTTCTTGAAGTTCTGTTTTGATTTTTATTAAGCTTAATGTGTTGCTAGCTTTATGCGTTTTTATCATAGAGCCGTAGTTTTTCTCGTTCTGAAAATGGTAGGCCATGGGAATTTGTTGAATAATAAAACAATTATCCTGCTCAATCTTGCGGAATATCCCCTGATTTAGCCAACTCGGCCTACGGCCTCATCGGCTAAGTATCAGGTGATATTCCGCGCGATTTCGCAGGATAATTGTTAAATATTTCAACTGCAAGTGTACATATCAGAACAGATAACGCGGCCATAAAGTTCTTATTGAATCGTCACGGACGTTTAACCAGCTCCATTCTGCGAAAAAATTACGGGCGTTGTGTCGGGTTTCATTTTACAGCTAGAAGCTGCTATTTAGCTGAATAATAGAATTGAACTACGAGAGTGATGTTCAACTAAAAGTGGAGCACTTCGAAATGCGTCTCGAACGCGACAGTTCTAATATAAAAGTACGTGCTCACCTTCACGGGAGGATTGGTGTGACCTTACAAACTAATGTCAGTTTAGCTCGAAGACCTCTGCAACAGCTTTTTCGTTTAATATGAAGTCTGCTGTTTTTTTGTGTCTTTGTGTTTTGGCTACTCCGTTTGCTCGAGGTGGGGTTGTTTTTTTATGAACCGGTTCAGATATAATTACTTTCTTTTACAGCCGATTTCGCCGCTACGTGTAGACCCGGGTTTCTCAAGCATGATTCACCTGCTATGATTCGCCCCTCTTGATTCTCTCATAATCACAAAGCGATGAAGGAAATTAACAAATTCTTTGCTTTTTTGAAATTGTTTATATCCCAGGAAGTTAGTATTTTTTCTCTAAACTCATTTTATTCCCAATGTTTAGAATTATTTCGTGACCAGGGGCGAACCATGGCCTGAGGCGAATCATGATTCGCCCGTCATGATTCGCCCAAGATTACGAAATATTTCTAAACATTGCGAATAAAATAAGTTGTCAGAAGAATTACAACTTCTCTGAGATGTAAACAATCACAAAACAGCAGAATATCTGCTATTTTCCTTCCTCACTTTGTGGTTTTGAGAAAATCAAGAAGGGCGAATCATAACAGGTGAATCATGCTTGAGAAACCCGAGTCTACACTTAGCAGTGAAGTCGGCTATAACGCGACCAAGCTTTTTCAGTAATCATTAAGCCCGTTTCCTTGGTTGTTGTTAAGTCTCAAATTTACCTAAACATTACTTCCAATTCTTTTGATGGTACTAAATTTTCAAATCCTTACTTTTTTTTATTCTCACGTTTTATTCGTTTACGAATACGTCTCGTGCAGCCACTTTGTACCTGTAAATTCGCTGTTTGGATTTATCCCTTCAAGGTCAGCAAGTGCTCTCAAGTCGCTTACCCATTTCACCTTAGGCCTTCGTACTCATTTTTGCATTGCTTAGTTTACATTTTAAATGCTTAAAGGCATCAAATAAGGCACAACGAAGCTACAGCTGTTTGCAAGCGATGTAAACAGAGATTAGAGACACCTGCAATTCTCGATGAGACTTCAAACAAGGTTTCTTAGTATTTACAACTATCTTTAGAACTACATTTTTCACAGACATTCATTGTCAAGTACTGTCAAGATATTTTTTAACTTTATTGGAAATGTGCTGTTACGTTTATAAACATGAAAGGCTTCATATCAAACTCACTTATCGTCGCCAACTTTTACCTAGCTAAAGATTTATAGAGTTAACAATGTCATTGATTTGCCTTATATAAAAATAAGAAGGCTAACAATTGGAGGTTCACCTTTAGTGTGAAAGGAAGCTGTTTGGCAATAGCACATAACGGTAATTTACTGAAGTCGAATTTGAATAAAACGATGTGTATTAACCGAATTATCTCAATAGTAGACTTTATCCCATTACAAGCATGCGTCATATGTTATAACCCATAGGCTAATTTTTGCGCGCTGTCATTGGACAAAACACGTCTCGTGTTACAAAATCGGACTGCGGGTATCAGAGGATATAACCCCTCTGATCTGATATGATTCGATATCCCTCGTCGGATTTTATTGACGACAGCACAACAAGAAAGGAAGTCACATTTTTTTCTTAATTAAATCTTGGTGTAATAAAATCAAGTTAACTGATACGCCGTATTCACAAATGGTGGGTAATCTTCGCCTAGTGAGCAGCCAAACATGGAATCGAGGCGATGTAGGGTAATAACCGAAGAAGCCTCCACGGGTTTAAAACGAACCGACAAAATGACCAGCGCCCAGTTGGCTTGTTAGCTCAGTTGGTTAGAGCGCTGCACCGATATCGCAGAGGTCAAGGGTTCGAATCCCGTACAAGCCTGAATGTTTTAAGGCCTTCTTTTCGCAACTGCATAAGTTGCGTCATAACTGCCATGATCTTCTTTACATTTAATTCTTCATCCCACAGTTCTAATATATGATATTCATGTATTCACTAATAATAGTCTTTAGTATAGAGCGCTTTTCAAATGAGTGTCGTAAAACCAAAACCAAAGTAATTATCCCAGCCAATCACAACAAACACAAATTACCCAATGAACCAATCAGAACTCGAAGCAAGTACATGTAACCGGCGTCAAGCGCGGGAAAACGCGTGCGAGCAAGTCACAATTGGTTTGAGTTTTACTTCTGATTGGTCGAGAAAGTGGCGCGAGATTTTTTAACCAATCACAGAGCGAAGTAAAGCAAAACCAAAGCAAAACGCGAATTACTTTCGACACTCAATTGAAAACCGCTCTATACCAAGCCAATGGATAGTGTTTTTCGTTTCGTGCGCTCTGATTGGCTATTCAATTTCGGGATAGCATCTGCTATTCACCTCCTGGCATTCTTCTGGTTTTCGCGCGCGAGTTTTTCCTCATTTCTCAGAAAAAAGGAACTATTTGAAAAAGGGAACTAAAACAATTTAATAGTAGAGTAACCACAGGATCGAGAGTAACCCCTATTTACATTGAAGTGTCGAAAGGAGCGTCCCTGATATCAAGAAGTCTTCACAAGAGAGTTACCTTAAAGCTCTCATCGTAGCTTTACTAACACAGAATACAGCACAGTAAAATTGCAGATTTTAAAACAATCTTTATTTAGCATTTGATTGTGTGATTTGTTATAACAAAATAATGAATGGCTTATTAGAGCCGCGTTTAGCTGACTTTGGCGTAACACGTTTTGATGTTGGATCAGTGGGTAAATCGTATTTTAGAGCTGTTGCACAAAACGTGTATGGTGATCCTATATTACACCCTTTTCGGCAGGCTAATCGTGTTGAATGTCCAAAGAGGTTTACTGAATTTCATTCAGACAATTCTTGGTTGAGTTATGTGAATAGTGTGACACTAGATGGTACGTGGGCTGACCATATGGTTATTCAAGCAGTTGCAGATTCTTTTAATTTACCAATTGGTATAGTAGAATCGACTGAACTGTACGTCTTGTTTCTGCAAGTTCTCATGAGCACACAGTAAAGCAGTTCCAATTCATCCTATTATTTTGGCAAATTGTGTAGCGGTGATAGATTCTCGGTTGTGATTTTCTAGAGCTCGACATCCTGACCATAGCCAATGTAGAAAGCCCATTACGTTCTACGACAACTCCTTATATGGATTTCAAATATACCCTAAGGAAAAACAAAAAACAAAAAATACAATTCAAAACATGCCTAGCCTGGATATAAAATTTATGCACCAAATGTAAATTCCCTTTTTTGGTTAACATTTGCTTTCGAGGAAACGAGTGTTTTTGTTAACGTTATAGGTTTATCCGTGTTTAGAAGTTATTTAAAACGCCAATTTAATACTTGTTTTCAAAGAAACAATACCAACAGACTGTCGTTACTTATTTTTATCCTGATCGAACAGCTAAAGGTGAACTTTTTATTATTGCCCAGTATTTCGGTTAGACAGAACTAACTTTTATCAGGCACGGCCCAAAAGCAAAGTGAAAATGAAAACAAAAGGTTACAAAAATAAAAAAAATAAAATAAGATTTGCAAAAGATTCAGGATAGGCTGATAAGAATAAAGCAAAACAAGTGACTCTTGAAGAGAAAAAATAAAGGTAATATGTAAGGAAGATTACGCTGCATTGCATCTATTGATACTACAGGGTTCAAGTTCGGAAGTTCTAGTTCTTCCTTTTTCCCCTTTAGTGCTTTCACGTACATTTTACTCAAATTCTTTAAGCGTGAAATTAATCTTAGATAAGACATGCAGGTGTTTGAGACGGTCGATGGACAATCTTAAAAATTTAAAAATCAAATGGCCTAAATTTTAATGCGACGTCCGTTGTCATTTGTGGATCGGAGTTCTTTGCATTTTGTCTTTCATCGTAGGCTTCTAGTGAGTCCCATCTGGGACAGACAAACTACGGTGCCCGATCCTGTTTGCAGCACCTGGATTATGGCAGGACCGAAAACGGCTTCTACCCGCTTATTGATGATCAAAACCAGCAATATGTGGTTTACTGCGATCTCTCATCCCAGCCGGGTACAGCCTGGACCCTAGTCGTGTCCTGGAACCGAGCATCAAAGAATTTGCCCCATTTTCGAAGCAAGACATTCTTGGAAGAGGCACCCATCAACCACAGAGACCCAAACTGGAACGCGTACCGCCAGACTCTGGGTCGAATGAAAATCCTCCGCAGACTCTCCACACACTGGCGTGCAACCTGCAGCTTCAACCAGCCCCGCTTTCAAAATCTCGAAAAACCAATTGATTATAGGGATTTACATCAGAGGCAATTTCAGCGACTTCAACAAACTAGTGTGCTTGTCAAGCGGGAACTTCCTAAATCAAAATTAACGTGCGCGTGGAGCAAAGGAAATAGGAGACGTCTGCGCGCAGGCTATCGCGCTTTCGTTTTGCTCGCGACGTCCCTTTGACGCGACGTCCCTTTGACCAGGAAGAGCCAAGCCATCTGAAATCTCTGCCCGTCTAGCCAGGAGACGTTTTTGCACTAATCACGGAGAATGAGAAATGAGAAAATCATTATCAACATACATAGTTATTGGACGACGTTCAAGCTATTACTTCACTTCTGTTGCAGAAGAGAGGTGGGTTTTTTAATGGTTCAGTGGTATTTTTGTAACTAACCACTTAATCTTCTCATCAATCCGTTCCCTTAGTGCTACAGGGGCAATTTATCCGTTTTTTCAATCTCACTTTTTTTTGCTTTCCCAATAATTTTGGTGCGTAGGTTTCAAATAAGTCTCGTTTGGGTACTTCGCAAATTTTCTCATCTTGGATCATTTTGGTTTTTGTGACAGCCTTCATTTCTTCCCACAGCTTTTCATAACTTTTAAACGGAATTCCCGGTGGCGGATCCGGATCTTCGCGTAAGAGGGGAGGACGGGACCAAAACAGGGAGGAGCCCGAGAGAAAATCTGTCCGAATTTTTATGAAGGGGACACTTAAAAGGGGGTGCATAGAAGCACTCTCCCGTGAACTCTATTCAAATGATCTCAGCTTCCACCTACGAGAGACGTATCCGTATAACTGTCTTCATATAGATAACGTTTATTCGCTGGAAAGTGCGTTATCCATTATATGAACAGCCATTTACTTTTCGAAACTGGCAGAATAGCAGAACACTGAGAACGAAAATACTGAGAAAGCTACTCCCAATTAACTTCGGGCAGTCTGTGAGCCTGAGAGAGGGTTAATTTGCCAGCTTTGACCACCAAACTGCACGAGGAGCATTTGAAAAGCTTGCGTGACCCCATCGTAAAGAGATGCAGAAGCATAGACCCCACACAGATTTAAGTGTTTTTTAATTTTGTAGGAGGCTAAGTGAGCCATGAAAATGCATGAATAGTACACCTTGTATTTCCACAAAACGATTCATTTGGTGTACAGATCAGTTATTATCAATTGATGTGCTACGTGATATGCTCCTGTGTGCTGTCAGTGGAACAGTAGGTTGCTCGCACTATCAATTGCACGTGCATACATAAAGTGATACCCAGCTTTGTGATGGTTAAAATGTCACAGGTCGTCCCACAGGGAATCGTCGAAACCAGTTGAAACACAGATAATCGAAGCACGTGCGAAGTGTATCGTCAGTTGCTGTGAAGTAGCAAACGTTTTTCAAATAATTAAAATTCTTGCGAAATTGCGAAAAACATTTGACTGATGTGATATAAAGTGATTTTGTTATGTTGCAGTGAATGTCGTGCTCCTTCAAGATTTATTCGTGCCGGAGGTCATAGGAATAGAGTAGCAGTTTTTACATTCAAAATATTTTTGCGTGATCTGAAGTACTTATTAAATTAAGCTTATAAAATGGGTGTGTTCCTTTGGGATGATCCAGATCAGGATCAGTGATCCAAGATCACTCGGATCATGGTGCATCAAAAGAACCGAAGGATCCTTGTCCAGAGTAGATTCATCGGTTCCTTTGATGCACCATGATCCGACTGATCTTGCAGGCCCATAGCAGGGGGAGGGGCAGGGGGTCTCAAGCCCCCCCCCTGAATTTTTGGAAGTTAAAAAAAAACATTACAATTAATGTGCAGCAATCAGTCTTGAACGCTGATGCTAAAAGTGCCTTTTATAATCTCACAACCCTTAACAGGGTTCAACATCTGTTGAGTTGAGTCACTAGCCACCGGGCAAGTGGGCTTCAAAAATCTACTAGTCCACCTGCACATTTCAGTCGCCCAAGTTCATTACCAATGTCTTTCTTTACCCATATCATCTTGGCCCTGGCTGTATAGCTTAAGACTCTGAAAGACCTTAATATCTTTGATAGCTAAGCGACTGCTGTGTATTTGCTGCATGCTTTAAGCCCATTGTCGTAAAACAAGTCTAGGGAACAAAATTATATTACCTCACGAATCGAGTGGCAAAAGTTGCGTAAGCGTTTACGAGAGTTGGGTAAAACAGGTCCGAAATTCGTAGCTTTGCTGTCGAAATGTTTGAATTTCAACAAACCTTGTAACTTTGCGGATACTTTATTAAGACTGATGCTATAAATCTGATGGACGTTGCCAACAACAAGCAAACAGAAAGCAGCTTTTGGCAAATTTTCAACGAACTATCGACACAAATAACTGTGGCATTGTGAACAGTGTCTGCAGTAATAAGTGGAAAGAAGATCCTCGCAGTTATTAACGCAACTTATGCAGTTGGGAAAAGAAAGCCTGGAAAAATCAGGCTTGCCGGGATTCGAACCCTGACCTCTGCGATACCGGTGCAGCGCTCTAACCAACTGAGCTAACAAGCCAACTGGGAGCTGGTCATTAAATTGGTTCGTAATATACCCAGGAAAGATGAAGATGAAATTATAAATATATGAAACTCATATATTTGAACTGCGGAATGAAGAAATAAGTGGAAAGAAGATCCTCGCAGTTATTAACGCAACTTATGCAGTTGCGAAAAGAAAGCCTGAAAAAATCAGGCTTGCCGGGATTCGAACCCTGACCTCTGCGATACCGGTGCAGCGCTCTAACCAACTGAGCTAACAAGCCAACTGGGAGCTGGTCATTAAATTGGTTCGTAATATACCCTGGGTATATTACGAACCAATTTAATGACCAATTTAATGAACCCTGGGTATATTACGAACCAATTTAATGACCAGCTCCCAGTTGGCTTGTTAGCTCAGTTGGTTAGAGCGCTGCACCGGTATCGCAGAGGTCAGGGTTCGAATCCCGGCAAGCCTGATTTTTTCAGGCTTTCTTTTCGCAACTGCATAAGTTGCGTTAATAACTGCGAGGATCTTCTTTCCACTTATTTCTTCATTCCGCAGTTCAAATATATGAGTTTCATATATTTATAATTTCAGTGTCTGCAGTGTTAGCATCTATCGGACATGAATTTTTGCATGAATTTGTTAACGTCTGTATTTTAACGGGGGGGGGCTTTGACTAGGCCAATTTGCTTCCCCCCCCCCCACCCAGTTATTTCAGCCTTGCTACGGACCTGTCTTGGATCACTGATCCTGATCCGGATCATCCCAAAGGAAAGCACCCTTGAAAAATATTTGTGTTTTGTGCCGGTGCCAATAATAATTGCATGGACACGTGCTTACTTTCACGGCAAGACTAAACAATATTAGTAAGCAAAACGAGTTACCTCTACAGACTTCCACATTCCCTTCCAATTGTCGAAGAAAAAGACCAAGTAAACAAATAAACATCGCTGAACATCCATTTCTGGAATCATGTAATTTAATAGAACAGTGATTAAGATATTCATTCAGGCACTGATAATGGCTTCTTTGCACACAAGCAAATTGTCTTTGACAAATTATTTGCCCGCTCGTGTAGATGAGTTAATTTTTAAAAATTTACATGTGACTAGTTTTATTTGGCAAAGAAGATTTGTCAGATATGAAATTTGCTCGAGTAGTTTTTCAGCAAAGAAAAATTTGCATTGAAATAAGAGCCATTTAGGTTGGGATGGATTGTCAAAAAACCCACTGCTGATACATTTTCAAATTTATTTGACATAGAAAATTTGTTCACCATATACTAGGTTAAATCGCATGTCAAGGAACTTATCATGGACAATTTACTCGTCCGCATGGACGTTATGTTAGAAAAGTGCAAGGTTCATTGTCTTAATAGTGAAAAAATATACTAGCATCGTACGACGTATGGTGTTCCATCATCACGTTTTCGAATACGAAGTAGCAAAGAAAATGGAAGGTTTGCTAATGAGAAGGTTTGGAGGGAACATAGCAAAGAAAACGTCTACACTAGCTAAGGGATGTAGGCTAGCTCGGTGGGTTCTCACGTGAGGTCATCGTGATCATTGCACAATGCTCGAAGCATGAAACAGGAGATGTTTATTACATTTCATGTGTTTTCTCTTCCTTTAAAGACTTATTCTGAATTGAAACTTGTTGTCAGGAACATAAGCATTACAAAAAGGCTCGAAAGTCGAGTTCAAAACAAAAGAGAAGAAACAGCGTCTTTCGTTCAGTTTCTGGATACGGGTCTAAACAATGTTTTGACTTCTTATGGGGGTGATTATGGTCAATTTTGTGCTGAAATAAGATGTGATTTGAGAAAGAAAGAAATATTGAAAGCAACTAGAGGCAAAAAGTATAGATCCCCATACATTTGAGCAATGACGCTTGAATTCTGAAAATGGAGAAAACAAACAGATAAACAGACAAATAAAAACAAAAACAAAAGAAAGCAAATCTATTTGAGAGTTTTTAGGTTGTGGGCGTTGGGGCCTTTAAAGACGAATTAAATTCGAGATACCACTGACAAATTGCTTTGTTGATAGGTTTTTTTAATACTAGTCAAACACATCATTTGTCTTTTTTTCCTTGTACACTATTGCCAGAAACAAAAACTCATTATAAAACCCTTAAGAAAACAGCTAAACGATAAAAATGTTTCATCTTGTAATCAACTAAGCATTGGGCAGGTTGCATAGCGTCTTGACAGCCTCGGTCCGCAAACGCAAGTATCCACCTAATTGCCCTTGAGTTGTCACATCATCTCCGGCGGTGCAACGGAAGTTGCTATTGATTGTGTCATATAACCAAACTCGTATTCAGTGGAGCTCTCAGCTGGAAGGTTGTTGCTTCTCAGCAATCCACGCTATTGGCGAGCGTTTGGCAAATGCTTGTGGTGTGGTTAAGTTGTCTTTACAAGGTGAAATACAAAAAAGACCAAACGATTGCGTTTTTGTTTTGAACATTATTGAAACGGTAAGCAGAAACATATCTTCTCTTTTTTGTGCGTGTTCCCTCCTTTTCCGTGTACATAACTGGAAGTACAGGCGAATAACGTTTCATTTTGTTTGCGAGGATCGTAAAAAATCATTGGACAGGCTGATACTTCAAGACAGCTACGCTCCGAAAACAATTCAGCTCTAACTCAAGTATCCCCCGAACCACCACTGGGTCGTCGCATCATCTCCTGCGGTGCAACGAAAGTTAGTGTTGATTGTGCCATAGTATCCAAAGTTGTCTTCACTGGGAACAGCTCTAGCCTTAGGCTTGAAGTCACATCCAGAGTAATAGCTGTCGGTGCAAAGACCGTAAGTGTCCTGAACCTGCCAAAATTTCATTGTGGTGCCAGGTCCAGCCGCATGTCCACGGATATTCACATACTCCACTGGAAAGCACTTGTCCGTACCAAGAAGCGTCATAATGTCGAAGTCGCTGAACTTTCCTCTGATGTAATCTCTGTAATCAATTGCTTTCATGAGGTTAAAGCTGCAGGTAGCTCGCCAGCGTGTGGAGCGGTTGCGAAGGCTTCTCATTCGAGCCAGAGTCTGGCGGTATAAGTTCCAGTTCGGGGTGTTCTGATTGATGGGTGCATCTTGAAGAAATGCCTTGATTTGAATCTGAGGAACGTTTTTTGATGCCAGGTTCCACGACATTACTAAGGTCCAGGCTGAACTCGGCTCGGATGAGAGATCGCAGTAAGCCATGTATCGCTGGTCTTGATCATCGAAAAGCCAGTAGAAGCCGTTTTCCAACCCACCATGCTGCAGGTAGTCCAAACAGGATCAGGCAATAAAGTCATTCTCTACCAGATGGGTAAGGTCAAGAGACTACAAGTTAACAGAAACGTGCAACGAAGTGGAATTAAAACCAATGGAATTACATGTAGAAAGCTTAATTTATTCATACGTAAGTCACTGCCGGTAGGGAGTATTTTAAAGAAATATTTTTTACTACCATTATGTTCATTTTAAAATTACTTCCAGCGTAAGGTTGTTTTCTAAAAATTACTTTGGACGTCAACTACAAAAAATCGCATTAACGTTGCTAACGGCAAGCAAAAAAGCTGAAATGCAAGTCGTTTCAAGCTTTAAAGGATTGTGTTCCATTTACGACAGTGGTGAAACAAAAATAACAAAACTACATTGACGAAAGAATACCTGCGTTGCAAACTAACCTCTAAGAAAACAAGATAAGGAGAAACAGATTTAAGTAGATTATTAAGACGCCCGTGTGGGGCAGTGTCCTATAGCAATGCAAAACACATTCACTCAACTGCTAGAGCGAGCAAATATAATTTGTCAAAGAAGATTTGCTTGTGTGCCTGAATGAATATCTAATCACTGTTCTATTTAGTTTTAAATTACATGACGTCAGAAATGGATGTTCATTCTTTCCCTACGCAGATATACCGTGATTGAAATTAAGTTCTCCCCTCGTCGCACTCTTGCCCCTAGAATCGATGTTTTGGAGGCTCAGCTTCCTTCAGTCTGAAATCACTGGATATCCACGTTCTCCAGTCAGAAACGAAGTCTATTTAATTGTCGATCTATTCCACAGTTATTCGCCGCAGGCGTAAATACTGACCAATAATGGTGACTGTTATACAGCTGGCGTTTTTCGAGATGCAGCGCGTGAATTTCATTTGGTGTTTCATGGTCATATTACACCTGACAAAAGAACTATTTCCCGCCAAGGGTCCTGAGCGGGTAACATTTCAAAAACCAAGTAAGAGGATAACGAGACAATGTTGCCTCCTATGACGTTTGAAAGTGTCAACGATGTTTATTTGTTTACTTGCTCTTTTTCTTCGACAAATGGAAGGGACTGTGGAAGACTGGCAACGCAACTCGTTTTGCTCACTAAAATTGTTTATATCCGTCTTGCCGTGAAAGTGAGCACGTTTCCTATTATCATTGGCATCGGCACAAAAACTCAGCTAATAGTGTTTCAGATCACGCAAAAAATATTTTGAAAATAGCAACCGCTACTCTACTCTTGGCAGGAAAAATCTTGAAGGAGAACGACATTTATTGCAATATAGCAAAATCACTTTAATGGGACAACCTGTGACATTTTAACCACAAAGCTGGGTATCACTTTATCAAAGCAAGTTATTATAAAACAGGCATTTGTTCTGGCACTTCCTATATATTTAAGCTGGTAAAATGAACGTGCAATGTATAACTGGGAGCAATCCACTGTTCCATTGGCAGCATAACAATTGATAATTTAACTGACAGCTACACCACATGTATCGTTTTGAAGATATACACGGTGTACTATTCATACATCACTTAATTCCGGCAATAGCCCCTTGACAGAACCCCCCCCCCCCCCCTCTTCCCCACACGAATCCACACACACACAACCACCAGACGAGAAGTATTTGAAACGTATGCACCAAAATCACAGGGAGAGCAAAAAAGTTATATTGGAAAACGGATAATTTGCCCTTATAGCACTAAGGGAACGGTTCCCCAGGTGAGAAGGTTGGGTGGTTACTTACATAAATACGTTTGAACCATTAGAAACTCCACCTCTCCTCTGCAACAGAAGTGAAGTTATAACTTAAACTTCGCCCAATAACTATGTATACCAGGTGGATGGGTAAGAAAGTAAAGTGAAGGACAGTCTGTACAGTGCGGCAAACGATCCCTAAATTGGACGGCAAATGGTCCCAGGACCACAAATGATCCTCAGGGTGGACCACAAATGATCCCGCTAAAAAACAGGGATGGCGTGGAGTTTCAGTGATCAGAAGGTGAGGGACTGACAAAAAAAATCAAAAACAGTAAAATTTCTTATTGATCAGTGAATTGAAACATTTTAAAGGCCCTACACCACAATGGCGTAAAAGGCAAAAGTGATTGTTTAAAAAATATCTATTTATATATATTCATATGCACTCACAGATATCCACAGGTTTCCAGGCGCGGTGATTTACATCTGGCCTTGAAATCAAAGGTCACTAAACCATGTGTGAAGTCACTACACCATGTAAGCAGTGTCCCGTTCCCTTCCGATCGCGCTTGTAAAAATGGTAGAATTAAACCGGCCCCCAGTTTAATTACTTTCGCCCTTTCATTGGTGTTGTTTGTTGGCGTTATAAATGCAGGTGGAGGTGACAAAGACCAGAAAAATGAAAGTGATAAGAAACCCGAGGCACATTTGGATCTTGCAGTGTGCTAACATTTTTTGATTGCACATCGCACATGGTTTGAGTCTAGCGTCTTACTTGTACACGTGCTTTTGAAAAAAAAAAGGATAAATCAGCGCGAATGGAAATATTAAACTGCATTTTCAACTCTTTGTTAATCGGCAACTGTCGCTCTGTGCTTTTAGTACGTGCGGCGGGACTCCGGTGTTATCCATGCTTAGATTGCTATTTTAAAAGCACAGAGCTGGGTATATACACCTGGGAAATCACAAAAGTATTTGTGTAGATAGATCGGTAGAAAGTTTTTTTTCACTTAAAACCTTGCAGCCAACTGGTTGAATTTGCTTAAATTAACAAACAATTAAAAAGAGAGTACACAATAAATTAAGAATTAAAATTCTTAATTTATGTAATAGATATAATAATTTATAATTATTATAATAATTTATAATTTATATAATAGATATATTTTTATTTATAAAAAATATAATAGATATGTACTTATGTATAACAAAATCCTATTGAATGTTTAAAAACATGTACAATGTTACGTAAGAGATGCGATTTGACTACTTACAAATTACTAATTACAGTTGTAAATTTGAGTGTTGAAGTGAAACCATTGATTTCCCACTGGGCATTGCCCTAGAAAGGAAACGTGGACCCCTCGAGATAAAAAAAAATATTCTTTGTAGCTGGCTGGTAACATCTACTCCCCAGCTGGTTACATATACTCCCCAGATTTCGCTGTTATATGTTAAAATGGGAGAAATCATCATGTCAAAGATTTTATTTGCAAGGAGTGGATACAATTTGCTTATATTCGTATGTTTTCTAAGACTAAAAAGAGCGTGGAGGGCCTTCTCTTTCTACTTGTCAAGTGCCATTGGAAAGTTACCCTTTGAAGAGATTAACGTACCTAGATAGGTATTGTTTTGAACGATTTCAATGATTTTATTGTCTATGTGAAAGCTAGACTCAGTACATTTCTTAGCACGTTTCTGAAAGATCATAACTTTGGTCTTTTTAGGATTGATACTTAACATTCAGGAATTGCAATAGAAAGATAATCTATTAAGACAAGTTTGCAACCCTGTTTTAGGTCTTGACAACATTGAAAATCATCCGCGTATAAAAGTGAATTTAATTTTGTACCATTTGGTAAAACGAACGGATCAGATAAAGAATTTTCGAATGTGTATGGGATGTTATTGATAAAAAGATTGAATAACAGCGGGCTTAATATACAACCTTGGCGTACCCCTCTTGCGTATTGAAAGGATCTTGATTGGCTGTTTCCAATTTTTATTGAACATGAGGAGTTTGAATACAAGCTCTTTATTAAATTGTAAAAACAACCTCCGACATTAATTTGCAATAATTTGAATAAGAGTCCGTCATGCCAAACCGAGTCAAAAGCTTTTTTGAAATCTACAAAGCAAGCATAAATTTTTTCGTTATGGTAATGAACATTTTTATCTACTGAAGTTCTCAGTGTGAGGACATGATCTGCTCTACGATTTTTAGGCAGTGGCTGCAAATTTTCTTGAGACTAGTGCTCAGTGCTACTTGTATAAGAGAACGCTCAATTAACAGATCCTAAAGAATATACTCAAACCAGATGTATATATTTTTAACTTGCATGCTAAACCAAAGGTACAAAAGCGATTGTGAATTTAAAGGACTACATTGCATCGTAACATTTTTTATTTATCTAACCCATGATTTATGGGGATAAAACGTGCTTTGAGGAATAGTGACGACAAAAGCTCTATTTCCCTGACTTCACCATGCCACCGTCCACGCCATTCCACTGTCCACACCATTCCAGAGTCCATGTCATTCTACGCTATTCCTGTTTTTTTTTTTGCGGTCCGCTTTGGGTATTATTTGCGGTTCTGGGATCATTTACGGCCCAATTTGTGGATCATTGTGGATAAGCGTTTTTATATTTTATGGTTTTTATCACTGATGTAAATTATTTTTGCAAAACCCAATTTTTTTTTTTCTATTTTAATATTACTATTACGTTGTAAAGCGCCATGAGCCCTTGGATATGGTGCTGTAGAAATGCTTTTTATTATTATTATTATTATTATTATTATTATTATTATTATTATTATTATTATTATTATTATTATTATTTATTATTTATTATCATTTGCGGCGCTGTACAGGTGATCTCTAAATAACTGGAAATACTAGACTACTCTGCCCCTATGATCCCTGGCACGTACAAATCTTGAAGAAGCACGAGTTTCACCATAATTTATGAAACCGCTTAGATCGCCAAAAACCAGCCTAGGCAGCAGTCTCAACTAGATCTTCTAACACATCAATTACAACACAAGGGTAATTGTTTTCGCCTATTGGCGAAAATTATTATAATTCGAAAGACTTGTCGTCCCATTGCGCACCATCTAACGACGCACCTCGTACGAGCTTTCAGAGCTTTCGATGACGTTTCAAAACTTCTCTGTGCGACAACCCTTGACACTTAAATCTTCGAATCTTGTTTATCTTGTTGAACAAGGTAGCAAAGAAAATCTAAACAGTTTTATTGTCGAACGACATTAGCTCAGGTATTTTTCGTATATTTCTGCTGGTAAAAATCCTTTGGCAACGGCCAACGAAGATCTACTCATTACTGTTTCACTGGCAATATAAATAAATATAAAAACTGATACTTACACTCATACGAAACCCTTTTTTTCTTTTTTTAACGTTCATTGCCTTCTTGCTCCCCATTCTTACAAAGATGACAAGGAAACTTTTCAAATGCCCACATAAGGTACTTTTGTCGCCGACATTCGGATGAGCCTTCTCTTTGAGGAATATAGCTTTCCAGTCCAATTTGAATCGGGTCTTATGGAGCATTCCGATTTGTTTTCACCTTTTAAATGGCGTATTTTGAACCCTATAATGTCCAAAACCCTATTGAAAATTGTTGCGTACAACAATCGGTCGGGCCACCATTTTTCAAAACATGGAACTTTGATCGACTGAAAAACTCTTTCTAGTGTCCCCTAAAACATTCCAAATATAAGCGTGGTGGAGGTGTTGCGATAACCTAGCCATGTCCCCAAGTAAACGAACGTCAAAACATAAGCCCACTCCCGTCCCCACCCCCATAGGATATCATTAAGCAACCAATCAATCATCTTCATCTTTAACAACCTACTATGTGACCATAGTAGCACTATAAGAGTGCGCCCCGCAGGCCCATCTTAACAATGCATTCAATAAATGGCTACATCGTTGTCGATATCGTCCGAAAATAAGGTAGTGATAAAAATAACATTACAATTCTTACGAATTTTTGCCTTTAAGCACAATTTTAAATGTATCTTCAAAACGCTGCCATCCCTGTACGATGTTGCCTCCAAATATGGCTGTTTGTCATCGCTTTCGAACGAATGCCACAGATACTTCGCTTGTGTTCTCCAAAAATGTACAACTGACCACTGTAGAGTAGTGGCCGTTAAGGGGCGGAATAGCCGTCATGAGACACCACTCAACTAAGTCACAAATAAGAATATAGTAATTGGCCATGTCCGAAATTGATGGCTCTTTCCATAACAACTTATCGCCCGCCTATTCACGGTACTTCACTTTTCGGATTGCGTTTATTTCATTTCTTTATTTAATTCTTTAATTGTTTCAATTAAAGTAATTACTTGGTAATTTGGTCAGCTTGTTAGTTGGTCAGTAAAAGTAAGTCAGAAACGTTTACACTTCAAACACGACCTCATCAGCATTGCTGTAACTTTCATCGTGTATGCAAGATGTTGTTGTAAAAGACAAAACCTCCGCATCGGAAATCATTAGTGACTGGACAGCCTATCAGCAGAAGTGCTGGCCATGGAGTGTTTAGAATCCGTGAACTTTTTAGTCTTCTAACCAGCTTGACAAAGCACTGCCTCGACGTTCGTGACTGTGAGAATTTAAGGCCAAAAGAAAGAGATGGTAAAATAGATTTGTTAGACCCGCCCAGAAACTACAGGCAAGGCAGTGTTATCGCATCTGTATTGAAATCGAAGCGTACTTGCAACATATATGCTTGTGACATCTCATAAGTATTGTCTGTATTTAATGTTAGTCTTTAAACACAACTGTTCTCTAGCAGAACAGGAAAGCCTTCACATAAAATATTAGCTTGAATGCGAGTGAAAATTAAATTACCGAAATATCCATCGCTCAGTCACAAAATAGAGGCATTTTTTAGGTACCTAAAAGACTGAATCAAGTTTCGTGTACTCAGCTAATATGCATTATTTCCTATTATGTTGCTGTTATGGAGGGGAAATTTTAAGGGCTAGCAAGCAATTTCCTGGCCGTTGCTGTTGTCGAGAGGTTTCAATAAAAGTTGAATTATAGAACGTTGGCCGGAACGAACTGAAAGGTGGGCATTTCAGGGAGTTGGCCGTTAGTAGAGGTTTGATTGTTGTTTACCTGCTCTATAACACAGTACGTGTAGGCTTTGGTATCAAAGTGGCGAAAAAAAGGCGAAATTGCAGACTATAATTTTTTCTTATTTAACTCTTTTTTGTCTTATTTAAAGGTGACATAAGAAAATTATGCATGCGTTAAAGTTCCACAGTGTGGCTTGACGGCACAGTCAAAGTTACTGCTGTTGGTGTTCCATTACCAAAACTTTGCTGACAATTTGAAGCAACGGTAACTAATATCATTTGGAATAGGGAAATGTTTTAACAGTCTAAAAACGTGCTTGGCATTCGACCTCCAAAAGGGCTGTTTTTAGATACCAATTTAATGCTACGCCAGGTATCCACCAAACCACCACTGGGTCGTCGCATAATCTCCCGCTGTGTAACGGAACTTAGTGTTGATATTATGATACAACCCAAAGTTGTCTTCACTGGGAATAGCGCCAGCATTAGGCTTGAAGGCACAACCAGCGGCACTGCTGTCAATGTGAAGCAATTCCTCGTTGTTATCTTGCCAACACTGTGCTGCGGTGCCACTCCCAGCCGCATGTCCACGGATATTCACATACTTCACTGTAAAGCACTTCCCGTTACCGAGAAATGTCATGATGTCGAAGTCACTGAACTTACCTCTGACGTAATCTCTGTAATCAATCGCCAGTGTGTGGAGCGGCTTCGAAGGCTTTTCATTCGAGCCAGAGTCTGCCTGTACAAGCTCCAGTTTGGGGTGTTCTGATTGATGGGTGCATCTTGAAGAAATGTCTTGATTTGAATCTAAGGTACGTTTTTGGAAGCCCGGTTCCACGACATCACTAGGGTCCAGGCTGAACTTGGCTCAGATGAGAGATCGCAGTAAGCCATGTAGCGCTGGTCTTGATCATCGAAAAGCCAGTAAAAGCCGTTTTCCAACTCGGCATGTTGTAGGTAGTCCAAACAAGATCGGGCAATAAAGCCATTCTCCCATAGATGGATAAGAGACTAAAATGCAAAGAAAATTGCAAACAAATGAAATTAAAAGTATTGTAATAAGAAAGCTTAATCTATTCCTATGTAAGTGACTGCGATATTAACAATAAATATCAGTCTTTCGTGTACTGAGTTTGGTTTGAAACGAAAACTTGTCCACGTTGTAATTCAGACAAATTGGAGATGACTTCTTTTATAGGACATCATGAAGAAAGTGTTTATACACCGGAGGTTGGCCGTTATCTCCAGTTTAAAAGAATTTCCAGCATTAAGTTGTTTTTTAAGTTATTTATTAAATTTATTTCTGGACTGTCAACTTCACAGAAAAGAAACCGATTAAATTTGCACACGACAAGCGAAAAAGCTGGAGTGCCAAAAAACTGTTGCCGTTTCCAAAAACCCACCTTTCCTTGTGCAAGAGGAGAAGCCAAAACAGAAAGCAACAAGAAAACAGCGGACTTCATATCTTACAAGTTAGTTGATTAGGTGTTTGTGAGTTATGAACCAAAGTGAAGTGAGGTTGACAATTCATATTAAAATTACCGTGAAAGCAAGGCAGCATCTCAATATTGGCATCGGTGTATTCGAAAAGCACGTCTCATTTTCAAGCATGCAAAAATATTTTAGTTGACACTAGAAACCATAAAAACTGCTATTCTACTTCGATGATCCTTGAAAGAAATAAATCGTGATGTAACAGGACTTTCATTACAATATAAGGCTAGTTTTCTAATCACACAATATCTAGGAGCAAAACAGATTATTTATAGTCGAAGATCACTCGAAAACCAAAGCGGAATGATAAGTTATCACCTGGGTTATCAGCACAAAGGGGGCACTATAAGCAAAATTCAATGAAAGAAAATGTGATTTAAGAGAGAACAAGAAAAAGGAAAAACACGTGAAGTGAATGATCACCATGACCTCACGTGAGAACTCTCATTGCTTATGTCTATTTTCTTTGAAATGTATTTTTGGTTCCTTTCGACTCTTCCAATAGCAAGCGCTCGGTTTTCCTTGCCATCTTATGATCAAGAACCTGATTTTAAAACTGCCCGAAGTTTTAACTTGTATCAAGTTAAGTTATAGGCAAGCGAAAAAGCTGGAAATTCAAGAAACTCTTGCTATTTCAAAGAAATAGACTAGTAACAGCTCTTTCAGTTTCTGTGTTCGTCAAAGAAATAAAAGTTCTTGTTTAAATCATTAAATTTACGTCACGTCTGATGTTAACCCCAGCGAACTTTTTATAAGCGGCCAGTTGCTCATTCCCCAAAGGAGGCCGGCGATTAATAAAGGTTAGACTGCAAACTGATTCATATAGTTGATTCATATAGATTCGTATAGTTGAAGGTGCTCTCTACTAGCGTACAGACCCTAACGGTACAACAGGTCTTCCCTTTTACCCAGAGTAAGAACACAACAATGTTAATTCTGATCAATGCAGGGTCTCAGGTATCTTTGTTACGTTGCCAAGGAGTACTGAACTTTGGTCGGTTAGGGCAGCAAAGGTATGGTTTGAACGAGCTTCAAGAATATTGCCAGACGGACCATATCAGAGTCGTCACGACTGTGAGCGAGGTGTCTGTCAGTTGTAAACTGAACTGAAATGAGTTTGGCAATTCACATCAAAATTGCATTAAAGGGACCACGAATTTAAAATATTGGCATCACTGCATTTAAAAAGCATGCTCATTCTGGAGCACGCAAAAATATTTATGTTTTTTTTTTAAAATTAGAAACCAGAGTAAACGCTATTTTACTTTTATGATCCTTGGCCCGATTAAATCTTGGTGGAACAGGACTTTCATGCATTAGTTTAGAATAGAATACTGCGACCTATTAATAGTTTTGCTGGTGTACAAATAACCCTTAAAAGACCTCTCAAGCAAGAGGCACATTCAATATCTTATAGTTTTCGATACGTTTCATTAACAGCAATGCTACTACACAAGTAACAAAACTGCGTTAGTGACAGAATACACGCGTTATGCACTAATCGTGTAAGAAACACAATTGTAGAAACAAACCAGGTTATTATAGACGAAATCGCACGAAAACCAAAGTGGGATGAAACGTTATTACCCAGGTTATTGGAATAAAGAGGGGAATACACACGAAAATGAGAGAAAATGTTATTCAAGAAGGAAAGAAAGTAGGAAAAACACATGAAATAAATTTTAGTTTACCAACAACCTCTGTTTTAAGCCATGAGGGTATATAGTGAGACAACAGAACCAACTATCCAGTCACCCCGTCTCTCGATTCAATACGAGAAAGGCAGCAGACATTTTCTTTTCCATAGGCACCTTTTGCTCTTCATTAGCAAAAAATATATTTTAATTTTAATTTATAACAATGCAACAACATTTGTTGAATTTCATTTTAGCTATTCGTTGCTTTATTAGTGAGGAAAACGTTTGAGGAGAAAACCAATGACGTTTTCCTAAAGTGTGGTACAGTGTATCACATTCATTGTGATCAACGCAACAAACAATACGTTGGCGAAACTTCTCGCGTGCTTGAAACTAGAATTGAGGAACATCTTTCAAGGGATTCATCAGCCGTTCACGAACATTGCCAGCTCACGGGACATTCGGTGGATTCCAGCAAAACAAAAGTTCTCGCCACGGAAAACAACACGTTCAAACGCCCCATGAGGGAAGCGATTGAGATCCGGTTACGAAAGCCCTCTTTGAATAGAGACAATGGCTTCGAATTAGCCAACATCTATAACACTATTTTAGGCCTCTTGAGACCCTTATGAAGTGATATAACCCTTCTTAAATATTCACATTTCTATTGTGGCTGATGAAGTTCGGTTGGTCCGGACGAAATATTCCATTTAACAGTTTTAAAACTTTTTTATTGCGCTCTGAGTCAGGAAAATATTTTATTATTTTTTTAAAATATTGTTTTTAAGTTTCCATTTTATGTTGTAGATAGTCTATAGCGTCTTTAAGTAAAAATCGGTAACACGTATTGCAACATCGTTAAAATTTAGGGAATTTCATTTACAAATTTCAGTTGTTATACATGTATATTCGTTTTCCGTGTATTTCGAACGAACAAAAAACATCAAACATGCATATGTACAATGTAAATGTACAAACAGCGCTTTTTATCTTTAAACGTTTACATGTAATTGTAGTTACGCTACTGAGAGGAAGCAAGTGCCGGAAAGGACTGTGTACAAACAGTAAGATTATACTACAGACGACTTAGTGGCTAAGCGTAAACAGGAGTTCAGTCCGCCAGCGGCACTATCATGCGAACATTATCACGATGTTAAAAATAGAGACAATTTGCCAGGATTATTGCGATAATAATAAATGAAACTCCTGAAATGTAAAGGAGCCATGCTAATTACCGACACAACAGATATATAAATGAACTTAGATCTTCGCAGTTATTAACGCAACTTATGCAGTTGCGAAAAGAAAGCCTGAAAAAATCAGGCTTGCCGGGATTCGAACCCTGACCTCTGCGATACCGGTGCAGCGCTCTAACCAATTGAGCTAACAAGCCAACTGGGAGCTGGTCATTAATTGGTTCGTAATATACCCGGGAAAGATGAAGATGAAATTATGAATATATGAAATTCATATATTTGAACTGCGGAATGAAGAAATAAATGAAAAGAAGATCTTCGCAGAATGCTTGTAATCACTTCTGAAACCGTACAAATAATCAGTCTTTAAATTGTAATTTTTCATCACCCCAAAATCTTAATTTTTCCGAGTTTCGCTACAATTCATAAATCCTCCTTCCGTTTCTTATTTCAAAACATCGTTAAAAATCATACTACCTGTTTTTAACGGTTTCTTTATCACTAGCTTACGTACCCGTCAGCCTCTCTGATTCAATGGCGCACAATTTATCATTCTTGTCGGTGAAAAATGTCAAATCCTGTCTTAGCAAGAATTGAACAAAATTCAGTTCAAAGCCGTCAGGTGCGAGCTTTTTAACATTTTTTGTTTATCACAATGGCCGTTTTCAGACCACAGATACATTATCCGTACAGGTAAAAATTGGGCAAACAAAGTTGTTTCGTCACAAACAACAGCAACGACAACACCATCATAAAGGCTGGTTTTCATATGATCGCTACGATCGCAGCAAACAAAGTTGAGCGGTCACTGCGACTCTGATCGCTGCGATTGCTTAAAAAATAAAAAAGTGACCGAGGGGACCTGGATAAAACAACATCTTGATTGCCCCATTTCTCAAATTCGATAGGACGACAGTCAATCGCAAATTCATGCTCGAGCTTTTTCTTGCCCTACCAGAACCTGATAATACTGCTTCTTGCTTAAAATTTTACCACACGCTGTCCTTGTATTTTCAACCTTACTTAGGCGTCTTAGAAAGACATGCCGAATTTTTCTCCAACTGCCGTCTGGTAATTGACCGTCACATACTCGTAATTATTGTAATCTCTTAAAAACAGGTTGTATAAGCATTCGTACTGCTGTACTTCATCCATAAAGTCTGCTACGCTGTTTCACGCCATCGTGGAATGAGTATAGGACGCAGTTCCTTCGGCTATATTACCATCGTAAGGATCGCCGTGATCTCTGGACATTGTTTTCCATATGATCACAACGATCGCCACTGGGTCGCTAGGATCGCTGAGATAGAACTGAAGTCTTTCTCAGCGATCGTCTTCGCAACGATCGCTACGCTCGCTGAAGGGTGGTTTCCATATGATAGTAACGATCGCTAAAATTTTTTTTCAAACGATCGCAGCGATCATAGCGATCATGGAAACCAACCTTTGCTATAATATGTATGTAATAATATGTAGTGTTAAATGTAAAGAAGATCCTCGCAGTTGTTAACGCAACTTATGCGGTTGCCAAAAGAAAGCCTGAAAAAAATCAGGCTTGCCGGGATTCGAACCCTGACCTCTGCGATACCGGTGCAGCGCTCTAGCCAATTGAGCTATCAAGCCAACTGGGAGCTGGTCATTAAATTGGTTCGTAATATACCCGAGAAAGATGAAGATGAAATTATGAATATATGAAATTCATATATTTGAACTGCGGAATGAAGAAATAAATGTAAAGAAGATCCTCGCAGTTATTAACGCAACTTATGCGGTTGCCAAAAGAAAGCCTGAAAAAAAAAATCAGGCTTGCCGGGATTCGAAGTAATTCAGGCTTTCTTTTGGCAACCGCATAAGTTGCGTTAATAACTGCGAGGATCTTCTTTACATTTATTTCTTAATTCCGCAGTTCAAATATATGAATTTGATATATTCATAATTTCAATACGTAGTGTGTAGTTCACTAGGATTCGGCTTGTCGTCTATTGTTTATTATTTCCCAGCGGCCTAGCTGGTATGCAATTAATATTCTGATAGGTTTAAAGTTAGTGTTGGTTTCACCCTGACGCTGTGCATTAAAGAAGTATAGTTGTCAATCTCTTCGTGTCGATCCCTCCGCTGTTATTACATGGTGGCAGCGATTTTTCATTCGTCTTCGTTGTCGACAAGTTAAACCATGTACGATGCCAGCAACCCGGCAGGACAAGAAAAGAAGGAACTGTCACTCCAACGCAATCGTAATCGCATTCGAGTGCGACTATGGTTCATCAAATACTCCCGCCACAACCGCTTGACCTCAAATGCAGCAGCGAAATTGCGGAGAACTGGAAATTAGGGAAGGAAAAATAAAACAATAATTTTATTATTTCTAGACTGGAGCAAGAGAGTCTACGTACCAACTTGCCATGTTGAAGCACTCGATTGGCGATGACGGCCTGCTGGTCATCAAACCTTTCAGCTACGCTCAGTTGGAGAGGACTCCAACAACCGGCACGTGATTATGAAAAAAAATGGAGGAATTGCACCGGAGAAGTCAACGAAATCTTTAAAAGATATTGTTTTAACAAAGGAGATAAGCTTCCGACTGAATCAATCGACACTTTCGTCGCCGAATTGAAAACGCTGGCCAAGACGGGTAATTTCTGCGATTGTTTTCGGGATAGTATCATCCATGATCCTATCGTCCTTGGAATTAAAAACGAGCAGACTGCCAAGAAACCCCTTAGGATGAGAGATCTCACTTTGAATCGTTGCATAGAGGTTTGCCGCACTGAAGAGGCTGCTGAACTGCAGATGAATTCGTTATCAGAGACTGTGAACAACATCAACCAAATGAAATCCAAGACAAGCAAAGTTGACCTCCCAAACCGGAAAGACAATTTCCTGCAAGTTCTGCGGTTATGAACATGTTCTGGATAGGAAGAAATGCCCTGCGTGGGAAAGACTTGTAAACGATGTACATAGAAGAACCATCTTGCTAAGTGCAAGGGCGTTTAAATAAAACTATCTATTCTATTCTATTAATCATTTTTGGTGACACTCGTGGCCTCGTGAGATGATCATCGCGTTTTCTTTTGAGGTGCTCTCTCATGCTTGAGGAGGCCGATTCTTGAATTGATTAGCCATCGAGCACTTGAAAGGAATTGTGGACTGTGGGTCCAAGTTCCTTTGCCTTCTCCTTCCGCTTATTGTGACTAGTTTATCTCTGGTCATGTGGGCGATCCCACGTCTGGACACGTTTACAACAACAACTCCAGCAGCAACCACCTGTATCATAAAATCGCAGACACTAAGAAACGATCTTATAAACGCCACTACGACTTAATAAACGTACCATTTTAAATGTATTTTCAAGCACCTTCTACACTCACAACAATGTTAACTTTCCATATGAATGAGAATGCATTTTTGAAAAGTAATCGTTTACGTATGGACTGATAAAAATGGTACTTTCAGAGATGCTAATATCGTTTTCTTAAGGGGCTGTTCACATGATACCAGAATGACTTTCATTCCGGAATGAGTTTCGTTCCAGAATGAGGTTCGTACTGCATTCACATGACAAAATCGACCGGCTCAGCCATCTTGAAAACGGCTGTTTTGTCCTCCATTTTGAAAACGATACGCGTGCGCCACTCGCCCCAGACTACACGGTTTGCGTTTTCATCTCGGAACGGAGTTCGTTTTCAGTTTACATGATGTCAGAATAAAATATCATACTAGAACGAGAATTTCATTCGGATTGAAAACCGGAATGAACTCATCCCGGAATGACTTGTGCGGGGACGAAATTTCGTCTCGGTATCATGTAAACATATACAGAGAAATATACGGGGATAGAATGAACTCGTTCTGGAATGAAAGTCATTCCGGTATCATGTAAACGGCCCCTAAGGACGTTAATGCGAAAACCCAATTAAACGGAGGCGCTTTTGATCGTCTTAGTGTGGCCGTTATAAGTGAATATTTAAACAATAGAACGGAATGCATTTTCAACCGAAAACGTATTAGCGTGAACCACTGAAATCGATATAAAAACGCTACTTTGGAACGTCTTTGACAAAATAACAACGGAGACTTGAAAACCTATCAGAGACCAGTCATTATTTATGGCGAGGAGAGGGGAAAAATTGAGGTTTTACTTGTGCATTATTACTGAATAAGACGGGAAGGGGTAGTATGTTAAGTTTGGGCAGCAAGTGTGAGGAAAAATACATCGTTTGGAACATTTTCATACAAATAAAACGACAGAGAAAAGCAAACTTTGTTGGAGTACAAATTGTGTTCCTCTGGCACAATGAAAGTTGTAAGGTACATTGATGAGCAGGAAATGTTCTTTACAAAAATGTTCGTGTATTTGGAGCTATGATAAGAAAACTATAAAATAAATATAACACATATGTATCCCCTCCCCAAATGCATACCCCATAAATAAATGACAAATAGGTTACAACGTCAAAACAGCACCTTAAATAGTTGCTTTCACGTACTCTCGGGCGAAATATTTCTATGCGACAGTGGAAACCACGCCGCACTCTACAAGAGTATCTTGCAAAGCCAGTGGTAAAGTTTTCGCTTAAAAAGCCCTCCTCCCCGAAAACATTGTTATTTCTTGTGTCACTTTTTACACATTGCAAATGGAAACGTCTTAGTTAAGAACTACCACTCACGTTGACATATTTACAGATAGCTGTCCATAAATAGATTCGTCTGCTGGAACATTATTGACACCATTTCATTCCTTAAATGATCAGTTCTTACTCCATGGCTGTATGTGGTTGCAACGAGAAGATTATTTCGCTTTTTTCTTCATTCCCCAAGTAGAAGCCATTACCATACTAGCAACTTCCGACATTCCCGATCCTAGGAGTAACAATAATGTGAGCTGTGTGCGGAAATCAGCTCCCCTCGGACCCCTCGGGTACTTAAAATTGTTCATTTGTAGGCTCAGGCTGGCGACAAAGTGAATCGGTTTACTTACCTCATATTGCTAGACTTAACATTTGCCACTTTTCCATCATTGGCTTACAAACACGCCTTACAGAGTGGAGTACACCTACCACACAACTTTCTTATAATGATTACAACGACGTGAACATTCACATTCCCATAAACTCGTGTAATATATAGATTTAGCCAAGTCTAAAAGCGGAGCCTCCAAGGAATAAACTGGTGCTCGTTTCTCAAAAATAGTCCTGAAACTTTTCCCTCTGAAATATATTTCGGGGCTTTCTTTGGCTCGTTCCCTTTAGAAAAGTGTTTTCTCAAAAAGCCCGAGTGTGTTCCGAATTGTCCTCCAAGATTTTGAGGATCTGTTCTGTAAAACCAAGCTCGAAAGGTCATTCTAGAGGCTGAGCACAGCTTAATTTTTTTTTTCGGGCATCAAACTGAACACATATTTTACTCAGGAGCAGTGTTTCTTGGTTTTTTAAATGTTTCCATATCCTGTCATTAACTGTCAAGGCTTGTCAAATCTCCTTGGATTATTGGCTGTTGGCTTGAATGAACTTGAAACGGCGCTCATGTACGACAACAAAATAAAACGTATTCTGAAGTAAATGGGTTATCTTCATCGCGTTCGGATGTTCGGTTAACAAATAACATGAACTGCCCCTATTAGTCTGGTCAAAATTTTTACCATCAAGATTGATAACGAGCAAACACCAAACACGCTTTAAATTATGGCATAAGTTTTGCGGATGCGAAGTAAGCCCATTTAAAGTTCTAAGGCGCTTTCAGGAACGCAAAAACTTGTTTTTCGGAAGCTTTTCGGATAAAATAGTCTTAAACCGACAACTGCTTCGCTTAGTATTGAAAAGTTCTAGGACAAGAAAATCGACAATTGCACAAACCGATCCGACAGTTAAAATTGAAAGCAATTATTCGCCGTAAGCGATGCTTGTGCAGTTGCCTTGCGACTGTGCTTTGACCTACTGTTATGAATAAACAAACACAAAATAATAAACAGAGAAATCATTTTTGAAAAGTTTATTCGAAAACCCGTAAGTTTATACTTAAATACAATTCGCATTACACTTCCAGCATGGCAAAATACTCTAAGACTACATCTGTCACAAATCTGAGCTCGTTTTCTGATAATTTTTTGAAGTCAAAAGTAAATGACACATTTCTAATGACAAAAATTCAATTCAAAATGTAATTTCTTTGACCGTAATAAATACTCAAAATCATGCACCTTAAACCCTTTAAGAACTTCACTTACTCGGTTGTGTTTCAGAACAAGGCAAGCTCTCCGCCGTGAAGAAAACAAAGCGATGAGGTCCTTTGAAGGCAGCTTTCGTAACTTGAAGTTTTCGCCTACTACCAGTATTCTTTTGAACTTTTTCTTTCCATTTATAGGTATTAAATGTTTTTTTCTCAAGTTTAAAACTACAGTACCGTCCAACAATCGTTTTGCTAAATAAACTTAAGCTTTTTAAAGAAACCTCTTTTTCAAAAGCGACGATGGTCATGCGATTTCCCGCCAAGAAAAACGCCGGTTGCCCAAAAGCACCGCGCGATTTCTCGCCAAGAAAAGATGGCATTCTCCACTCCCGGTCGGGTTGCCTTGGGACTTCCCTACCCCTCCCCCAGAGTCTGTACGGACGGACGGAACGACAGATGGACGGACGTACGCTGACGTCACAACCAAAATTTTTCGCATCGATACATTACCAAATTTCCTTAGCAATGGAGCTCCGCTGGCGGGCTTTGCCCGCAGGCTCCGCTAATAATCAACCCTGAGTATCGACCCATCTGAGTAACAATGAAACTTCGCGCTTGGCAGATTGGTGAACACAGCACATTTCTGTGTCCAGCCAGGACTGCGTTGCTGAAATTCGTCATGAGACTGAGTCTGTTTTTGCTTTTGTTTTTGGCCACCGCGAGTCAACAAAAATTGGTAAGTTATTGTGATAACATCCAATTTATAGCCACGTAGGAGTGCCACGGGATTACGGTTCCGTGACTAGCTGCAAAGTAAGAAGACCGGGAGCTTTAACACAAGGTATTTTTGGAGGCCCTTCAATATATATTAGTTTCTACCTAGCTTTATTTAAGGTGTAGTCCGCCCCGTTTAATATAGCAGACAAACTACACAGTTAACCTTTCAAATCAAATATAATTAACTTCTTCTTGCTCATTTTCACAGGTACGTACTGCCCATTTCATTGCTGTGTGCAGATTGGGGTTTTGTTTATCCCACTATGACTTACTGGGCAAGCCTCAGTAGTTCAAAGGCTGAATAACTTAATTTATCACCTGATTGATAACGCACCGCGAGAGCATTTCAGTTGAAAATAAGGTGCACTTTTCGCTATTTTTTGTTTTCATTTCGGTCACTTCGGTAAAGGCGAAAATTATTTCAGAAAACATACGCTGAGAAATCTCGGCAAACGTTTCCTTTCTCGATTCGGTAGTTTGAATCTATGTTACTATTTTCCTTTGCAGTGGAAAAAGTGACAATGATTTATCAGTGCGTCACTTTTCTTCACACCGTGCTTGGACATTCATTTTACAGTCTTTGCGGTTGCCCTTCAATCTCCCAGTGTACGTCTTCAGAGGAAATAAATTTTCGGGATGTCTTTTCTTTTCCCTTTTCCTGCCTGATTCGCCTTCAACTGTTTTTCGTAGTTCGACGTCTTTTTTTGCCCGCACAATGTTTCACACGTCTAACGGGGAAATCATCGTCCGACATGTCCGACGCATCTTCGCCACAGGATTTGTCTAAAATATTCTCACTGCCATCATCGGAATCACTTGTACATCCGGGTATTCAGAGTCACTTCCCAGAAAGTTCTCCCCAAGGGCTTGCCGCAAATTGGAAGTGACACTGATGACAGAAACTGAATTTCTTCATCTCCAACGAAGGTAATTTCCGACGCCATTTTGTTTGTTTTTCTTTGCGCGGAGTCCTCGCAGCATACGCGCAATTTTTTCTAAAAATAGTACATTTGTCTTTTCGATGGGGCCAAGGCCACTACTGAAAATGGTACTTAGTTACGGTCTCCGTCCCCTATTATGGCTCCTGGTAACGACTTAATAGAGAATGTCGGCTGGTAAACAGAAACAATTCTCGTCAATTCGTCCATCATGACATCTGTATTAATGTTTCTACAACTGGTAATCATTTTCCCTTCGAAAGTTCGACTAAAGAGGCAAATAGTTCACAATATATTTTACTTTACAGGAAACTAAACGTGGAACTCATTCGAACACCGGCTGTTCGTGTGTTGTCAGACATTTGCGGAATTTCGATTCATCGAGGAATTTTCTGTGAGATGAACAACGACGGGAACGAAAGTGAATGCAAATTTTGTAAACGATATCAGTAAAAGGCCAGTAGTTTGTAAGAATGCAACTACAATGTCGAGTTGTATTAAATTTAAATTATATTTTTGGCTACTAGCATCGAGCGCTAACGCAAATTATTTTAACTTATAGAATTCTTGCTCGCGAAGGAGATAAGGAGTAAATCATCAAAATATTCGCTCAGGTTTATACGTAAAAATATAACACTTTCCCGTTGCAACGACATTGTTTTACCTTATTTCTTCGACTCGCTTTTTAGCTCCCGAAATTAAAGGGCGATAATCAACCGCTCTCAAGCTTCCGATAAAAAGGACTGCATAAAGAGCTGAAAGAGCTCATAAATGCACACTGACGGCCCCTAGAGACATCACTGAAGGCTTCACAGCTTTGATGAATGCTTCCTCGAATTGGGTTTGACCTTATTTGATAAATCCTAAAAGGAAGTCTTGCCTTTCCCGCTCCGCGCTACACTCCCACAACGAAAACATTCGATCGCCGCTGACGTGGAGAACATGTGACACACCAAACACCGAATGTAAACGCATCTTTGATTGGGTGTAACGGCAATTTCCATCTATCAGAGTCGCTGAATGGCTGCATGTTGAATCGTAGGATCCAAATTTCTCAAATCGGCCTAGAATAGGATGCTGCCTTTGCCAACGCTCCGGCAGCAATAATACGATGCAAGAATGGCGAGAGCAGTGGAATATGTCTATTTGCCCTAGTAACTCCAAATTACAGTGGTAAGGACAAAAACAAACGCCGTTGGTGGAGGTTAGGGCCTCTGGGCCCATAGGTTTTGTGAATTAGAAACCGAGCCACTGAAGAACCGTATTTGAGGGTGGATAAGATCGCTATAGAGAGGATAGGAACCCTCTAGTCGACATCAGTTGCCTTGCTCTCTTATTCGCGAAAAATGCGCCTCTCTGCCCCGCTCCATAGTATGGGCATGGAGGTTGTTTTCTACAACCCTCTGAAGACATATGGTGCTCTGTTTTCATGCAAATAGTTTTAACTGTTGTTTGCCTCCAATATGACCGCCGTGAAAACCCAGTCTCTTTGTCATAAACTAAGCCACAAAAATAAAGAACAATCACGATTAATTTTTTCACTTTTAAACAATAGTCTCCAGATGCTATGCACTTGGAAATGAAAGGCTTCATTGCTCGATCCTGTCTGGACTACCTCAAACATGGTATGTTTGAAAATGACTTCTACTGGCTTTTTGACGATCACGACCAAAGGTATGTGGCTTACTGTGACCTCTCATCTGAGCCGGGTGCAGCTTGGACATTAGTCATGTCCTGGAACCGGGCATCAAAGAATGTACCTCATTTTCGCTACAAGACATTTTTGCAAGATGCACCAATCAACCACAAAACCCCAAACTGGAATGTGTACAGGCAGAATCTGGCTCGAATGAAAAGTGTCCGCAGCCGTTCCACACACTGGCCCATATATGCCTTCTCACATAATGAACAAGACGACACTTTAAGATTTCTTTTCAGGAAGCCAAGGGAGCGATGAGCTTTAGCTGTGATTGCATCAATGTGTTTATTCCACTTCAGGTCTTTTGAAATGTGTGCCAAGGTATCTAGCCTGGTCAGTCTCTGTAAGTGGAGTACCGTTCAGTACATAGGTGAAAGGAATCTGGGTGCGAGCACGGGACACACAGAGTACTTCACACTTTGAGGTGTTAAATTGCATTTGCCATTCTTCTCCCCACTTCTGTAGAAGGGTTAAGTCATGCTGAAGCTGCTGGCAGTCGTCGCTATTGTTGATGGCAAGATACATGATAGTGTCATCAGCGAAGAGCCTGACCTTTGATTTTATACCATTGGGTAAATCATTGACATAAATGAGAAAGAGCGCGGGGCCGATGACTGATCCCTGTGGGACACCCGAGAGAACTGGGGCGGGAGCTGAACTTTCTCCATCTACAGCCACACATTGCTGCCTGTTAAACAAGAAATTCTTAATCCAGCCTAAGGTATTGTTTCTGATGCCGTAAAACTTAAGTTTCAACAATAGCCGGTTGTGAGGGACTTTGTTGAAGGCCTTGGAGAAGTCCATTATAATGACGTCGGTTTGCTTAGTGTTTGGCGGGGTGACGATAAGGTCCGTGACGAATTCAAGGAGCTGATCTATTGCAAATACGTCGGATTGACATATCAAAGTTGGAAAGGCTAACTTCGTCGCCCTCACTTGGGTTATAGTAGGCACAGATGTATAAAGTCTTGCATCCAACAATGTTCAACTTGACCCAAATAATTTCACAGTTAGTCTCCAATTCAGGCACACGTGTGCATGTGTAATCATTCGATACAGCGATGAAAACACCCCCACCCAAGGTTTGTTCCCTGTCGCGGCGAAAGATATGAAATTTGCCGATCAGTTGTGGTGGAAAAATTTCACTGTTGTGCACATCAGGCGTTAACCATGATTCAGTGCCAATAATAATATCGGGCTTTGTGCTGTCAACAAGGCTCCAGAACCCTGGTGTTTTGTTCTTTATGGACTGGAAGTTCACATTTAAAAGTCGAAGAGGACGAGGTATGTAAGGAGCCTTTGCTCGTCGAGCCTGTCGGTGGGGTGACGATGAGGCAAGCGGCGGTCCAGGACTGCTGGGCTGTGTGACAGACGATAGGTTGATCTCACTAGGACTAGGTGAACTAAGTGGATGGTAATAGTTGGATGATTCAGTGTAGCTGTGATATGAAGATACCGAGTTGTAGTTTGGGCAATTACAAAGGCAGCAGATCCAAGAGACTTTACAAGCATCGAGGGTGGAAGATGATGATTTTGGCCTTTTCTGTTGGCAGTTTGAGCACTTCCATTGTGTGCGAAGTCGATCCTAGCTATCCTGTTGGGATAAAATGGTTTTACAAGGCTAGGATCGACTTCGACCACAGTACGTGCCCACGCTGCACGTGGCGAGGCGTCAACGTCAACTGACCGTCGTTATGCTCGCCACGGAAACTCATGATCCCTGGCCACCCTGGTTCGAAATGAGTTTCTGCAAAAGAAGGATCAACCGATTGCAGGTAACCATAATCATTTTGCTATTACTTTTCTTCCTATTTTAACTTATTATTGGTAAGGAGGAGAGTCAAGCAGGAATATTCTCAAATTTTATGTGTAGGTGGGGTAGGTGCAGTATCATGCAGGGGATTAGTAAATAGATGGCGAGAAAAGGGAAAACAAAAAGCAGAATGCGAACAATTATTTCATTTTAGTCAAATTGCCTGCCCTCTCAGGTACTTTAGAAAGTTTACTAGAGCTTTAGAATAGTCAATGAAACACACCATTATCGCCATCATACTTTAGTTGATGAGTAGGTTACACCAACAAATGGCAGAGCCTATGATGAATGTTACTATCTACAAGTAATTACAAGTGGCATTCGTAGGACATTGAATTATTATGTTAAAAAGACGCTCCGCTCAAAGGGAGATCTTAAACATAATTAATTTTGTTAACCCTCCTCTTCTTCTTCCTCATCGAAGACTCTGTAGGTCATCCGGGTATCCTGCTCCTGCTCCTCCTCCACCTCCCGGACAACCAGTGGATCTTCTTCTTCTCGTTCTTCTTCACCGCTCTCGTCTCCAGGCACAACATGTCCAAGAAGAGCTCGCTTTCTACGTGCGTATGTCCTCTTCTTACGCTCCAGGCCATGCTTTCTTGCAAACATAATGCTGTTCTCTCTTTCCATGACCTGAGAATATGATACATGAGAAAAGGCTCTGGTTTACTGGACACCTTTACAGAAACAAGGATAAAACGAGGAAGACGTTACAATCATTATGTCAAAAGCATGCAACCAAGGGTCCCTGACAGGAATCCGGTCAGACGCTCTTACCACTGGGGTACTGGGAGACTCGTAGCTAGCTAGGTCATATTTACTAGGTGCCATTGCGACACACATTCTCCACACTGTTGGGATCAGCAATGTAGATGCGGGGGCAAGATTGAAATACAGTCATGAGACCATCTGAGCATGCTCAAACAGATGTGCATTTACATTTGCTGCAATAGGCCTACTGTTAATCCATGAAGGAGTATACTCAGTGCCACACAAGAACATTGGGCAATGGTAAGGGCACAAACATTCTAGTTACCAGTCTGATTAAATAAATTACCTGGAGCGTGTAACTGTGGCCTATGCCACCCTTCTGTGATCCATGGTGAAATGACTGGGACTGGAGGCAATTTCCACTGGTTGGCAGTTCAGATTATGGATTACTCCATACTTCTCAAGGAACTGATGACAGTGGTATACAAGAACTATCTGAGGGAACAAAGCAAAGTTAGGAACATTCACATTCACCTCACTGTCAAAAGGGGCTTGGCTCGCTCAAACAGTAAATACATACTTACCATGAATATAGGGGGTTACATCTTAAAGGGAAAAAATAGAAACAATATGCATTAACACTTGAAATACATGTTATGCTATGCTGCAAGAGTTAAGTGATCTCACTATACATTGTATAGTGCATTTTATAGACAGCCGCACATTCAATAGTTTAGCGACCCATGCAGGACTTTTTGACAGACTCTTCAGACCAAGCCCTGAAGGGGAACCTAAACTCACCTCATCAAAAGTTACACATCGGAAGTTTATGGCCCACTGTCTGGCATGATGATGGAATGTTTCAGGGGTCATGTAGTTGGCGTCTTCAGGGTTTGCCCTCAGAGCCAGCATCAAGGTGTGGAAGTCTCTCCACAAGTCAACCAGTCGATCCACTACAAGGCATGCTTGTGAATTATTGCTGTTAGGATCTGGAATATTACTTGCTTCTGGGGACTGAGAGAAAACAAAGAAAACATGATTGACAATATTTATTATTATCATCACCATCACCATCACCCTCATCATCATCACCATCATCATCACCATCATCATCACCATCATCAACATCAGCAGCATCATTATCATAAGTAGTAGTAGTAGCAGTAGTTGTAGTGGGGGGGGGGGGGGGGGTGGTGGTGGTGGTATAATAGTAGTAGTGGCAGTAGTAGTAGTATTTCGAAATATATATTTATACCATTGCTGTAAGACACAGTATTAAATTTTGTTCAGTTATTTGGTTATTAGGGTTTTTGTTTGAGCAGGATTTTTTAAACACTTGAAAAAAACTTTGCTTTAAGGACTACTTTATAACTACTTACAAGGGAAGAGACACCATTCTTCTTCATCCAGTCTTTTAAATAGTTTTTAAGGGTGTCTTTTGTCCCAGTTGTGGGAAGGCCCCTTTCCCTGCAGAGATTAACAAGTGATGTTTTGTTTAAGACATCAATCGTTGACAAGGACTTGTCTTGCATGTCATGGAGCACAGCTTTTAGGTCCAGCTTCTCGAGAACCACATTCAACTCATTACCTAAAAATTGAATTATGGAGGAAAGTTTATATATTAATGAAACAAGTTGTTTCTAGTTGAATTAAAATGTAATGTTGCAGTGGTTTTCCATGCAATCTAGAAGAAATTAAGACGGGCTATCCTAAGGGGCCATACCAAAATTGACTGTTGCTGGTGAAATTTACTCATATAGCACTAGGTCTGTATGTGATTAACCATCCAAGGAATGAGTCACTTAAAAAAATAATAATAACAACAACCTTGAAGGGAATACATGAAAAAGGGATATTGCAACTACTGAACTCAGTAGCATTAATTCAGTACCATTAAATAGTACTGTAGTATTAATTCCTATAATGGTTAGAAACTTTGTTTAGAAAACCCACCACCAAGAGATGACCACTTGATCGATGAACTGCCATCGTCACCTTTCACTTCAAAAAAATTAAAGCTGATGCCAATGTTTCGCATGGCTCTCTCAAGATGCTCTTCTCGCTTCTGTTCGATTGTCCAATTAATGACGTAAAAGGAAAAATAATTGACGGTGTAACTGTCTAATCCCTTGAGAAGGCAACAATGAAATGCTTGTTTACAAGAACACGTTATAGTTCCAAGTTGTAATAATTTGTCACAAGAGTCTTGGTATCTGTCGGTCTTAATGAAACAATTGAATGTAAGTTAGATTGTCACTGGTGAAAGATGTATAGAAATTATCTTACTGTCAAGATGTGCTTAACGGAGAAACGAGTCTCATATATAGCAAGGAAGATGGCAATGCAAGATAATGTACATTTATAAACTGATAGATAATAGTACACAGAACATGTACCTAACTATACACAGAGGACAGAAAATTATGCTGTTCTAAGAGTTCTAAGTTGGAGAGTGTGTTCAATTGATTGAAATTCATTGTCGTCATTTGAAGGTAAAGTAAAGTTTCAGAATAATACCTGGTTGAGAAGCTTTCCCATTATTCAAAGGAAGAGGTGCAACGTATCCTCGACAACTCTATCAAAGTGGACATGTATTAGGGGCTCCTTGCTATAACCTAAGCACTTATCTCCCCTTTTTTGTAACAGTGCTGGAATATCCTCATGGTTGCGAGAGATATCCCAACAGTTAACTGCAAAGTAAAATGAATCAAAACACACCATTAACAGGGTGTTCGTTACCACTAAAGTGAAAGGCTGTTCTCGTTGGAGTGACACCTGTCATTTAAGCCTGGTTTAGTAGCCTTCTTTTCATTTCAAACGAAATGAAATAGGACGTAATCAAATGGTTAAATTTTGAATGTTTCAAACGATTTGCTAAAAAGTGCTATCAACTCATTGAGTGTAAACTGTAACACTAAAAAAATCTGGTTTCCAGTAAAGGGGTTGTAATTGACATGTGTCATTTAAAGAACTATGTTATTGCTTATTATCTGATTTAAAAAAACTCACTCAAAAAGTCAAGAATTTGTTCCTTGGAACATTTACACCATATGCAAAAGTATTTGGCTTTCGCGCCAGACACTCCTAGCAATATGACCAGAAATTTCCAGTCACTGCACACCAACCTGACAAAATTGCAAACAGAAGACAAATTAGTTTACTTAGGACAACAGTAGCTGGCATCCAGCTATAACTTCCAACAACATACTACAGTTAAGAGAGCCATTCTCTTACAGTAAGAAAATGACTAAAAATAAGAATGTGACACTTTGTTCTGCTTATGAGTGACTACTTCACCAAATCTTAATGACAGTCCTGTTAAAGTTGTGATTGTATCTAGTGTATAACAATATTATAAACCTTGATATATAGGTAAGTTAACATGCTTGGATACTAACCACTCAATTTTTATATGAAAGCCGTTGAAATCCAGTCCACTCCTTTCCAGGTCTTTCATCTACTGGAAGACATCTTTCATACAGGCCACGAGTTCCTTGTGACCCTCCTTTCCTAAAAAAACAAATTACTAATCAGCAAGCAACAACTGAGTCTTAAGGGAATAGTTTAAAATACTATTGTCAGCAAAGGAACTTGAAGGTGAATATTATGTTTTCCTGTGTGCAGCTCATGTCGGATTTATTACACTTATAGTCCAGTAATAATATTTCTTGTAGTTGCTCAAAATAAATCACCTTTTCATAAGTTGCCTGTGGCTGGTTTATGGGAATTACATAGCCCATGAAGAAATGAACAGTACATGCTTTAATGTACACTTAAAATGGATATCTCACAAAAGGGGAAAAAAAGAAACAGCACAAACATTTTTCCTGCTACCCTTTACTACAACAAGTATTCATTTTACGGAAAGACACTCACATATTCTTATTAGTCTGGTTTAATGTCAACCTATATGTCTAGTTTTTCACTTATTTAAGATCTGAAAGAAAAATGTAAAAACTTGCCATTATACAGGCATGCAGTGTACTGGTGCTCAGGATTGTGAATCTTTTCTTGCAGGACGGAAAAAACAGCCATGACTGTACCAATCTTCTTTGATGTTTGACGCCCATCCCCTAAAAGATATTCCAAGATATGTTTGATCTTCCTGCGACAACCATCCCCTTTAACAGCCTGAAAATTCAAAAATAATAATTATTAAGTTGTTGTCCTTTCTGTAGCAAGAAAGGATAACATATCCAAAATTTATTGTTCACAATTTTACAGACGAAAGGAAGAATGGAAGCAACAACTATTATAAGCGGCAGTCTGGACTCAAACTAAAGTAGGTTAGAGTGAAACTGAAGTATGTTTGAATGTTAATAAAATTACCGTGCGGATGGGCTCAAATGGGTATTTCAGCATTTTGCCTCTTCCGCTCCTTTTTTAACTTGGTCAGAGATGGAAGACCACTTCCTTTAACCATTTTCAGTTCATGGTACCCTGCATCTGCAATTGTGATACACCAAGACTTATGATCCTGCAAAATGAAACATTTCAATTTCTGATGACAGATGTTAGCATGTGTACCACCTGATAAGGTCTCTCAGTAACCTAAAATAGTGAATTACTGTCAAAGTTAAACATGACATTGCCATTGCATGTACGCCATTTGTCTCTGGAATCACCAGAAAAATCTCATCATTGGACTCCTAAATATCCATACCTCACAGTCACTAAGTATGGAAAGCGTCACGTATGCTTTGGTCCAATTGGCTGCTATTTCTTTTTCTGAGATAAAAAATTTCTTTGCATTTTCACATTAACTTTTACCATTTAATAATGCTTTGTCTTTTGCCAAGAGGGCTTTTTTCTTCCTTTCTTCTTCTGCAGCTGACTCAGTCAAATGTATAGGCTGTTCAGTGCCACTACTGATTTTTAGTGTGACTGGGGTAGCATTACCCTCCACCCTGAATTTTGCCTGAAACAAGACACAGAAAGAAAAAAATTGAGCGAGGGACTAACATGAGTGTTTCACGGCTTTGTGCTTTTTAACATCCTCTACAACTGAAAGAGAACACGAAGTACAGAGTATTATGTACCTCTTCTAAAAGCCAGTCTGGGGGAAGCTTTGTGGACACAGAATGGAGGAAGTCTCTGATTTCGTGCTTCCTGTGCCTCTTTCTGCCTGGACTTAAGCTGGAAAATGGCTTCCCCTTTGTAAACACCTTCTCCCTAGAAGCAGCTAGTTTCTTTTCTAAGCTCGAGATCTTCTCTTTGAGAAGAGCATTTTCCATGAGAGCACGTTGAAGCTGGGCATGGAGGTGCTGAGGAGAACCTGGTGAGGTAAGCTGTTGCACAGCTGGGTTTACAGTCACTGCAGACTTAAACTCAGGATTATAAACTCGCTGCCTCTTTACAGCACTTCCACCAGGAAGCCAAAAATCGCACATATATCCTTCCATTGTCCAAATTAACCCACACTGAACCCAAAACCTTTACCGCCAATTTAATTTGAAAATGACTGCAAAGTAATAATTTATTTTCGAAAGCATTGTTCTAAAGGTATGCGCTATCAGATTACCAAACTAGAGCTGAAAAATGGCACAAACGTGTGGTAAAGGTTCCATAGACTTACCTTTAGCCTGATCTATTCATACAGTTGAATTTCATCAAACGGCTACCTTGAAGACCTTAAAAAGAGCAAGAATAACCAGTTACAAATTTATACCGAGACATTAGCAAGAAATGACATTGAACAAAATCAGAAGCAACTCTAGAGGGTCAGAACTAAGAAAAATCATTTTTCTTCAATTTTTTTTAAAAGACAGCTAGCTGCAGTCATTTTCCTTCCTTTGTCTGCCATATTGTTTCTTCTTCTGCTTTATGAAGGAATTAGCCAATCAAAAACCGAATTTTTGAGGTCCCAGGCCTTAACGAGACCTTTCGAGAGCGCTAAGGGAGGCTGAGTGGAGACAATTTTGTCCCCACCGATCTCCACAGGGTCTTTTTTCACAAGTTCGGCAAGCAGTTGAGCCAGCGGAAAACGCTCGAAATTTGGCGCAAAGCGAGGGAAAGAGATCAGATTCGGCGCGAAGTAGATGGTGGCATGTTGAAATTTAGGGACCACACGATCGAAGAGAAACGAAAACTTGGCAGTTCACGGCAGAAACAAAAGCGTAGACAAAGGGCTGCCGAGCGGAAACCTTTAGAGAGAGTTAAATTGCAAAAGGCGCACGAGGGTCGCTTGAAAGAATACGCGAAGCTGCGTGAAACGGCAAGTATATACTGCTGCAAGTGGAAAGAAAAATGTGCTGAGAATCAGAAGCTGAAAGAGCTATGTCAGAAAAGCACGCACCACCCACTGGTAAGCAACGCATTTTGCCTCAATGTCGCTACTGGGGGAGTTTTAAAAGGTGCCCCGGAAAAGAACCGATATTTCACATTGTTTACGTTGCCGAAATTCAATATTATGCTGGGGGAAATGAAGGGAGGCGAGGAGGGTTGGTGGAGGCCGAGCATGTGTAGAGCACTTGACTTTTGTGAAGATTTCTGGGTTACCATCCGCACCTGGAGGCTAAAACTGTTTGTTAATTCCCCAACCCAGGGACTGTCATATCTGTTTTAGGGCATCTGATCGTGCTATCAACCTGTGCCTCCTAACAAAAATTGAAATGTCTGCAACTGAAACCTTGCATAACCTCAGACTTCAAGTCCACATTCTTCACACATGCCCTCCTACCCTGTGCGACCTAGCCTTCTCTTCCTACCCCCTTTGGGGAGAGGGTAAACGTTCCATAGGTGCAAAATAGAAACCATCTGTGCCATTTTGGGAGTTACCCCTGTGGTGTTTCCATGTGTCATCCGCAGATGCTTCAATGGCACATGTTTAGAGGGATAAAATTTGAGAGGTATTTATATATTTTCTTCTCATCTATACAACAAATAAGCTGACACAAATGAATTAACAAAGTTTATTGCTCCCTTTACTGCTTTTAACTGAATAATCACCCCGGACTATTGTGGCAAACAAGGCCAAAATTACAAGCATAGAATCCATTTAGCTGTTACTGTAAGATTAACTACTTTTGTTGGTAATTATGGTTGCAAGATGTAATGTACACTATAGGGAACAGAAAAAAGGGGGGGTGGTATCTTAAAATATGTTTTATAATCAGAGCTAAGTTTTTAATAACAACTAGCCTGTAAAGTTATTTGCAAAACATTCAACTTTGATCTGTCGATAAGTACACTACAACATACTTCTTTTTTCTTTTGACAGGGAGTTTTACAAAACAAGGCATCTTTTAATAATATTTCCTCAAATGAGCTTCTTCCTATCGATCCACCAGCTTGTCTAGGTGAAGGTTCTTTTGGAAAATGTTTCCTTAGGACCTACTCAAGATTAAACATTCTTGTTGCTGAGAAACAGATGTCAACTTCTAGTGTCAGTGAAATTATTTAAGAAGCTCAAATAATGCAACTGCTCTCACATGCAAACATCCCAACTATCTTGGGGGTACAGTTGGAGCAAAAGCCATTTTCCATAGTTATGGAGTTCATTGGTGAACAATGCAGTTCATCTACTGTCCATGAACTTCTTCAAAGAGAGAATATGCTACACGAAAGAACTTGGATAAAGACTTCTTTTAATGTGGCTAGTGCCTTGGCACACCTGCACAAAAAAGGCTTTCTCCATGGTGATTTGAAAAGTAATGTAATGGATATTTGATTGACTTTGGCAAAGCATGTGCAATAACATCTCCATCAGCTAAAAAGTACCAAAAACTTTACCCCCATATTGCACCAGAAGTGCTATGTGGATCACCGTGTAGTAAGCAGAGTGATGTTTACTGTTTGGGAACTGTCCTGGGAAAAATTAGAAAAAGCAAAAACATTTCAGTTCTTTCAAACATAGCTAAAAAATGCCTAAACAACCATCCGAGTCAACAAATTACCCTAACTGGAATAATGTCAACTCTGTCAACTCAAAATGAGCATCCTTTGCAAATTTCAAAATAAAAAAAACATTCTGGACAGCTTCTCTTTTACCTTGCTGAAAATGTCCTAGTAATTAGGTGTCACTGGTTTGGAAGCTGTAATTTTTCACTTCCTAAATTCCAGTTGGCAACAGATTGAACAAAGATGTGCTAGTCAAACACCATGTATAGTCCACACAGTTCATGTAATGAGTCTTCAAATTAGTTGGAGTAAAGTTTGTTTTTCATCAGGGGCCCCCTTGGGGTCTTCCCGGTCCACTTGTCTCATTAATGTCACAAATGGAGTGGGAGAAAGTGTGGTACTTTTATCAGGTCTTGCAATGAGCTCTACTACCCAAGAAGTGCGCTTCCCATTGACTCAAATCAATTTGATGCAGTGACTTCAATGAAACGTTCTTTTTGGCCATTTCATCATATTTCTCGCTACAGGGGATAGCACATATCACATAATGTCTTCAAAACGAACTGGAATGTCTGCTTAAATTTATAGCCAGGGTTGCATCTGAAGGCTCTTCCTGTTGTCAAGATGGCTCATCTTTCGGCAGCTGGCTGTCAGGATGTCTCATCCTTTGTCAGTGAGCTGACATCTGCAACAAACTAGGCATATACCACACACTGTAGATGTATAAGAGCATCTGGGAATGGTGCATTTGAAGGCTCTTCCTGTTGTCAAGATGTCTCGTCTTTTAACAACAGGCTGTCAGGATGTTTCGTCCTTTAACAGTGATGTAACAACTGTACCTGTAACAAAACAAAACATGGTGGCAATTAGACTGTTTGATCCATGCAGTTTTTAAATATCCATCATAGAAAAAAATATGAAATTATTCCTGGGCGTATCTGTAGGTAAAAGAAATGTCAGACACCACAAGAATCGATCTGGTTAATTTTCGGAAAAAAAAAATCCAAATACATTTTCTGAAGAGCACAGGCAGCCAAGATAAATTGTACGAAATGCTTCTCAGCTATGACCAGCCCCTCCCCTCCCCACCCCCAGTGCATATTGTTATTACAATCGACTCAAGGTAGTACTTTATTGCACTACATTACATTGCACCAAAACTGGCACTCCCTGCTTGAAAAAACAAAACTTTATCTGCCGCATCCCTTGCACTATATCCATGCCTTGCTGAGACACAACGTTGAGAAACTGTGCGAAGGAAGGAAAAATGCCGTAATTCCTGCGATTCCGCTGATTGTAGATCATTCTATCGGAGGGGCAATTTCCTTTTTTCCCCGAACCTTTTTCCGAATTTTTTTCTCTGAACCGTGAATGGCCACATTTATGCAGATTGAAGGCCGATTTTGCCTTAAATGCAGTATGATCTTGGCCCACCTTCAGCTCTGAACCACCAGAAAAAACCGTGTCGTGTGATGCAGTGAATATACGCATTTCCATCTGCTTGAATTTGTTATGGTGGATTATAGAATTTTTCTTCCCTTTTGAAGCTACTGACTTTCAAGAAACTCCACAATGTTTTCAAACAACAAACTAATCGGTCCAAAGAATAAAACAATGAATCGTTTCATGCTTGAAAACAGAGCTTCTCCCCTAAATCACGCGATGCGATGCGACTCTCTAAAGTCCTTACGAGATCATCGGTTACCTAGTAACCAGGTGAACCACGAGTGGATTGCTGACAGATAACTTTTAGCCTGCGTAGCTGGTGGTTTCGTTGGGGAGCGCGCATGAGCGGCGAAGGCACGAGGGGAGTGGCAGTTTTCTTGGGGAGCGCGCGCGAGCGGTGAAGCAGCGAAAACGAGCGGCGAGGCCGCGAGGGGAGTGGGCACAAGGGACATGACATGCTTCTTTCTGACAAAATAATGAAAGGATCGAAAAACGTGAGCAGCCATAATATATAAGCTTACTGAACATTAAAGCTAAATGCTTTAAAAACGCAATTAGCATCAATCGATTCTTACCTTTTCCCCGTCCAAGCTTCCACCATATGAGACTCGTCAACAACAATTGCCGACACAGCGCGATGTACCTCGGTGTTTTCTCTCAAAGCCGCAAGAAATGGCTTTTCCAGTGCTGTCTCTGCAGAGCAGTAAAGAAATTGCGGTGGGTTGTCGCGACCCAAATTTACTGTTTCAGACGACAGTTCCATTGCTGTGCAGTTCAGCGACAACATTTCTGAAATCTGGTCGTCGATAATACTTTTTAACAGCGAAACGACAATCACACAGGTTCTCGTTGAGGACATTAATAATCTTCTCTGGCAAGCGCAAAGATGGTGAAAATCATGCTCTTGCCAAAGCCTGTCGGCAAAATCACATCTCATCATGTCTCTCCCGCGAAGCAAACTGTTTACGGCTGTTTCCTACTCAGGCTTGAGAACAATTTCTCGGTTTTCTTGTCGGATATTTAGCCTTGATAACACTCTAGACAATGCTTCCTCTGCTATGTTGATTTTCGTTTGGCGGAAATATCTATTGTGGCCCTTTGGAGCTCTCTTGAGAGATTTCCGAAACATTTCATTGAAGTGTAGACATTTTAGTCCAATCAGAACGGTCCGTACGCCGGCGTACGGACTACTCAAAAAGGCCACAAAACCGGGCAGGCAGTTTTTCATTTTTTCCTCGTGCCCACTCCCCTCGCGGCTTCGCTGCTCGTTTTCACGGCTTCGTCGCCCGCGTGCACTCCCCAACAAAACTGCCAGCTACGCAGGCTAGATAACTTTCTTCAATGCCTGATTGAATGACAGAAAGCTCAAGAGGGTGCCAATTCATTCAGTAGCGTAACAACATGCCTGTTACTAAATACCGACGTGTCAAGGTGGTCGCCGGGTCAGAGACGAATGTAGCATGGAAAAGTTCGATACATTTTAAAAGACGAAGACAGGAATACGGGAATACAGCAACTTACTCTTCTATTTACTTTGTTCCCATATTTACCGAAATAAATTACCAGGACGATTGATTTGCCATCTGTTATTCAAATGTGCAGAAAAACGTTTTCTGGGAATGCACTCTGGAAATGAGCAGAAAAAAAAAGATTTTTTCTGGGAATACACTCCGGAAGAAGCTTCGAAAATTCGAGTCATGTTCAATAATAGAATAACAATAAGCTAGAGCGAACTGACATCAGTTGGCCTTTTGTATCTTTTGGTGACTTCTCATTGATGATACTCGCTTTTTGAGGTATTTCTTCCAGAGTTGATGCTGCACATGGTAAAAAGTTCATTCGAAGCAATGACAAATCTGTCTTGTGGGTTAAAATTTGCGATATAAATCCACACAAATCTAACCCACCTCTCTCTTTTGACAGTTGCAGGCTGTTGCGGACTGAATTTCTAGCTTCATATAAAAGGATTTCAGTTTTTTATTAATGAACCTGGTACTTCTTAACTGGATGCCTCACACAAAGGGTTTCTTTGTGCAAAATCTTAGAGGTGTTTGGAATTGTAAAGGTTTGTTGACAAGTGTAACGACAAGTACAAAGACAACAGGAATCCCCTTATGTCAAACACATGATAACAACCTTGTACAACATATGAAGAATGTGGCATCGCTTCACTTAATTCCTCGAAAACTGACCAAAATCGCAGAAATAAGCTACTTTAAACACGACTCTCCTTTCAAGTTACTCATTTCATGCTCCCACGTTGGGTTTCTGAGGCTGGCTAGCTTTCCTTGACTTTTGAAACTTCCGGAATACGCAAATTTAATGCTAGCTGGGAAAATTAGAATCGAAAAATCAAATCATACTCAAAACACGAGGTAAGGAGAGTGAGAACAAATGATTAAAAACAGCGATGGTGGTGGAAGTGGTATATGTAACTTTATTTGGTTGATAAAATACAAATCAAAAGCAACAAAACCTTACAAAAATTCAAAACTTTGTCATGAGCTTTAGAACAAATGATTAATAACAGCGATGGTGGTGGAAGTGGTATATGTAACTTTATTTGGTTGATAAAATACAAATCAAAAGCAACAAAACCTTACAAAAATACAAAACTTTGTCATGAGCTTTAGGTGGGCTACAATCTTGTAGCAACTCTGCTTGAAATGTAAGACAACTTAAATCTTACCAATGTCAAGCTTCAAGTTTTATTTAAGTTTACCTTAATACAAATGGAAGCCAAATTAATTAAATACAGCACGAAAATACTAGAAAAAAAGAAGAAGGTAAATTTTTAAACAGGAGCAATGGAAAATGAATAAATAGAAGAGTTAGGACACTCAAGTAGCATTGGCTACTACTAAGGAAAAAAAACAACTTGTTAAAGGTAAAGCCATTCACAAAAAAACCGCACCCTAAACATTTTGCCCTATCCTCTAGAGTTGGATGTGGGCCAAGCCTTTGTGGCTCAGCAAATTAAACAACTAAAAGCATCCAATAAAAGCAATTCCAGGTCGTCATCACTGCTTTCAGAGTTACTACTCTCGCTATCATTCATGAGCATGACCTTTAAAAGATCTCTTGTGGTGATCTGTTGAATGAAGATAAGTGAAAGCAACAATGGCTACCTCAGTGGGTACGAATGGCCATATAGTAACAGCCAGTTGTACAGTTGAAATGCTTGGCATTGTCAAAAGGTAGTAATTCGTGTGATGGTTGCGGCAGTGGTGAAAAAATGTTCGACAAACAAAAACAACAGCTACAGCAACTAAGATTATTAATGATCATTGGAAACTAAAGGTCGTGCTTACGTAAAATAATAGGCACAATCACACAAAAGTTGACCGTTAATAAGTACCTTAAAAGATCAAAAATAAAAGTCCACTTTGTGTGGAACACCCCGAGCTTTAAAAAAATTCCAAATGAAATATCCCAAAGGTTTAAGCGTACCTTCACTGCTCTGTGAGTATTACTTACAGAGAAGCAATTGTTCGTTATACCGTGAAGGACTTGTGAAGGAAAGTACCGACTACAGAGGAAAACCAAATTTTTGAAAGTTCATGTAAGAGTTATCTGCACGTTTACTGTCTGTAGTCTTGCCATGCAACTTATGAACAAGTCGTCACAATGAGGTATTCGTAACGCGAAGCTCCCAAAAGGACAACGGGACACAGTGGAGAATGAGTCTGGCATCGAGTACGATAAGGAATGTTACAACCAGTTCCACACGGAAAGCCGACCAGTTAATACAGTTATTTCTTTAAAAAATCAACCAAAAAGTATAAACTAACCTACACGAGCAGATAGAGTCCCACTCCAGATCCTGGCATTGTTTTACTTCTACGCCTGATGCACCTGCATCAAACAGAATTTTCATTCTAAGGCCTGGGTCAAACAAATTCAGCTGTATGCAACTCTGTTGTGCGAGTGTGTGATGGCAATCAAACTTTCTTCAACACCATTCAACATCCTCTAAAATCATTTAATATCATTCAACAGGGAACCAAACGCTCTGAAATTGTTAAATTCAACGAGTGTTGAGCAATGTTGAATGAAAACTTTGAATCTGTTTGGTCGGGACCGAAAAGTCTGAATATTTTTACAAGAGTGAAATAGTACTGATAACTCCGGCAAGCATTCTCCTGTCTGTACTCAGTCAAACTCCACCTCAACGAACAGGTTTTACTCACAGCAAATAAGACTCATACACATTTCCACACAAAAAGCAACCATTTACAGCTAGACAGCAAAGGCAGCAACAGGGAAACAAAATCGTCTACTAGAGCTTTACTTCTTATTCACTTGTTTTAGTTGCGCTATATCTTATTTATTCTTAAGACAAAAGTAAAATTAACATACCTTTTTCTTATTTCATACAGTCAACAATAAAGAGAAAATGAAAAAAGCGGAAGTATCCAGTAACACTGAAACCAATGTTAGAGTTTTGTGTCACCGCCGCTTGCTTGATGCAAGTTAAAGTATTGAAACATTTTAAAGTATTGCACATTTTTTACAAGAAGCTACCTGTACAGCTACAGGACGGGGTAGACACAAATGGAATTCAGTGTCCAGCAGAGAGGTCTGTTCTTTTATTAAGGAACAGTCCATCGGGTGATACAATCATGGGAGAATTTGCAGAAGTTACAGCAGTTTATTTAAAGAGAGAAATATGGCAGAATTGTGATCAGATCAGCAATAGGTTATAGCTTTTAGAAGGAAAATTCCCGCAGGGTTGATGTTTGAAATTGCTTGCCACAAGTCCCAAGGTCTGACCCTTCCCGCTGTAATGTTTCACTGCATCACCAATTTGATGCTGGTTTGACTTATGATGAACTTGCAAGAAAAACCATTCAAGGCCTTGGATTTACAAGCTAAATCATGTAATTTCTCATTTTTTACCATGTACTTTTTTCATTATCTATTTATTTAGAATAGGATGAATTAAAACAAGTCTTTGGACTTTGCCCCAGCCAACTGATACCTTCATCCGAAGAAGCAATCAACATATCCTCACGTCATCTCAGGGGGCCTTTACACAAGCCCAGGCAGGAGACTACCTCGGGTCAGGTCACTGCCATGGATCGACCCTTCTTCGGTCAACCTTCTTGAAACCTTTACATGAGTTAACCCACCAGTGTGGGGCAACTCGTCTTGCCGCGTAAACCGTCTCGAGAGCCGGGTTAAGAGTTAAAATTTCTCATGTAAACAGTTGCAAGATTCGTTCGTGTTAAGTTCTAGGAATTACTTTCAAAACTGACCATTATTGCAGTAGTTCTTCTCTCACATATAATGCCATAACCCTTAACCAGCTATTATTGTATGAGTTTTATGACTGACCATTATTGCAGTAATTCTTTCACAAATAATGCGATAACCTTTACTCTAACCAGCATTGCAATAGCTTTAAAACTGACCATCGTTGCACAGGTTTTTCTCTCAAAAATAAGGCAACAATCATTCATATAGCCATTATTGCAATAGTTTAAAAACTGACCATTTTTGCAGTAGTTCTTTTCTCACAAATAATGTCTCTAATCTTAATCTAGGTATTACTGACTATCACTGCAGCGACTTTTCTCCCACGAATAATCTGATAACACTTAATCTATCCATCATTGCAATATTTTGAAAACTGCCCATTATTGCAAATGTTTTCCTCTCTCAAACAATGCAACACCTTTCGTCCAGCCATTATTACAATAGTATTAAACCCTAGTTTTTCTCTCAAAAAATAATGGCATAACCCTTAATCTGACCATTATTGCAACGCTTTTTATCTCACAAATGATGCGGTAGTCCTTACTCTAGCCATTATTGCGGTAGCTTTCCAACTGATCATTATTGCAGAAGTTCGTCTATCAAAAAATAATGGCATAACCCTTAACGTAGCCCCTCTTGGAATAGTTCGCAAACTGACAATTATTGTAGCCACTTTTCTCTCACAAAAAATCTGATAACCCTTAATCTATCCATCATTACAATATTTTTAAAACTATCCATTATTGCAGACGTTTTTCTCTTAGAAGTAATGCAACAATCTTTCATCGAGCCACTATTACAATAGTTTTAAGACTGACCATAATTGCCGTAGTTTTTGTTTCACAAATAATCCAACAACCCTTAAACTAGCCATTATTGCAATAGTTTAAAAACTGACCATCAATGCAGCAGTTTTTCTCTCCCAAATAACATCATAACCCTTAATCCAGCCATTATTGCAATAGTTTCAAAAGTGGCCATCATTGCAACGGTTTTTATCTCACAAATAATGCGATAGCCCTTAAACTAGCCATTACTGTAACATTTTCAAAAATGACCATTATTGCACAAGTTTTTCTCTCACAAATAATACAAACCTTTCATCTTGCCATCACTGCAAGTTTTAAAACTGACCATTATTGCAGCAGTTTTTCTCTCGCATATAATGCTATAACCCGTAATCCAGGTATTATTGTATGAGATTTAAAACTGACCATAATGCAGTTGTTTTTCTCTTTAAAAAATAATGGTATAACCAGTAGTATACTAGGGATGTTCTAGTCTATGCCTTTGTTGTGGATTTAATTAACTTTTGTGTGGAATTCACTAATGTCGATGACATCATAGGCTATTGTCATCTGATGATTAAAATGAGGTGGATTCTCAATGGCGTATAACCAGTTTGACAGGTTTGTCAATTACATCAGGTTCTATTTCCAGCTTGTGGCGGTCTTGATCAGTATAACCGGTTTGACAGGTTTACTGCTCAAGCGCATCATTCTCTAACTCTGAGTTTGTTTAGCAAAGTGGATTTCAACCAGTTTATCACCTTGGAAGAGTTTGAATGTTTCATCCACAACAACGAGATTCCTAGTCATCAGTTTTCGGAAGCAGTGGATTGAATGATGGCTTTAATGTTTCCCAAGGAGGTAAGATTTGCATTGGTTTATTGTTTCGGATGAATGATTTTCCGGCTAACAGATTATTTGTTTTTCTCAGTGTCCATATTTGAACAGTCAATTAAATTTATAAGGGCGAATCAAGAAGGATTAACTGACGTTTTAGTTAATTTTAAAAAGATCTGCGGAACATTTTGTTGGGACATGAGAAATCAGAAAACGAAGTCTTTCACCAGTAATTTAAATTTCCATATACATTTCAACAAGTACACAGTAAAGAATGCCTCCAAAGTTGAGTCTATTGCTAGCTGATTGCAAAAAGAGACATTACAATAGCTTATTAGATAAGCTACTCAAAGAATTTAACATGCTTTATCAAGTCGAATCCAAATTAATTACGCTGGAAAACGTGCATGCAGAAATCGCTGCCAAATGCAGAAGTGTCAAAAAGCAGCAAGTTACAATAGTGGACAGATTAATTGAAGGCGGGCAGTCGTCAGGCAAGAAAATGAGTGCAAACAAACAAATTGGAGACAAAGTCAAGTCTAGATTATTTCAAGTGCACCGAAAAATTCGCAATTTATCAAAAGAAATGTAACACCAATAAGAAAAGCGTGAGGCTATGACATCTGCAGTCACAAAAACGGCCGTTGTTTTGGGATCTCAAAATAATGTAAATCATGGACTTGAGAAACTATCCGTACCAAAATGGGATTGGTGGTAGAAAGTCTTACACCACCTGGAAGAATGAGTTTAATTATTGGATGGAAGATTATAACAGGACAAAGATGAACAATTGCAAAGACTCCGTAAGACGCTAACAAAAAAACTCGTTTTGGACAGATCAAGTCAGACCCAGGACAACTATCGAATGGGCATGAAAAATTCTTGACACCGAATTTGGAGATAAAAGAAAATTAATGGATGAGCTGTTGACAGAAATAACCAGTCTCAAACCTGTAAAGAGCAATTCAACATCACTTTCTCGGTACGCGGCCATAATTCTTGGTTTCGTGAACAACACCGAGCAAAACAGTTGCGTGGTCACAGAAGCGCCATTTGTTATGTCCTAGCTTCTATCAAAATTAGATGCAAAGGATAATGCAGAATTTGGCTATGGAATGCATCGCATTACAAAGGAAGAGAAAGTTTGGAATTTTAAAGACTGGTTAAACAGAGAAGCAAGTTTAGGATCTCGCATCAAAAAGAATGCCAACTGCCACAACAACACAGGTGATCA
>OZ034970.1:32999442-33214442 GCA_964030785.1 Siderastrea siderea | reverse complement strand
TACCAATGGGGTACACTTTCCCAGGCAACGAGCCCGATCCTATGGTTTGCTGTGATTCGAGCACTTGCCTGGAGCAATGCAGGTTTGATGAGTATAAGGGCCTCAACTGTGGCCATTCATTCCACGAGAAGTGCTTAGATCATTTACATCCCGAACAGTTCCCACATCCTGTGTCCTGCCTACCATCCACTTCTTCAAAGGAAAATTGAACAGCTGTCCACCACTATGAATAGGTAAAATTTCATTTGCCAGTGAACAACAATCACAATGAGTGCATGTGCTTGCAACCCATCTGATTTGATTTAATATATTTCCAGGTATCTCACCAGTGATGCGAGAGACAGTGACTCGAGCGACAAAAGTGGCGACGACGACCATGAACCAGGGGAAAGTTTAAAGGAAGTTGAAGGAGGCACTGAAGAGAGTGACGGGGACGCCAAATACAAGAGCAAAGTTAAACACATGAGAAGTGTACTTACACAATGGTTCCAAGTTTTGAAAGAAAATACGTGGCACAGGTTTTGGCAAAGTATAGGTGTCGAGAACTGGCTGTGATAAAATTTGTCCCTCTTCAGGCGGGTTGAAGAACCACACTAGAATATACTAGCGACAAACATCCACTGCCATCCATTGAGAAATGATCTTCCTTGAGAGCCAAAACATACTTAGTGACTTTCCGTTCACAGAATTGTACATGTCTTGTGACTTCCCCCTAAATAAGTCGCATTTCAAGTAGAAACAATGTTCTGTATAAATAAAACCATGGTCCAAACATGTCTACTTCATTCTTGTCGAACTGTTCTTGATTCCAATCCCTGCAATATGTCAGCAGTTTTCTTAGTGTGCAAGCGCTGTTTAAAAGAGTCTTTAACCAATCAGCGGTTTTTGAGACCTGTCAGAGTGCTGCTAAAGAAAGACTCAACTGCCTACTCAACTGAAATACAGCATTAGACACTGAGCCCGTGGAAGGGGACTTGAGAAGCCAGTTACTTTCACCACATCACTGGTACTGAAAGTTATTATCCAGACAAGCCAATCGACTTTCATCAGCCTCCCAACCCACCATATCTGTACGTAAAGATATTTACAGAAGTTACCCCACAGAAACTGCATTATTTGGCAAGTGTTCCACAGCACACCGTCAGAGATAAGAGTAAGGAAGACATTGGTCATTTGCCATATCCACTATCCTTCGTGTTAACAGATCGTCAGCCAGGTTCCAGTTTCCCAACGAGTTCTTTGCTAAATGGTCAAAATGGTGTACAAGTGGGAAAGTTGTTGCTGCAAAACACAAGGGAAGAAGAGGGTAGTGGATCCATTCTTTTAAAAGGGCCTCGTATCAAGGACAAAGATGGAAATAACTTACATTATAATCAATAATGTAATGGATGTTCTAAATGACTGAGTCAAGTCAGGCCAGAAAGGAAAAGGACAGATTGGCTCTCAGTAATGGCACAAGGACCTCACATGCTTTCAACTCAAGCCAAATATTTTTACATACAGCCCGAATCAACACAGTTAGTGAGTAAATGGCATTAAACATAGGCTACAGGTGATTAGGAGTACTATCACCATGAGTATGATATTTGATCTCAGAATTACGCTAGTGTAGTGTCTAATAAGAAATTGGGACCTCCATGACTCGCACAAATGAGTTTGTCACGTAACTTAATTACAATGGAACCACGTTAATATGACTACCCATGGGTACCAAATTTTTCGCTCTATCAACAGGGAGGTTGGATTATTGGGTTGGGGCAAAATAATGACGGTAACCTACAAAAACAAGAGAATGAGGACAGAGAAAAGCAGCAGAGGAAGACAGCACACTTAAAAGCCAAAATGTTTCAACTGGCCACCATACAGTTTTAAAAAAAGTTTTGACTTTTGTCCATAATAATTTTTGTTGCCTTTGTTGAGGCACCAGCCATTTCAAGTATCCATTTTCATGTGGTAAATTTAAGAAAAGAACAGTTTGGGACTTCAAAAGTTGGTCATTGGTCCCATTGACAAGGTTTTCGTTGTAAGAAAGCAACTGAGCTTTCAAATTATGTGAGCAAAGAAGTTATGTCATAATGAGGTTGCCGTAATGTGTGGTCCCAAAGCAAAATGTACATGTACTGGTTTTATGGAAATGTATTTCACTCTGTAATTTGCTGTCATTTTCCCACTAATTTCTTCAAGCAGCATACTTTACTTTTCCTTGACTCCAGCTTTTGTCCTCTCCCAACACAAGAGTTCACTGCAGTATCCCAGAAATTAGCTGGAACCATCTCCTGTCTCTACAAGATAAAGTTGGTCTGGTTGGTAATGACACACAATACACCTTGGGCATGGTGTCTAAGGCAGTTGTCAGAAGAAGTACTACAATGGCATTCCAGTAGCTGTAAAAGTGTTTAATATTTTTTTTCTTCTGAGGCTGTCAGGCATGAAGCATCTATTACGGCCCAGTGCATTCAATACAGTGTAGTACAATTTTTGGTTTGAATGTGATGCAGAAGCTGCACTTTTTTACGCCATACGTTTACAGTGTCAGCAGTTCTTCTTACACTTTGCACTATGCACTACAAGTTTTGATCTGAATAGTTTATTTTCAGTTAATTTGCAAATTATTATGTTAGGAGAAAAACGTTTCGTTAATACTTGCAAACATATCGATGAAAACACTTTTTAAATAGCTTGTGAACATTTCACATATACACCCAATTGAAAAAACGTTGTCGGGTAAAAAGCATAAATTGCTGATGATGCGACCCAATAGTGCCCTGGGTAGCATGAAAACTTGCCTCTATTCTTGAACACGTGCGCATTATAATCAGCATGTCTTAATTAACTACGTTTAGTCAGCAACATTTAAACATGTTTAACCTTTAGTGTGAACAGGGTATAAGGGCAAGCCCTGTCCGATACAGACAAATACATAATGGTCTATCAAAGCAGTCTTACAATCCATATGGACTGTAAAGACCATACACAGGAGAGTCAGTCCAATGACAGTCTGTAAATTGCATCTCATCAAGGGGACTTTATTAAGGGGACTATATTGAGGATTCTGTGCATGGTACATGTAGCTCTTAAAAAAGGCAACCTCCTTACTTGTGTGTAGAGTTTTACCGTTGTTATGATTAAGTGGAACCTTTCTTGTAAACAAGCAACTGGAAGTCTGGAAGCTTGACTTTGACAATGGCCGAACATATGATCAAAACAAGTACATTTCTTGAGGTCAGATCAAGTAAATCTGCCTTTCATTCCTGATTTTATTCTTACCTTAAGGGTTAGTATTTGCTATGTTCAGTACACTGAAGCCGTTATGAGATTTCCAAGACAACATTAAGGCCGGGTCTCAAAAGGGCTCTTTAAAGTGCACTTGGTGTGCACTTAAAAGTGTGAACGCCTTTCTGAGGGCGTCTTCTAAGTCCGATTTATGTTTCAATATAACCACTCATCTGATGTATTCACACGTTTAAATCTCGTTTTAAAATGTATTAAGGAGGTAATAATTAATATCAGTTGAGTGTAATTAAAAAGTTTAACAATTTGCAGTAGTTTGTTTTCTATAAGCTCATCAAAAACGTCTTTTTGAATGGCGCAAGCTCTTGGTTTGTGCAGAATCACCCAAGTGTAGCTCACGTGAACATTTTAATTATTGCCTCGCTTGGTTCCTTTATTGCCGTGGCGATATGCATAAAATGAAAGGATTTAAGTGCAGTTGAAAGGAAGGTCTACCCCTTACTTGGGAGTGCACTTGACCAAGGACAGCGCAGCCTTGCAGCTAAAAGCACGTGGATGCACAACTTTGGAGACAGATAAACACTGTTTATCGTAGATTCAAATCTGGGAGAGGCCTTGTGGTAGGAAACATCATATAGGAATTTGTAGTGTACACCATGTGTGCAGTAATCAAATAGCTTTGTCATTGAGCAAGAGAGCCAGTGAGCAAATTTGACCAGTTTACCAGTAACGTTAGGTTTACCTGTTTACCTGTTTATGATGGCAGTTGGCGTTCCTAAGTGTTGCAAGGCTAATGGCTTAACAACAAAAACAGTGAAAAAAACAGAAGAACAAGCCCTCAACGTTTCGCAAGCATTAGCTTTACTGTAGCAAAGCGATATCGATGACCGGAGGCTTAAAAAAGGCCAAACTAAGTTTTCTTCAAAGGCGGTAACAGGACTGAAACCTACAAGAAAACCACCCTGAATTGCAAGCAAAGGCCCAGGAACAACCACATCGCTCGTAAAGGACCACAGCTTGGAAGAGTTACTTAAAAAGCTTGATGATAGTCTTGACTTGACGTCCTTGTGGCCTGTGGAGGGCTTGACGGACCTCAACAACACAAAAGCTTTGTATCTAGACAGGCCAACGAGACAAACAACGCAACAAGGATCGACTTCAACCCTCACCTTTACCTTGAAAAGCCTACTGCAGGTAAAAAGGAGGACAAACCACTCGTTATCCCCGATTTTACTTATATTTATGCCAGAATACATGACCCAGAGGAGCATGAGATGGGATCAAGTGGCGGGAACCAGGTAATTGTGCAAATGTACAAAAAGAAATCACCACCATTAGAATCCCTTTCACTTTCACAGATGGGAAATGGATGGGAGCAAGTGACAAAATACTCAATGTATTACTGACTCAGTAGGCTATGGGAATGAGTGCAATCCAAGATTACCTTGCATACGTGGTAAAGATCTCAGGACTGGTTGACGATTATACCTGGCAAACAGTAATCCTGTACAACAACGAGTACGGGAAACTTCAACACCACCATCAGTTTCCCTGGGGAGGTGACTCCCAGCATCTACACACAAGATTTCTAAAGAGAAGGTAAGCAACGCTCCCCACCGCCAAGCAAACCAATGCAACTGCACCGGACGTCAAAGCCACTAGAACGGCCACAGAAATACCTATTTGCCAATGCGCTCTCTGCGTTTTGGTTTTTTGTTTCTGGAGTCATTGGTGAATTTAAAAAGACTCTCAAGTTTTACTTAAGCTGTTGCCTTAAAAGGCGTATTTCAAGCTGACTTAGGATTGACTTAGTTTTCAAACCCAGACGGAAGCTGCAAAATAATTAGAGACACGAGAGCCACATGTTCACATAGTCATCCATTAACACATCCCACCAAATTGCATAAGTATTTTTTATTGCATGCAAATGAATTTGAATATAATATACTATCAGTTAAGGAGCAATTGAGATGTGATTTCTACGATTTTATTTGCAGGATGAATGTACTAGTCAGCTTAAATGTGCTGTTCAACATGATGCCAATGAACATGCCACAGAGTCCTTTGTCACCAAGGCCATCTACAAGTCCACAACACCACAACACACAACGACTGTTGAAATCCCTAAAACAATCAAAGTCAGCACGTTCATCGGAGAAAGAGACAAAGGATCTTCTATTTGCGTGGGGCCCATGGTTTGAAAAGTGTAAAGCTTGTCAGTCAAAGTCCACGACTGTTTGTATGATGGAAGACTTCGGAATATACCAAGAGCTAATAGAGAGGAATCCCAAGGTGTGGCGCACATCACCTCAGATTAAGGTAACAAAACCTGGAGTACGAGATTAGGCAGCTCAAGCTTAAGGTCTGAAAAACAGGAGAAGGTTTTCTGAAAATAAAGATAAATTTTCCATACTATGACATCACGGATGATGTTTTCAGGCATCGGGACAAGGTCGATCTAGACAACATGAAACTTGAAGGCTCTTCTGTGTTTGCATCGCTTTCCCCTTCCCTGGAGAGAAGGTTACGATTTCCAGTTTGAAATGCAAAAGGGCACTTGGGAAGCTTCCTTATTACACACGGACTATGTTGGGTCTAAACCAATAATGGGTCTAAACCAATAGTTTGGAACAAACAAATGAAGATCTTAAGCGCCATCGTGGTGGGACAAAGATGCACTAAAGCAAAAAGGATGGTGAAAAAATCAACTGGTCTGAAATTGCTCGAAGATACAATGTCACAAACAAGAAGGGGGAGATTGCCAAGAATGGGGAGCATATAGCCCAGGAAGGGCATTCACCATTTCCAAAAGCCTCAAGTTTCAACCAAGCTGATGGTTAGAAGAAAAAAGAAGATGCCAGGCATGTGTTTTGTTACACAACTAATTTTGAAATTCCATATGAATTTGCTAATGAACCTCCCCCTGTTAAACAGTAAATGAACAACCCCAGTAACAAGTGATTGTTAAGTGAGATGGGTTATTACCTTTCTTGGCACAATGAGCTCTCCCACATTGTATTCACCAGAGGCTATCTTCATTATCACCTTTTAAAGGGCTAACACATTTGCATGAAAAATACAACAGCAAAGGGCAACTTTTGTCTCTAAAATAGTATGTAATTTAATATACAAATTCTCTGAAGATGATTTTGCAAAATGCTAACTCCAGTGTATGAAATGAAGAAAATCTGCTATTAAGTTACCAACATATCTAACAAGGTTAACAACCATAAAATAATCACAATCATTTTTTGGTACATGCTCATTCCTTATTTCTCTTGACAAAGAACGCAAAATCAGAAAGACTGAGTTTGTGGTGCAAGGAAGAAAGCAACCACTGGAGGAAATACGCAAGAAGATGTTAATACCCGAAGAAGAATTCATGAGGGTGAATGCAGATGAAGTTTATGATGAGATGCCTAGAGAGTAAGAGGTATCGAGATTGAAGGAGTCAAAAGAATATGATGAAAATGATGGCCTGAAAAAAAATAAGAAAAAAGTTGAGAAAATGGAAAGGACATGCCAGCTGCAAATATGCCACGATCATTCCACACTTACAAACCATGACCGCATACTCTTTATGGTTTCTTGTCTTTATGACCCTGCTACAGATCTCACCAACCAAGAATATACATTGAAGACAGGTGAGGAGGTGGATGTGCAGTCGCAAGTTGAGAAACCAGAGATTTACATTGTTGGCAGATGCAGTAACAGTGACACAGAACAACTAGCCTACATAGAAAGCAGGTTGTGCTGTCCGTAACACCTTCAGAGAAACCTGCACATCAAGAAAGATGGATCTGTGGTGGAAATAAAACACGCAGTTCTTTCATGGTGACTGACCAGCCCAGAATTTTCAAAGCGGTCAGGGAAAGGGAGGATATTATTGCTTCTCAGGATGTGGTGTCCACGCAAGCAGTGTGTTTGAGCTGGACCACACTTTCAGGTGCAAGTTGCTAGCACTGAAGGATTGCCAAGACCTTGTATTAAGGGGGAGTTTTGGCAGGAACCACCCAATTAAGAAGAAATCAAAGCCACCGAGGAAGTATAAAAAGGCCAACTGATTCAGGAGTTAACATCAAGAGGGACATTTGAAGGAGACAAAAGGAAAGAGCTGGAAGGCACTGTGAACTTCATGGTGTTCAACCAGTGGCTGCATCACTCTGACAACAAAACGGAGGATCTCTAAGCGATAAATCTTGAGAATTATGAAATTCTTGTCTGTGAGCCAATGCATGGCATTTCAAACCACATTGCAAAGGTGCTCACAGAACTACCAAGTCAGGTAGTAAATCTTGAACTCAAACAACTCATTAAGGAAACAATTGCCCTCACTGTTCGTGGAAAGAAACTAAGTGTGCATTTGACTTGCCTACCAATGTGCCATTATAACTATTTCCAGTCAACTGAAAGGAGCTGTTCATACTTAAGTCCAGGCCTTGGTTGGCACTCTAGTTGACATTCCAGAACTGATGTACGAAGGTGATGACCAGCGACCCCCAAGAAATGTTTTATGTTTACACGACAGCAATTGGTATCATGCCATCCTTTGTCAAGAAGTTTTTGGGTTCAAGTTACATGATACGACAATGAGGAAATTCTGTGGCACATACTTCCATGACTTGAAATCTCATGCCCCCTACAATTTCAAAGGCTTTTCATTGGAAAAACAGCAAATGCAGAAGAGGAAGAGCGCATGTTTAACACAGTAAAATCCATAACCCTGGCCAGATTGTTTGCCTTTGGGCTGAGGAACACCATGGAAAGTTGAAATCATCAGTCAAAAAGCAAGAGCCTCAAGTATCCAAGCCAGCAAAATCTCTCCCTCTCCGCAGGAACACTATCTTCCTTCTATCAGTCATCAACAAATGTGCAATCATGGCAAGCTCATCTTGAAACAATTGCTGATTTCCAGGGGGAAGTCAGAGGGAAGAGGGTATTGAGATTTTTGATTCACAGAATGCTCCAAAGGAAAGATGAAAAGGCCCAATTCTTCATCACTTTCGCTCAAGCAAACAAAAAATGGGACAAACCTACCTTCAGAAGTGTTGGGCGGAATGCCTTAACAAGCTTGAGGAGAAGCTGTGCATCCCCAGTCATGTCATCTGGACTGAAGATGGGCATGGTAACGTTAAAACACAGGACACCTGTTTCTTAAATGAGGACAATACTGGTAACCATGAAGCAGAAGAAATAAAAGCATCAACTGCAATAACCAGCATCCACACTCATGATGACCTGCAAGAGAAAGAGAAGAACCAAGTGAAATTTTATATCAAGAAGCACAATCTAAGATAACCAGTCCACAGGTAAACACAGTTTAATTAATCAATGAATTCTGAAGTTACACCAAACTGGCCACTTAACGTCATTATATCAGATTTGGTTAACTAGGAAATTTGTATGGCAAGCTGTTAATGCTAAAAGGTTTGAAACCCTGGTAAACACTATTGAGTAATGGAAAGTATAAGTTCGGTTACGTATAAGTACAGTTTAGTTTCAAAGAGAAATTTTAAGGTTGGGACAGATGTAAAGGACTAGTCCCTGTGACTAGTGCCGGGGACCAAGTGCCTTCATGTGAACTATCCATTTTCGACTAGTCCCATAAATTAAAACCAAACTACACCTGGTCCCTTCGTGTGAACATTAATTGGATCGTTTCCTTTTTTGCCAGTTGGCCTGGAGAATCATTCTTGTATTTGTCTGAACTAGGGGGTCTTGATTGAACAGTCACTGTTTTTGACTTCTGTATCAGCAATATAGGACACTGGAGAAAAAAGTATGTCGAAATTGCAAATGACAAACATTCATCATCATAGATGAACTTTGTCTGCTTTTATTAAGCCAATGTCACTTTTTGGTTTTGCAATTAATTTAGTCAATTCGGTTTCACCATAGAAGACCACTCCATTTTTCATCTTCACGTTTCGGTGAATTTCAGTAGAAGCACCCTAATTTTTGCTAAATTGCTAATAACAGGTCACCGCGTGTAAACCATTCCAGGGACGTGTCCCTGCAACTAGTCCCATTGTGTAAACACTACAAGGGACTAGTCGCTACAAGAAGTCCCTGTGCCTAGTCCCCTCATGTGTGCAGATCTTTAAGTTCTCTCTGCTAAGTGTCGAAGTTTTATCATAGAGTGTTGAGTTTCTGCTTCCAAGATGTGAATTGTTGCTTGCGAGTCTTGGATAACTTGCTAGCGAGTTTCGAATTTCTCGCTGGTGAGTTTTTAATTCCTCACTTACCAGATTTTAATTTCTCACTAGCGAGTTTTCAATTTCTTAAAGCAATTTTTTAATTTTTCACTAGCAAGTTTTCAATTTGTTCACAAAGTTTTTCCTAGCGCATTCCCAGGGCCTTCTCTATTGCCCCTACCCACAACAACTTTGGCTCACTGTTTCCCCCCACTTCGATGAAATCTGAGAGCTATGTGCCATTTTGGTTTTCTGGACGTTTTTCTGTTGTGTTCGGCCTTGTGTTTGTTGGTTTTGTGCTTGCTTTTTGGTTACGATGATTCCACTTATTGTGAACTCTTAGACAATATTGGGAGGTTTGGGAGAGAGCTACAGAAGCAGCCTGGTATTACCAGAACCTGAATCCACGGTGTTTCTGGTAAATACAAAACTGGCATGAAACAAAAGAATGGGAAAGTGTTGCCAGCCACATCAAAAACTCAGGGACTAAGTGATTTTGTCAGTTTCATAAAGGAGACTGAATCTCAGGAAGTATTAGTGGCCCACAATGGTAATAGGCTAGACTTTCCAATACTGTTTCATTCACTTAGACGGCAAGCACTACTTCAACAATTTCTGAACTGTCAAATTCTGTTACTAGATTCACTAACTGTTGTCACAGAAGAAATGGTCTGACTGGTCGTCAACGTTTAAATCAGTTGTTCATGATGCTTATCTCTCTCTGAATGGGAAGATGAACATCTTCACAACTCTGTCAATGGTGAGCCTAGGTCTGCAATTAAAGGGTATGGTTACAGTGGAGATTTTTATTATGAAGCACTGAAAGAACTTGAATCTAGATTTGGAAAACCTTCTCTTGCAGTTAAAGTAAGACTGGATAGATTGAGAAGAACACTGTGACTACAGAATGATAAACCTAATGAGACGAGGAATCTATCAGATGTTTTGTCAAACACTGTGTGCACTTTCAAGAGGTTTGGATAAGAGAGCAATTTAGCAGCAGAAGCTAACATTTTCCTTGCAGTGGATAAACTATCCCCAGAGCTTCGAGTGAAATGGAAGGACCACATCAACGCCAACAATCATCAACGTCCCAACTTGGTTGAATTTTGTGACTAGCTGAAGGGACACAGAAATTTATGATGATTGCTGTACATAGTCAAACCTCGTCTGTACGTGTATGGTAAAAATGGGAGATTTTTATTTTTTCTATAAAAGAAGAAGTTTCTCAGTAATCTTTCAATTCCAAAAAAGAAAATTTTACAAGGAGTAAAATTCGCTGAGAAATTGGGATATGACCATTTCCACCGACGGTGAAAGTTTCCCTTTTGAGAGCGAATTGATATGAGTGCAGCCATCCAGAACAATTTTTGTGGGAAGGGTTTTTTATGCAAGAGCTGCCATATTTATTCTATCACGAATCATTGTCAGAAGTTATCAAAAGCGTTCTCTTTTCGTTTTTTGAAGTTGTTCTAAATTATTCCCTAGTCTGCAAGCAGGCTCTCGTTTGGGTTTTATGCACGAGATGCGAGATGCAAGTGGCGAAGCCACGAGACGAGCAGCGAAGCCACGAGAGTGTGGGGTGAAGTGGGCGAGGCTGGGCAAAGAGAGAGCCTGCTCCTATTACTGTAAATTTTTCATTTCCGCTTTGTCTGAGCGAAGTTTAATACCATTGGCTGAAAAGTGATAAGCTGTCAATCTATTAGGATTGCACCAGAAACAAAATTTAGCGGGAAAACGTTAAGAAGATCACCCACAAACAAGAAGGTGTGTGGCAATGTCGACAATAGCGGCTGATAACAATCAAACGCCGAAGAAAAAACCTGGCGAGGTAGAAAAACTCTTCTTCCTTCAGTTAAAGATTACTGCCGACTTTGTGGTTATTCTTTTAAGGTCCAGTATGGATCACTGGCCCGCCAGATTGGAACAAAAAATGTTTCAACCTTGCAAGCAGAAAGGATCCATTGGTGTTGTCCTTGGAAATCAGTGTGATCAAGTAGGATTGAAGGTGACCATAGTGAAAGTAAATCGGACAGAGTTTGTGCCGCTTGTGGAAGGAAAATACGGAACATGCATCAGCTATTTTGTTTTGTTGCAAGTGCGTTGCAAGATCCAGAGACAGAGAGTCAAGAAAGGTTCAAACGTTGTCTTCCGACGTCTGTTTCTTCACCTGAGCGAAGCCCAGTAAACAAAAAGATGCTGAGGAAAGGGGTTGAGGAGTCTGCATCTCAAAAGTGACAAGTAGAGGGCGATGATGATGCAGAGATCGCAGATAACAAACGAAAGAAACCCACGTCGAGGAAAAGCTTATTTTGTTCCACGAATAATGAGGAATTAAACCAAGCAGAATCGAATAGAAATGGCAGAGGCGATTGGGAGCTCGGTTTGCTGAACGTGGACGATCTATCGCAGGGGAAGACGCAAGTGAAAATCCTTATTTTGTATCCAAGTGAGTATGTAAAAATTAGGACACCGGAAGATCAAAAAACAATCACGATTGCAAGCAGGGCAAATTACAAGCAAATTACAAGCAGAGATACTTTCGCATTCTCTAACACTTCCCTCGCCGCCACATAACATTGGAAAACTAAGCTTTTCCCATATCCCGTCGGAAGAACAGCAAGCACTTCTCGATTTAACAGGAGGCTTTTCACTGCAGACTCCTGCTCTTTTTTCAGTTTAAAACTAATGCCAGATACCACCTGAAACTTGGTTAAAACCTCCGAAATCGCTTTCAACTCCCGCTCCATGTTGTTGATAACTATGTTCACTTCAGCAATCCAGCGGTCTGCACATGTTGCTGTCAAATTTCTCACTTCCTGTGAAATTTTATAGCTTCCGGGATGGGAATGAAAAATTTACAGTAATAGGAGCAGGCTCTCTCTTCGCCCAGCCCCGCCCACCTCACCCCACGCTCTCGCGGCTTCGCCACCCACGTCTTGCATCTCGCGCATAAAACCCAAATGAGAGCCTGCTTGCGGGCTAATTATTCCCTTACTATGGAAACCCATAGGCCGCAGAAATGTCCATGGGCTGGCTGCAAAAAACAAAAACAAAAAGAAATCTAAAGACAGGAAAAGCATGTCAGAGGAAATGCATACTGGCCTTGTTGCATTGGGAAAAGGTTCCTACTTTCAGACTCTTCCGATGAAGAACATAATGTCGATAATACCGGAGTGAGCAGGCAAAAGATCATGAGAAAGGACGAAAGAGGGTGATTTTGGTGGAGTGATTTGATGAAAGTAGTGACAGTGAATTGCCAGACAACTGTGATGACGCCGATGAAGAATCATCATCGGAGACGCTGAACCTCATTGATGGTTGGCTCCTTCAGGATGCATTAAGGGAATCTGCTATCTGTAGAGACTGTAAAACTAGTGAGCTACAGCTACTGGAGGAACGAGACAGGCGAAACAGACAAGGGCAAGTTTGGGTTCTCCAGTGTAAACGTGTGGACTGCAAATCGCACAAACATCCAACCCATTTTCACACATTGCCAATTCACAATTCGCGATTGTACGACGTAAATCTCGCTATCATTTTGGCTTTTCGATCAATTGGCTGAGGATATTTAGTTCCACAGAAGTTTTGTAGCATTGTCAACTTGCCAAATCCAGTCAACAAAAGACCCTGGTCTCAGCACAATAAAGCTATACTGAAAGTCACGGAAACAATGCTCAAGCAAAAACCTTGCGATGCCGCATTCGAAGTGAAGAAAATATTGAGAGATGTGGGAGACATCGAAGACTGTTCTGATGAAGAACTAAGGGGAAAAGATTGTAAAGGCTGCCAGTTTGCTGCTCTTGGAGCAGCAGAGGCTGCACAGCGCGCAATGGTATGGTGGCTGCGACATTGGTCAAATCGAAGAAAGTTGTCGATGTTGTGTACCTCAGGAGTTTATGCAATCAATGCACAAAGATGGAGGAAAAAAAGAGAAATCTCGAGATGCCAGCGCATGAAATGGTATCTTAGCCGCGATGACAATTGTTTCATGAATCACGAAGGAAGTTCAGGGGTATGTATTTCTAATCCTTGCATTATTATTATACTTTTTCATTGTCTCCTTCCTGTAATCTCTACAGGTGATTAACTGTATTGCATGACAGTTGATTTCGAGAAAAAAATCTTTTGCTTTCTTTTGACGGCAAGAACCTTAATACTCGTCTAATAATTTTTTGTCAAAAAAAGTTTTTTTTTTGGGGGGGGGGGTGGGGTCTGTTCGTTCTGCAGGGCGTATTTTAATTTGAGTGAATCATAGTGTGTGGTTATACATGTATATCCTAATAGAAGACTACACTTGAAAGGAATTAAAAATTTCTTACGTTTGATTATACTGTGTGACAGTTGATGAGAGGAAACATCTTTTGCTGCATTTTGATGTCAAGAATACTTTCTGTCAAGCACTTTTTTCTAGATGATTATTGTGTTCTGAAAACATGCTAATTCACAACTCATATGTAGTTGGATAGACCTATGCAACTCTGCAAGCGGGTGCCAAAAGATGCAACTTTTCTATTTTGTTCCATTTTAATAATTTTGTGTAACTTTTTTGTTTGTGGGCCATGGAGGCAAAAGGTGCAACACGCATTTATCAAAGGCCAGAGGAGAGACGGAAGCTGGGCTACATACCATACGTTGGAGACGGTGACAGTAAAAGCTACACCAAAGTGAGAAATGCAACCCCTTATGGACCTGCTGTCTTTATTGACAAAGAAGAGTGCATTGCACATGTAACCAGAAAGATGGGCTCAAACCTGAGGGCCCTTGTGAAAAAGTACAGCGGTAAGCCTCAGCACATAGAAAAAAAAAGGGGTATTTACCTTTCCACCCTTAAATATTTTATGTTGTTGACAACATTTCTGGAGGTGCAAGTGTAATGCTTTTTACTACGAATGACTTGTTCCTCCCTGAGGTGTCAGCACTCAAAAGTAACCAGCTATTGGTCATTTGAACATCTCCAAGTTTTGGATCTTTTGCTCCGTAAAGTACATCCCTTCTATTCGCTACACATCTTGTTGAACTTGATAGTCACTACCGTAACACTGTTCTTGAAGTGTGTGACAAGTCAAATAAAAGGAAGATGGAAGGAGCTAACAGAAAGAGGAGGTGTGATGCTTTATCAGATGACGAAGTACAAGAAATTTGAAGAGTTCTCTGTAAGGGATGATATAAGCCAAATGTGCCCAGGAAGGAAAGTCTAAAGGTGCTTTTGATTGGGAAATCTGGATTTCAATTTCGGATTTCCCAATAAAACACAAAATCCAAAAACGGATTTCGACGAACGAAAAATCCTTTTCCACGAAGGATTTCAATTGAGAGGTCTTAATTGAAATCCATCTAGGAAAAGGATTTCGGCTCATCGAAATCCGTTTTTGGATTTTGCGTTTTAATGGGAAATCCGAAATACGGATTTTAAAATCAAAATCCAGATTTCCCAATTGAAAGCGCCCTATGTGTCTGTTAAAACACTAACAGGGAAAAAGCTAAAGCAAAAGAACCTACTGATTCTTAATTTATCAAAGGCTTATGAGATTTTCCAGTAAGAGTCCCAGGTTAAAGTTGTGATGTTTAAGTTTGCTCCCTGCAGACCCATCAGGTAGTATCAATGAGCTTGCGTGATCGAGAGGTTTGCACATACAAATACCATGAAAACATTGAATTTCTCCTTGATGGACTTGGTGGTGTTTTTTCTGATGTTCCCAAGACAGCAGAAGATGTATTAAATGCTACTGTTTGCGATCCCCTAGACAAGAGATGCATGGCCAGAGAATTTTCAGTGCTTAAGGCAGAAGAGCGGCTTGAGTAGTTGTTCAAATGTCGTGATGAAAACATGGCAATTTCTTGTTATCAATGGGTTACTGGTGACGAAGAGACGTAGATCACTGAGAAACCAGCTTTAGGAAAGGATTTCTCTTTTGCGGTCATTAAATATCATGGAGCAAATATTAGCAAATGGCAGTGCACCATACCATACAACCACAGGTCAACAGTTATATATCTTTATCATATTAGGTAGTTATTTTATTTCTTAATTTTTAGTAATGAATTACCAAAAACTAATTTCCCTGCTTTTTTGTCAGGTCAACCCTTGCCATTAGTGGCAGCAGTGGGATCATAAGGCCCTGGTAACAGCCATCACCAGATGTTGCAAAAATCATCTATCGGCTCATGCTTGATGCGACATAGTACTATTGTGCTTGGTCAGTACAAGTAACAAAAACCACAGAGCACTGGAACAGTCATGGACCAGAAATACTCTCCACAATACAGAGAACTCTGGGGAGAAGAAAGAGTTAAAAGGCAGTGGGGTCGAGAAAGCTGTGTGAGAATCTTTTCAACATTCTACAATTATCAGAAACGAAGCTGAAAAAAGGACAAGAATGTTAAAGATTTGGAATCTTTAATATTCCAGCTCATTCCTTTTGTTTATGATCAGCTGAGTGGTTTGAGTGGCAGCTGTGTTTTGGTGGTGTCACTACTGAATGCAATAATATCCAACAAGATGGAAAAATTACCATCCCAAGGCATTGGCGAGAAGGCTTTTAAGCAACAGCGTGAGGACTATACAATGGATAATACAATGAATATTGTATATGGACACGCCAAATTGTTTGTTAAGATGCAGCATTCAAGAAATTGCTAGGGGAGAGATGCTTTCAAATAGCGTGAAGGCTGTGGTCATTGATAAAGTATTTGTATTTTGTATTTTATTTGCCACACATTATAAATTACACGATTACAATTACAAAACGATACAAAAATGTAGAAAGTAATGGCGAGGAGGCCTAAACGAAACTATAAAGCTTGTGTTAATTAGGCCTCAATTACAATTTTTCAAAGATGGCATAAAAATTATGCCGACGGATACAAATTATTATCAGAAGGAAATTAAAGTAACAATCAGTATTAAGGAAGTTTACAAAATGCTGAACATTAAACAGTTTTTTTCTGATTTTTGTAAGAATATACTAATAATTATTACAAATAAATGCCTTATTGCTTTTTTAAAGGAGAAAGGGGAGGAAGAGTTGACAATGTCGGTGTTTAAGGTGCTACAAGATTTAGGTCCTTGATAAGAGGCGGAAAATTGTTTTATTCGAGTACGACAGTTCCTTTGATTACACGTCCCTCACGAATTACTTCACACACTGCTACGTTAATAGATAATATTTTTGTGAACAACTTTTTTTAACGTTCGAGGAGCAGCTTATTATTTACTGACATTTCAGATCACCTACCCATCTTTTCAATTCATTCAGACAACACGCCGGTAAATCGAAGTCGACAAGCAACATCCCTTATTTATTAGAGAATAAAGAGAGATAATATTCCCACTTTTGTTGAAAAACTAGAAGGTGTTGACTGGACCTCAATTAAAGCTTGTGATGAGCCAAATATTGCGTACAAACGCTTTCATGAAATGTATACAAAGATTTATAACGATTGCTTCCCTCTCAAGAAGGCAACTCGAAACCAGAGGCACTTTAAAAAAACCGTGGATAACGAAAGCTCTTCTTAAATCCATAACAAGGAAGAATAAACTCCACAAAAAATATTTTCAAGGTCCAACAACGGACAATGCTTCACTCTACAAAACATACAAGAACAAATTGAATCATACCTTGCATCTGGCTAGACGTCGGTATTATGAAAAGAAATTGGAAGATGCTAACTCAAATACTCATATGACCTGGAAAATTTTAAACAAAGTCTTAAATAGAAAAAAGCCAAGGCCTCAATTAAATACAATATCTAAATCAGATGGTCAGGAGATCTCTGATCCAGTGGGCAAATAGGTTTTGCAGTTACTTCCCTAGTATTGGTCCGAACCTTGCAAAGAAAATTCAGCCTCCTCTGTCTTCACATAAAGATTTGCTATCTAGATCCTTTTGAGAATCAATCCTTTTCAGTCCAACAACAGAAGATGAAATTATTACCATTGCTCAATCTTTTGCTTCTGGGAAAGCCGCTGGATACGATAATATTCCAATGTCTATAATTAAGGAATCCATTCAAATCATTTCAGAACCTCTAGCTCACATTCTAAATTTGTCAATCGCTCATGGCATTGTACCAGATCAAATGAAAATAGCTCGTGTGGTACCACTGTTTAAAGCTGATTTGATTGCATTTCATTGAGGACTGATCAAAAACAATTTATTGACTTATATCAATTCATACAATTTTTTGAGGGGGGCTAATTCTGTGCTACCATACATGATAGTAATAACAGCGGAGTTATCAGTTATCAGTTGAGTTGTTGGTGTGAGTTAGGTCATAACGTGACGACATCTTATGTGAGCTGATAAGAGTTGTTTGGAGGTCAAGTATATTTTCATTTCGTAATTCGGGTCTGAATCTGAGTCTCTCTTTGTTGACCAGCCTATGAGGTCAGCATGTGATACTATCAATCCAACTGATCGCAAATTAAAGTTTGGCAATCTCACTGTTCTTATTGATTTATGTAATTGTTGGTCCACTGGAATGATAACGTCTTGGTCCAATAGTTCAATTCACTCCAATTAAATAATTTGAGACAACACATAACTTAAGGTTCCCCCTCAGGACCTCCACCAGGTATCAACGAGTGTCCTCGTGAAGCAATAAAACAAAAATATACAGCCATATTATGTAATTTTATATCGAGCCATTTTCTTGGTTAATTGTAACATGCGTTACATCAGTTGTTTGGTTGGAGCAGGGGTTGGCAGATAACCTGCGAGTCTCCAATCAGATGCAAGTAGGCGGGCTCACTGTTATTATGTAGATTGCCGGCACTGTTAATTTCGGCCTCCTTACCATTCAGGGTCAACACCAACCTAAATTAGCTTTCGAGCTTCTTTGGCAAGTATACTCATTTTTTTGAGCCAAGGATTAAGGTTTTTTGTTTGACGTTACTTTATGGTAGAGCATGGGTCTTAATTCTGGGCATTCTTTTAACCATCGCCTTCACGAGTTTATAACTCGTTCACATAATAACGAGTATACTACAAAGTTAGGCATTTTGACACCAGAATTTATTTGCAAAGGCATGGTGTTGGCAGTCAAACAATTGCCAAAGTATGGAAATATGACTTAAGTGTCCCGAAGGAATTTGCCCCGGTATCATCATTTTACAGCTGGGGACAAATGATCTGGTTCATTCCTCTTCCCTTACAGTGGGTTTCTTCCCTCGAACATTTAGTCACCTTATTGCACAATGACTACAAGGTGAGGTGATTTGTGTCTGCCAAACCGTCTGTGGTTCCTCTTCAGAAGTTTTATTTAACAAGAATGCTGGGTTATTGACTAGATACCTAAAAACGGTACTTGAGCCCACCCCATATGCATTCTGTGCCCCCTGAGACCGCTACAGAGCCCAGTACAAGCATCGATATTGTAGCGGAAGCCCTACCGCACCCCCTTAGGGATAGTTTTGTTAGACTCGTTACCACTCCCTCGCGGGGAGATTGTCGTTGTTCTGTAATAAACAACATGGCCGCTTAATGTGAATCTGCCTGATCTGTGCAAGTGTTTCGGTTTCTGGACCCGGGATGCAGTCTTCACATTGGTGGCAGCGGTGGGATACTCCAATTAGTCCAAAGAATCCTTTCAGAAGTGAATTGGAGGCACTTGGGTCCTTTTTTGTGCGATCAGAGGTTGGCGATTCTACGCTACCGGCGAGTGACACGCCACGTGCAAAGCCAGCGAATCCTTTTCGAAGTGGAAGTGACTGTACTCCTTCCAGGACGCCGGAGCGGCCGGCAGCTGCACAGAAACAAGGAAAGACGGCCAGTCCTTTCATTTGGCGAGCGGAGGCTGAAAATTTTACACCAAGAGCATTCTCCACACCGCGTGAAAAATCCGGTAATCCGTTCCGTATTGAAAACGACCTTTGGCCCCTGGCAAAGTCATCAGCTTGTGTAGAGCAGACAGCTGACCGAAAATTCAAGAAGCTGGTTAAACTGCCCGAGGATTTCGATGGCAAGCAACCCTTGAAAGAATATTTGATGCATTTCGAGCGCTGTTCGATCGTCAATGGTTGGAATGAGGAAGAGAAGGCTATGTTTTTGACGGCTAGTCTTCGTGGAGACAGCAGGAAATTGTTAAGTGGACTAACCGACGCTGAGTGTCGGCAGTACGGAAAAATTGTGGAAAGATTACAGCTGAGATTTGGTGTCGAGAAACAAGCGGAGTTACATCAGTCGAGACTGCTAAACCGCCGTCAATTTGAAGGTGAGAGTTTGCAAATGCTAGCTACAGATATTCGTTCTATGGTAGACCTTGCTTATCAAGATGTGGGTGCAGTCATACAGGAACGCTTTGCTGTACAGCATTTCATTGATGCATTAAATGATAAAGATGATAGGCTGTACCTAAGAAGGGAGAAACCCAGCACTCTTGATCAAGCCCTTTCACTTGCAAGAGAATTAGAGTCCCTTCGACTACTAGACAGCAACAATTCATTTAGACGGGCAGGCAGTAAAGTCCGAGCAATGGAGACAGAACGTACCCAGTTACAAATGCAAGTGGATCGGCTTAGGTTACAGATAGAACAACAACAACAGCAATTAGAAGCTCAAGAAAATATCATTAAGCAATTAAACGAGTTTGTGGTGAAACAGGAGAAACCACAGGGTACCCAAACTGGCAAAAATCGGGTGCCACAGGGCTTTGCCAGAAGGGGATGGGAGTGTTGGATCTGTGGAGACAGGGGACACTTGAGAAGAGAATGTCCAAAGTGGAGACAGAACCAGTCTGATCAGTCTTCGGGAAACTTGAACAGGGCATCCTCGAGGGCCCAGTAGGATGTCCCAATGATTGTTCGCAAGGGCCTCAAAGTTCTGACTCTGTAAATTGCAATCGTGAAAGGAGTGAACATGTGACAGTACGGAGTACAAAATCTCGCCCATTTGGCCTTTACGTTACAGGTTTTGTAGGACAGTGTAAGATTGTTTGGCTGGTAGATACAGGTGCTGTGAGGAATATTCTCTCTTATGAGTGTTACAAAAGATTACCTGAAGCTTTTAAATTTACTTTGAGGGAAGATGGTTCACAAGTGTTTGTTGCAGATGGAAGGAGAACCAATACGTATGGTACAGGGGACATGACTTTGCGGATTGGAACTCAGGATGTCAGCTTGAGTGTATTAGTAGCTGACATCGAGGACTGCGCCATATTGGGAATGGAATTCCTGTCAGATGTGGATGCAAAAATTGATCTGGTTCAGCAGCAACTTGTTATTAATGGAGAGGCAGTTGACTGTTGTAGTGAGAGTTGCCAGCAGCTGAGTCTGAGGTGTGTGACACATCGTGTTGTGGCAATTGAACCGCACTGTGAGGCAGTGATACCAGTTCATCTCATCCAACGACAGTCGGTGGCTAAGTCTGAGAAAGCCAATCAAGGACTTCGCATCTTAGAGCCATGTGGATCCCGTTTACAAGACAAGGGCCTATACATTGGGAGAACTCTGGTCTCTGCAGGAAAGACTGGCCTTGTACCTGTTAGAATTCTGAACACCTCTGACAAAATGCAAACCATTGGAGCTCAAACCGTAGTAGCCTTAGCCAAACCAGTAACTAGTGTAGCAGAGTTAGAGCTTCCTGGAGTGGACTCACAGTGCTCCCCAAGTGAAGTGGAGCAGACTGAGAGGGATGTAGAGACGAAGGGAGATACACTGCCAGAACCACTCAGACAACTCTGGGAACGCAGCTCGGAAGAGCTAACTGAGGGGGAACGTGAGGAAGTGGCCCAACTGCTACACCGATGCAAAGATGTGTTTTCACTGTCGGAGCTGGATCTGGGAAGAACCAACCTGCTAACACACTGCATAGACACAGGAAATGCAAGGCCCATAAAGCAGCAGCCTCGCCGAACATCGCCATCAAAGCATGCAGAAATTGAGAGACAAGTAGAAGATCTATTGGAAAGAGGCATTGTGAAGAAATCTAATAGTCCTTGGTCGTCTCCAGTGGTACTAGTAACCAAGAAAGATGGCACCCAGAGGTTCTGCGTTGACTACAGAGAGGTTAATGCGGTCACAGTTAAAGATGCCTATCCACTCCCACGTATTGACGACTCCCTTTGTGCACTCTCTGGAGCAAAGTGGTTCTCTACCCTAGATTTGGCTTCCGGGTATTGGCAGGTTCCAATGGATCCAGCGAGTAGTGGTAAAGCTGCCTTCGTAACCACATCTGGTCTCTATGAATGGACTGTCATGCCTTTCGGTCTGACCTCCTCTCCAAGCACCTTTGAGCGATTAATGGAACTGATCTTAGTGGGACTAAGGTTTGAAACCTGCTTAATCTACTTGGACGACACAATTGTGTACGGTAGAACATTTCAAGAAGAATTGGAGCGTTTGGAGGAAGTATTCCGTCGGTTTGTCTCAGCCGGACTTAAATTGAAGCCAAGCAAATGTGTGCTGTTTCAGAAGAGTGTTGCTTATCTGGGTCATATTGTGTCTGAGAATGGCATTGAGACTGATCCTGCGAAGGTTGAGCGAGTTTGCGAGTGGCCAGTGCCTGAGAATTCGACTGAGGTTAAAAGCTTCCTAGGACTTGCAGGTTACTACCGCCGATTTGTTCCTAATTTTGCCAGCGTGGCCAGGCCCCTTCATAAACTGACCGAAGCTAATGTCGACTTTGCTTGGACATCAGAGTGCCAGTCTTCATTTGACGCATTAAAGAAGTTGCTGTCCACGGCTCCTATTCTGTCTTACCCTGACTTCTCTGCGGAGTTCATACTAGACACTGATGCCAGCAATCATGGAATTGGAGCCGTCCTAAGTCAGTTGAAGGATGGGGTCGAACACCCTGTCGCTTTTGCAAGCCGAACATTGACTAAAGCTGAGAGAAACTATTGTGTCACGCGGAAAGAATTGCTTGCTGTTGTGGAGTTCGTCAAGCAGTTTCGTCATTATTTACAGGGACCAAAATTTCGAATCCGAACCGACCATGCACCGCTTCGCTCAGTACTTAAAGTCAAGGAACCAGAGGGACAGTTAGCAAGATGGATAGAGCTCCTAAGTCCATTTAACTATGAGATTGAGTATAGAGAAGGTCAGCGGCATCAAAATGCTGACGCCATGTCATGAAGACCTTGTAGTGATGGCTGCAAATGGTGTAAGGAGTGGAAGAAGGCTGAACAAATGGTTAGTGTTGCTGTTCAGACCGAAGTTTCACTTGCTGGGAGTGACGAGTTTGTTGTAAGGCAGACAGGGAGTCCTCATGTTGAGCAAGATGGAGCAGAATTGTCTTCAGCTGCTACTGAACATTGTGCGCCCACTGACGAACTCAGCACCAGATGCAACACAATCAAATTAGAACCAACTTGGACTCGAGAGTACCTTCGTGATCAACAAGAAGCTGATCTCAGTCTTAAAGTGATACTCCAGTTTAAAAAGGCAGGTGCTGTCAGGCCGAAGTGGGAAGATGTGTCTCCATGTGACCGTACAGTCAAGTCACTCTGGGCTCAGTGGGATCAACTGGAAATTCACGATCGGGTGCTTTGCCGAAGATGGGAAGAGGAGAGCGGCGCCAGGGTTAGCTACCAGATTATCCTTCCCCGAGATCTGCGAGACACTGCTCTAAAGGCACACCACGACCACACCACGGCCAGCCATCGAGGTATCAATAAGACCCTTGCAGCAGTGAGATCACGTTACTACTGGCCAGGGCTGACTACACAAGTCAAGAGATGGGTCAGAATATGTCACGAGTGTGGTGCAAAGAAGAACTGGGGAAGAAAGCGACGTTCACCACTAAAGCAGTATGTGGTGGGTGCGCCAATGGAACGGCTTGCAATGGACATACTGGGACCCCTGCCGCTGACCCCTCGTGGGAATAGATTTGTACTTGTGGTGACAGACTACTTCACCAAGTGGACAGAGAGTTATGCCATCCCAAATCAAGAAGCCGTTACAGTGGCTGAGAAGTTGGTGGGTGAATTTGTGTGCCGATTTGGAGTTCCTCGTGAGTTGCACAGTGATCAAGGGACTAACTTTGAGTCCAAAGTTATGGCTGAAGTATGTAAGCTCTTGGACATTGAGAAAACTAGAACATCTCCGTTGCATCCACAGTCAGACGGCCAAGTGGAATGGTACAACTGGACATTGATTGAAATGCTGCGAGGTAAACTGAAAGAAACTCAGGAGGACTGGGACCTGCAGCTTCAACCGTGCATGATGGCGTACAGAAGTTCCATTCACGAATCGACAGGGGAGACTCCAAACATGCTAATGCTGGGACGGGAGATTGAAGTACCACTGGATGTGATCACTGAGCCACCGGTAGACTCACCACCTCTGACAACCGAGTATGCGCTGGCTCTCCAAAAGAGACTGGCTGGTGCCCACGAGACAGCACGAAGACACCTCAGCAAAGCCGCAGAACGTCAGAAGCGTAATTATGACAAGCGAGTGTCCAGTAAACCATTGCGGATAGGAGACAGCGTCTGGCTGCACGACATTCGCCGGAAGAAGGGAAGGAACCCCAAATTGGATTCCCCTTGGGAAGGCCCTTACTTAGTAGTGTCAAAGCTGTCAGATGTTACCTATCGAATTCAAAGAAGCCGAAGAGCAAAACCTAAGGTGATCCACGCTGATCGTCTCAAGCCATATCTTGGACCTGCATTAGAGAGCTGGATTGCAGAGAGGGGAGAGACTGATGTGCCTGCTGTGTCCCCGGTTGTGTGCGCCGAAAGAAGTGAGCCTGTTAACCCGGGTGGCTCTGTGTCAGCTGAACTAAGAGAAGGCCATGTGGATGGAAGCCCTCCAAGGGTTTCCATGGAGTCTCCAAACCCAACTGCACCGGAGATGCCCGAAAGGACTGACTCAGATGCGGAGAACAGTGACACTGAATTTAACGTGGATAATGACTCTGATGCAGATGTACCTAGTGATGCCCTACCAGTTGTTGAAGGGGAGAGCGTAGCTATGAACGGGCAAGCCGCCCCTCCCAGTGTACCTGAGAGCCCCGCGCAGAATTTGAAGAGCCGTTACGGAAGAGAGCGGAGGAAACCAGAACGTTATGGTGAATGGGAGTAGCCCTTTCACTAGCTTCAACATTAAACAGTTGAAATTTCAAAAGATTAATTAGAGATTTGGGTGGATTAGCTGCCACTGGACTGTAGTTTCGTTTTTTCATGTTTCCCGTTTTCAGTTGTCACACTGGGACAGTGTTCATTAAAGGAGGGGACAGTGTAGTGGAAGCCCTACCGCACCCCCTTAGGGATAGTTTTGTTAGACTCGTTACCACTCCCTCGCGGGGAGATTGTCGTTGTTCTGTAATAAACAACATGGCCGCTTAATGTGAATCTGCCTGATCTGTGCAAGTGTTTCGGTTTCTGGACCCGGGATGCAGTCTTCACAATATGGAAGCTTCAACTGTAACACTCATGGCCGCTGTAACCAGTGCAGTGCAAGCCGCCACGAAATCACCGCATCTGCCCACAGGCAAGTCACCTGCCAGTGAACGTGCAAGTACCACCATGGATCCCACATCAGTAGAAGAGGCAGTGTCCAAACAGTTAGCACTTATAACATCCCCAACAGCAGGTACGAAGGGGCCCGGCTCCTCTGGGGCTTCTCACTTACACAACTCAGAAAAGCGAGTTTTTCCAGTCTTGCCCTTGAACTGGGAGGAGGCATTTCAGATAATCTCAAGGCCAAAGTTTGGGCCGATGAGTATGTGGATCTCAGTCTCCTACTTTCAGTAACCCCTAGTCCTGACCTTTACTCCATATCATTCAATTCTTCACCTCCCAACTTAGGGGTACAGCTTACTCTCAGCCTTGTAAGCTTCCGAAAACGATCACCAATACTAATCAATGGGTATCTGCATTCAATACTTTTGTTGCAATTTACGAAGTTAGGTTTCCTCTCGTGCTAAAGCAAGTAAAGTTTGAGACAGCAGATAACTTTAGGCTGCCTCTCAGGAACTCCACCAGGTATCAACGAGTGTCTCCATGAAAACATAAATAAATGAACTCTTTGCAGGAACCACAATGGGACTGGAACTTGCTGTTGCACTTTTTTGTACTTTTTTATTCCAGAAATTCATGGACATGAACATGCTAATCCACCAGGTCAGTATCACAAAAAACAATGGACAGGTAAGCACTTGCCACACTTTCACTCATCTTCCGGTAACATGGGCCATAGCGAAGGTTACCAGTGAGCGCAAACGGAAAGCTGCTGTGCTCAGTATTAACCAAGGATCAAAAATACTAAAATGATGTAAACGTCATTCAAAACCAACATTTCCAAATTCCAATTTGACCTGGACGTCAAGTGTTTACTCATGAGCCCCTGGCTCGGGAGATTAGGCGACACTCCCCACACTATGACGTTTCATTTGATATGCCAATTTGATTTACCATTTACCAATGTGAGTGCCGGGTATGACCTGTATTGTTGATTGATTGATTGATTGATTGATTGTTTGATTGATTGATTGATTGACTGACTGACCAACTGATTGATTGATTAATTGATCGATTGACTGGCTGATTTGTTTTATTTATTGTGCTTCGAGCGATTCTGGTCAAATTTCTTGTTGGACATTTTATATGTATTTAACAGGATTCTCAACTGAAACTGGCATCACCCAAAGCAGTTAAAAGAAAAAAAGGAAACAAGGAAACAGCTGTGACAGGCACAGTGTAATGCTATGAGAAAGAGATGTAGGAGTAATGCAGTTAATAGCGCATGACACACTGGAGAACTCCTCACTATACCCCGGAGGAGCAACCCTACAATGAACCATGCCCTATGAGGAAATAAAAAATGTCAACCAGAGGTATGTGGTAAACATGGATATATTGACAACTCCTTTGCATGCCTGCCAACACTGTCACAAAGGACCTCACAACCTGTGTAACATTTCTGAAGATGTCTGTGCAGGTGTCAGTCCAGTGTCGAAAGTGAGGTGCTGCCATCCTATGGAAATCAACATTATACATCCAGCGGAGCACCATCATACTAGCAAAAGAGACCCTCAACCTCCGACATAAATTCCCTTTCCAGACTAGGAGCAATCCATACAAGAGTAGGCCATTCACACTATTCAGGTCTCCTATCAACAATGGGACTACCATCACTAACCTCTCCAAACTTCAAAACTCAGGAAAGAGAGGGCAGAATGGTGATAGGAGCTGTGGCTAAAGAACCCTGTAATTATTTAACTGAAAAGGAAAAGCAGTTGTCAGCTATCCGGCAGAGTGATGAAGGGCAAGACGTGAAGGTCGTTGTGTTATTTGACGTGGCCTGGAGAAAAAGAGGCCGCAGTGATGATTCTTCCTCTGGCATGGAAACAGTTGTAGGTATAAAAACCCCAAAAGGCTTGGAGCTTTGCTACACTACGCAAAACACAATGTGCCGGGTTTGCAATGAAGCCAAGAAGAACAAACAAGAAACTGGAAACCACAACTCTTGAAAAAACCACCACGGCTCATCTACGAGCATGGAAGTGAAGGTTGCTGTACAGTTGTTTTCCGATGCTGTTGCCAGTAGTGTTTCTTATGCAACATATGTTGGCGATGATGACAGCACAACAGAAAGCCATTTAATAACTCTGGGTAATTACCCCATCAAGAAATGGGGCATCATTAACCACGCGAGTAGTGAATAGTACATTAGGTTATCGACTTAATTCTGCCAAGGACAAAGTCAAAGGGCTGACCCTGACTGTGATACTTGCACTCCATTGGGGTACCATGTTCGTTATATATCAATGATTGGTACAATGGTGAAGTTCAGTTTAAACACTCTGACCCCACAATGAGTCTATCCATTACTCTTTTTAATGAATCACGTTTCGCTGCCTCTGAGGCAGCAGTTTTCCTTCCTGTTTTTACCCTCGTTTGCCACAACAAGGTGAGTTAAGGACTAACATGAACACAAATACAAAGGCTAGCCCAGTTAATGTTGTTTTACAGCAAGAACAAACTGATCCCGGCAGGCAGATGATCCAGGCTATTTTTTAAAATATCTTTTCTACTGAGATACACGTGGCAATCGAAACATTGCAAGTACTTGCCATCAGCGCAAGGATAATCTCGCATTGCTGTCGACTGAGGTCCTTCACCTAAGCTCTTAGTCTGCCTCTTACTGGATCCAAAGTGCAGCTGGTATCCCATTTAAAAGACGCAGTTCAAGCTCCTCACCTCGTCAGCCATCCGTGTAGAGAAACGTATGACCATAAAGTGAGCAAATCGTCCAAAACAAGCAGCAACTGTTTCTAAGAAATGGACACGGCAGCTAATGAAGACGCCAGCGAAGTCTCTTAGTCCATTGGCTCGATGGATGACCTGGATGAGCCATAGGAGCTTTCTAAAGACCCACATGCACTGTCTGCAACTCATACAGCACAAATGGCTGCCATCCAGGACATGGTGCGATCATCATTGCCATCCTTTCCAGTGCTTTACGACTTACTGGGGTCAAGCCTTGGCCACCCTTGCATGCATTACAACTCCAAGACCTGGTACAGCAAATCCAATTGGACTTCACCGTCCTTTAAACAAGAATTTGGAGGACAAAATATTATGGCAGGGGTTTCAATAAAAGTCGGTTACCGGCGGTCTACCGCCGCCTGTAGGACCTCTTACCGCCGTCTGTTTGGATTTCATTAATGAAAATAAAAATGATATTAATAAAAAAGCAAATACAACAACGACGACGACCATTAAAATTATTTTAAATGCTAAAAAAAGCAGGCAAAACAGACCCAAGGCCAAAAAACGGACGACACAAACGCGAGCGACGCGAGCGATAATTTCAACGGCCAGCGGTACACTAAAAAACTGAAGCCTCGATATCATGACAAAACAATATGGCATCTAGAAAACGTAAGCAGAACGACACGAGGGACATAAATATTAATGCGTTTAAGCGGTTTTTCAAGGACTCTCGGACAAACACTGACGGGAACCAGTCTTCATCAACCGGTAGGAATAAGGTTATCATTTCTTTGGATTGATTTCCTTTATGTAATTGCCGTATTGTGGTCAATTGTAGTTTCCTTCGAATTCGTAGAATAAACAGCTTTCGGCACATTCTTTGAAGTTAGTTTTTAAGAATAACTTTTAGTTTCTATTAACTGCATGCATGTACTGAGTATCGACGGCCCAGCTTACAAAAAGACTTACAATTTTCTTCAGACGATTTATCTTGTGAAGAAAAACGAAATCAGCCCAAGATCCCACAACAAACGTTAGTGGTAAAAGAAAGCAGACAAGAAATCTCTAAGATGCTTCCAAGGTTGATGCCCCTTCAAACATTCAGAGAAAAGAAAGCAGACAAGAAATCTCTAAAGATGCTTCCAAGGTTGATGCCCCTTCAAACATTCAGAGAAAAGAAAGCAGACAAGAAATCTCTAAAGATGCTTCCAACGTTGATGCCCCTTCAAACATTCAGAGAAAAAAACCTACTGCATTACAGGCTGAAAACGAAGAAAGTGAAGTGAAGTTTCTAAGATCATCATTCGGGGCAGAATCTGTGGTACATAGTTTTCACAAGTGTAAAAGCAGGAGCTGCAGTAGTGTTTCTTCCTCTGAACAAGACCGTTTGGCAAAGAAATCAGATGATAGGTTCCATCATCATTGGATCAATGACAACATAACATTCTGCAGCAAGACAGGTTACAACTGGCTACTTTATGAGGAAGGGCAGGGAATGTTCTGCCTCCTTTGTAGGAAGCACAACGTCGCTAACACAAAAAACAAACGTAAGAAGTTTAATTTGGAACCAGCAGTACGATTCAAGAAAAAGGCAGTAGAGGAACATGCCAAGTCGCAACAACACTCAGCAGCTATTTCTGCCGAACTGTTGAGTAGGATCTCAACCTTTAATGAAGAGATAGAAAGAAAGGAAAAGACCAGAGATGACGTCTACTACAACACTTTTCTTGCCATGTACTGGCTCGCAAAGGAAGAAATTGCGAATAAGAAGTTCGGCAGCTTGCTTGAGTTGTTAGAACAGGTTGGACTTAAAGACATGAGATTTTTCCAGCACAGATCTGCTGGCTCAGTAAGGGAGATCTTTTTACTGCTGGGTAAAGTTGTTTGAGACACAGTTACAAACCCTTTTTCAGACGTGAGAAGCTTCGGTTTGTTGTGTGACGAAGCCAATGATGTTGCCAATAAGGAGCAACTTATCACGTTCATTAAATTTGTAAATCCAACCACGGGTAAACCAAACACTAAATTTCTTGCTGCAAGCGATCTCCTTGAGAAGTCGACTTCAGCAAACGCTGCAACAATAAACAATGCTATCCTAAAGCAGTTGGAAGAGTCTGCGATTGATAAGCAAAAGCTCGCAAGTTTTTCTAGTGATGGCACATCTGTAATGACTGGAAAGACAAATGGCGTAGCCGCAAAACTGCGGGCTGAAATAAAGCCATTGATTAACGTTCACTGCATCTGTCATCGACTGGCACTGGCATGTGCTGACGCCTGTGATAGTGTGACCTATTTACAGCAAGTGGAAAAGATTCTTTATCAACTCTGGTCTTTTGTTGACAATTCAGCAAAGAAGTCAGCTGCTTATGCAAAAGCTGTGCTAAAAGTAAAGTCGTTGAATCTCTCTCGACAAGGGAACAAGAAGTCAAAAGGCATGCAGAACTCGTTGGCTGTCAACTAACAGGGCCATAGAAGGCGTTTATTAAGACTTCGAAGCTCTAACCACGGTTTTGAAGTCCTTTAAAGAAGATGGTGACGCCACAGCCACTGGACTGCTGAAGCAAGTAGGCAATATCAAGTTTGTTGGTGCCGTGTACCTGCTGCACGACGTACTTCCTGTTCTGTCACATATTAGCAAGGTTTTTCAGGAAGGGGAGATTTCATTTGGCTGTATTGCACCTGCAATAGAATACACCTTCGAAAAGCTTGACGACATTGCATCTGAAATGAAGCATCTGTCTCGATTAAAGGAAGATATCGGAGAAAATGGAAGACTACACAGATGTGAATCTCTTGAATAAACAACCCACAGCGAAGGTCTGATTACAAGCTTGTCGAGGCAGTATGTTCAAGCTCTGAAGGACAATCTCTCAAATCGATTTGATGGAAACCTCCCAGTCTTATCTGCATTCAAAGTATTTGACCCGATGTCTGTTCCTGAAAGAAATGCTGTTGGATTTAAGACCTATGGGGTGGCTGAAGTAGAAATTCTAGCAGATCACTTTTATCAAGGATTACAGGACAGAGATGGCAAAAAAGAGGAACTGATTTGTGAGTGGAACAAATTCAAATACAACCTTCTACAACTTCAAAAGGAGGTTCCTCAAGAGATAGCAAGGCCCACGGCTGGTAGGAATCTTGCTCATAAAACGCCCACAGAATGGACATTGGAACACCTTATGCGACTGAATTCCACCTACCAGCACCTTTGTCCATGCCTGCTTGAGCTGGCCGAAGTCTGCCTCTCACTCCCGGTGAGCAATGCTTGGCCAGAACGTGGAGCCTCTGCCATCAAAAGGCTAAAAACCAGATTATCTCGACACTAAAAAATGACATGCTTAACGCTCTCCTACAAGTATCTATTAATGGGCCTCAAGTTGAAGATTGCCGGCCTTTAATCACAACGGCAGTAAAGGAATGGTTAGCAAAACCACGTCGGAAAATTGCAAAGGTGCCATCAAGAGATGTTCAACGACCTGTACAGCTTCAAGATGCCGGTGTTCAAGTGGACACTCAGAGCGAGGAAATTGAAAGGGTGTGGAGGGTTGCAGAAGCTTTAGACCAGGAGGTGGATTTCCTAGAACAGGAACTTGAACACGCAGAAGCCCTGCTGAAATTGCCGCCCGAGAAGGAGAGCAGCTTGGATTCCGCCTCAGAATGGGAGAACAGTGATTCTGATCTGTCCGATCAGGACGACTTAAGCTAAACATTCCAAAGAAATAGCATGCATGTTGTTTTGTAATTGCCGACCAATGTTATCACTGTTCATCTCAGGATACCTTAGACATCCGAATGATTTAATTATATGATTTAACTTTTCATTTGTTTTTCATTATTGAATACCTTCATAATGTGCCGTTAGACAATCAATGAAAAGTTTAAAATGAGGTTTGGTTTTGTAAGAATATTAGTAAAAAGACTTTTTTCTGAAGTGCTAAAAAACGTTCGTTGCCACGTTGGTTCATTTAAATGAGTAGCAGAGAAGTTATACTTGTTTTAAAAAAAAAAGAACTTCAAAGAAATTACTGCAGTACGTAAGTGGATATCAAGTATCACTGAGAGATATCTGCCTAAAAAATGTATTCAAAATGCACCTCTTTGCATCACAAAATAAATAGTTTGTCAAAAAACCCTGTTTTGTGGACAATAAAAGAACCCATCAGCAGCACGCTTTTTGATGCCCAGAACGCTGGAAATCGCATTTCCGAGCTTCTAGATTTCAAATTTTCCTGGGGGGGCATGCCCCCAGACCCCCCTAGGGGAAAGGGGCCTTGCGGCCATCCACCTCCTTTTAGATGATTTGGTCCCCGGCTCCTCTTCCCCACTGACTATGGTGTGGAAACGTAAGCTGACCATAGAAAACTTTCACAAATGGTTAGATGCCTATGTGGCATATATATGTTGGTCACTGTCACGTCCTACCCTTGGAGATCGCTTGAACAGTTAAAGTCACAACAGATTATTAGCAGGGTGGCGATCTAATTTTAAGACCTGGCTTTCCTATGTCCTCATGTACAACAAGCAGTTCCGCCGCAAGGCTGCCTATGACCTGGGTATAAGCTGGGACCAGGTTGACTAGGAACTTTGAACTGTCACCTTGTTGGGCCTTGCTAAGTACCATTGTATTATCTGCTCTAGCCCATACCACAGCCCGTGACTGCCCTAGCTCTGATTCCTCACACCAACAACCGAAGAATGGGCCTGTCTGTTTCGGATTTAACTGATCGTCCAGATGCACCTCCACTCCATGCCCTTTCCCGCACATCTGCCATCACTGCTGGTTTTCCAACCACTCCATGATCAACTGTTCCAGCGGTCACCCGAGACACAGTCCACAGTGCCAAGGTTCCAGCAACAATGGCAACAGAAGCAAGAGAGTAAGTCTACCTTCTTGCCACTAATTTACCTTCCATCTCCACCCCTATTAATGTAGATATTTTAAAAAGGGAACTTTCCCACCACCCAGACACTAATTTTGTTCATGATTCAATTTCTCCCCTTCAGGATGGCACACATATCAGCTATACTGGTCCCCAGAAACCCCTGGTATTTCGTAATTAGATTTCTGCTATAGATCACCTTGAGGTAGTTTTGTCTAATCTCACTAAGGAAATCCGTTTAGATCGTGTGGCAGGCCCCTTTGATTCCTCTCCCCTTCCCAACCTCCAATGTCACCCTTTGGGTGTGGTCCCCAAGAAGCATTCCTCGGAATAGCTTACCATTTACCATCTGTCACACCTGGAGTAGTGATAGTATTGATGACCATGTCTCTAAGGACCCGTATGCCCTAGAGTATGTTTGGGTAGACGATGCCATACATATCCTTCAGTCCCTGGGACCGAGCTCTTTTATGGTGAAAACAGACCATAAAGCGGCCTTTCACCTTATCCCCACACATCCTGCGGATTGGTACTTTTTGGGTACTTATTTTGATCTGCCCAGCTTCTACAGAATTAGGGGATTTGAAATGTGAATTTCTTCAAGAAACAGATAGCATAAGTTATAAGGTGTGTCATTACTGTTCAATTTGCCACAATGTTTACCCTTTGAATGCCGACATTTTTACTTGTGAAACACCTGACTGTTCAGGTTTTAGGTACAGGGGAGGTCTGTCAGCTTAGACAAAGCCACATTGTTTATTACATCAGCTTTTCTTATTGTGGGATTAAATACCTAGTTTTGTCTACTAAAAAGAAAGCAAAGGCTGCCAAAATGTCTGACAATTTAAATCTCTAGATATTACTGATGGGAGATTCCACCGTCAACTGTTAGAGGATGGGAATTTCTTGCAATGAAAATTGCGTCTGTGGTCTGTTTAACACAGCTGGTATTACACTGTATAAATCTGCCCATGTTAAACTGCCACCAATTTTTCTGGGAGTCAATGAAATTTCACTGAGACAACGTTTTTCGAGGGAGAGCATGGTATTGGTTGGGATTTGGCCGCTTGAGAGGTCCCAACCACTCTTACAATTTATGACTGCCTTTGGAGAGGAGAAGTGTCATTTGTACCACAGGGGAATAGATGTCAAATATACAAGGTAGCACTATCACGATTAAGCTGGGTGTGTTTGCAAGGATAGTTGATCTCCAAGCTAAGGCTCATGTTTTAGATATGACCATGCATAATGTGGAAAAAGGGTGTTCTACATGTGAAGAACAACAGGAACAACAGTGAAACAAGGGAAAGGTCATTCTAGATGTGATCCTTACAGAGATACCAAGGACAGGTTTCACCTTGGGTTCTCTGGTGACATTAAATATAACCTTGGGCCAAACAACAGGAAAAAACAAGGGCATCAATGGAACAAGTGTTCTATCATCAATGACAAGGTTTGACACTGGCCTTGGAATTGTCCCAGATTATATGCATGGAGTACTTATGGCTGTTACCATGACAATTCTCAACATCTTAGATATGACCATGCATAATGTGGAAAGTGGGTGCTCTACATGTGAAGAACCAGGAAGAACACTGAAACAAGGGAAAGGTCATTCTAGATTTTATCCTTACAGAGAAACCAGGGACAGGTTTCCCCTTAGGGACTCTGGTGACATTAAATATAACCATGGGCCAAAGACAACAACAGGAAAAGAAAACCAAAGGAATCAAGGGAATAAGTAGTCTACCACTGATGACAAGGTTTCACATTCGTCTTGGAATTGTCTCAGATTACATGCATGGAGTACTTATGGGTGTTACCACGACAATTCTCAATAAGTGGTTCTCTTCTTCCCAAAGTTAAGAACTATTTTTTACTGGCAACCACTTACACAGCATTTCAAAGCGGTTCACAGATACTAATGACTACATTGAAAGGTTACCTAGAACTCTAAAATAGCATTTTGCACACTTAAAGGCAAAAGAATTTGTAAGCATGGTTATTGTACTATGCAATTCCTTGCTTGTTGAAGTGATTGCACCTTCTTCTTGGGGACAATATAACTGAGGATGACATAGTAAGGGCACAAACATTACTTAATATCTTTTGCAAGGACTTAAGGAAGGAAGTTGTGAGCTTAATGCCCATAATGATGGAGTCCATGTTCGTTGACGAAGACGAGTTGCCATTGACATGTTATGGAGCATCGCTTATTTGAAGACACGTTTTACTCTAATGAGTCAGGATCTAGCCAAGGAGACTCGGATGAACATATGGTTGAAGGAGAATGGTCTGAGGAGATCAAGCATAGGGAAGATGTAGAATTTAAAGAACAAGGTGGAATAAATGTTCATTCTGAAAACCTTCAACCTTGCTTGGATTTCTTTACACTGTTCTTCACCGAAGAGGTATGGCAGCTGTTAGTAGAACAAACTAGTTTTTACGCAGGCCAGAAAAGGGAGCTTGAAGAACGTTGTGTGGTACCCTGTCACTAAAGATGAAATAAAGGGATGCCAAACACGGGGCCAGTTACTAAACCAAACCTTAGTTCCTATTGGAGCGCAGATCCTGCTTTTAACTCTCCATTTTTCCCTAGCATAATGCCCAAGGATCAATTCCTCCAGATTTTGATATTTGCATTTTGCAGACAACACCCAGGCACCCAGGGATGACTCAGCTGATTTCAATAAGCTGTACAAGCGTCAGCCATTCCTGGACTTGACAATACCTATGTTCCAGCAAGTGTATAAACCTAACAGGCAGCTTGCCATTGATGAAACGTTGATAAAGCTCAAAAGAAAAGTGCACTTCAGAGAGTTTATTCCAATAAAGCCAGGAATATGCCAAGGGAAACGTTACAAATAAAGAGTACTGTGTCATTACAGTACACCGAATCCCTTTAGTGATGCCTTTTTCAAGTAAGAAAAATTTTTGAAACCAAATCCAAAAAGGAAAACGCTATTCACAACTCCACTTAACATAAATGATATCTGTTCAGCCACTCCATATTTGAGCAACAAAACACACTATCCACAGTTAAAAGGGGAACCTTTTTTAAAGTAACACCAAAATTATTATCTATCAAAACGCAATTCACCACATGCTGTACCCCTCTAAAACAAGAGTAAATGAAAAGAATTGAGCCTAATTGTGATTGCATTCGCATTAGATATCCTGACAACAACACAGGGTGTGACGACTGTACACCAAAAAGACAGCTTGTTTTTATTTTACCACATACAGGCTTGTCCAAAGTGCATGGAGAAAGATCATCAGTGTGTAATATCTACTGTAAAATGGGCAACACGATAGGCTTGAGAACACACATTAACAAACACAAGGGGGACCTACTGAGCCAGAGTTTGCATCAATGGTTGGATTACCTGATGCCATCCGTGTAGGAAAGAGTCTTGAGTGTTTCTTTACTAAGTAGTATTTTTCACTGAAAGGGCAGAGGTCAAATTGAAATTGGCTAATTCTGAGAACACTGCAAGATGATGGTGATCCCGAACCACAAAGTCGTTCACAAAACGTTTTAATTAAAGACAGTGAAGCAGTAAGAAAAAAAGATCACATGACAGTTGTCATGAGACCTAAAGACCCTCCCCCAATGGTGAACAAACTGGAGTTTGTCTATTCCATCTTATGTAAAGACTGCAAATAGGGAAAGTGGTACAATACTCCCAGAGGTTTACACACAACTGATAAATAAGTGTCAAGTTAACACAGAGAAAAGGTCATTCCTTTGTAAATAGTTTTATTCATAGTTTTGCTGTTTAGTTACCGTTTTATTTTGGTTCAAAAATGTACATTCTAAATAATATCGCTATCCATTTTCATCCTGATGACAGACACTCAGTCCAAAAGCTCAATTTTAACTTTGTAGAGTTTTAGATTTTACCACTGGAGAATCATTCTGTAAAATATGCCATTCACACCCAACCAATCAAGCACACCAAGTCACACCATCACCGTTATTCAGAGAAGATGATAAAGTTGGTGCTCATCCCCACCCAGAGGCAATCTTGGTGGAATTTGTTTGTGATGGATTTTGCTCCAGAGTGAACTGTTTAGACTCCAGCTACATAACCCAGTCCATGTAATGACTTAGAGGGAAAAGCCTCCAAGCACCAAGTCATTGTGTGCCTCAAACAGGTTTCTTTTGTTTGTAGTGCAGGTGGCATCACACTAGCACATGCCGAAGCATGGGTGCAAGAAGGCTGAAGTGTGTCTGAACAATGTGAACGTATTGTCAAATGTCGGAGCTTTTTGAACAAATGTCGGAAAATGTTTTTCTTGTGCATACCTTGTTCACTAGCCGTTAACAAATGCTTCAAGCGCTCCTTTGAATTTCAGCTCTGAATTGGTTTTCCAGTCCACTTACGGTGCAGATTGTCACTTAATACTGATTGTCACTTAATTTCCATTGTGTACCCGAATTTCTTTAATAAAATACTTCTTTACTCAGCGTGGCTTCAGAATCTTCAACAACAGATGATGCCCTGCCCCAATCAAACACAAATGTTTCTCATCCACCGGAAAAACAAAACCCTGCGGGTAACAAACCATCCCTTGACCATACTTTGTTAAGAATTGATCAAAACATGAGATCCATGACACAATTACTTACTAGCCTATGCGCTACACCACCACCTCCAGCAGATACTGAAAATGAGGGCAAATTGCTCACTGCAAAGGATACAAGCCAAAAAAGGGCCCAAAGCCCATCAGCTAGTGACGAAGACGACAAACTCAGTGTCCATGCAGCCAGTCCGGATAACGAGGTTGACCTGATAATGGAGGAAACCATGAATCTCGCCACCAGGGAAGCGGATACCTCAACCCCCAAGAACTCTGTGACAGGGAACGTGAGGAGGAGCTTGAATTTTAAAAAGAATGAGAGGCTACCATTCAGGACGACAAGAAATGGGGCCCAAAAATAAAACAGCAACTTGCTGAAATGGGCAAAAAACAATGGGGATGGAAAATTGGACAGCAAAACCTAACAAGTATGTTAGACAAACATCCCCTCCCTGAAAATTGCAGAGAGATGGGTGTACCTGGAGCATACCCAGAGATATGAGAACTGAATGTGTATCGGAAGGGCATCTGCGCCAGTCCTCAATCTGCGTGGCAAGGTTGCAGTGCCCGCACAGAAAGATAGAAAAATCCTTGATAATGCCATTGATACACTCGCCTTTCTTGGCAACGCATGTAGTAAATTGTCAGTGTTTCGACGTGAAAAAAATCAAACCAGCACTCAAAAAAGTATACCATGTTCACTGTGGGAAAGATCAACCTTTCTCCCCCACACTCCTACATGTATTTGGAGACGACCTGGCCAAACAGGTCAGGGACGCAAAAGAAACCACAAAGCTGAGCATAACAATAGGCTCCACAAGTCGCTTCAATGACCAGTATGACAAAGGCAGCTGTCGCATTTTCAATCAGCCCCACCAAGAATATGGGCATGGCAAAAAGTTTAATCATTTTTTAGAGAAGGGCAACAAAAAGAAATTCAAACCGTGCTACAAGACGAATAAAGAAGACAAATAATGGACGCATCAGTGGCACTTCAAAACTCAGGGAATTGTTGCTAGATTTGATGACCTTATCCCTTTTTGGCTGAAATATTTAGTGAACAGATGTGAAAATTTCGAAGCCAGAAATACTAGGAATTATTTGCACACCTGGAAACAAACCACCAGACAATGAGCTGATTTAGACTGCCATGGCTTTACATTTAGAGTTTGCATAGCCACTGCAGCAACATTACATTAATTATCCAATGTTAAGTCCCCATGAATGCTTAGCCATAAACCATGAGATACAAAAATAAATTCGAAAACAAGTCATTGAGCCCACCGGAAACGAACCGGGTGAAATTATTTCCGATGTCTTCCTTCTGCCAAAAGAAGAAAGGCGGTCACAGACTTATTCTTAACCTAAAAGCACTCAACATGTATACTAACAAAATCCATTCTAAGACTGACACACTTAATACCATCCTTAAACTGGTCAAAAAGGATTGTTTCATGACATCCACTGATTTAAAAGACGCATATTACTGGCTGCCCACTGCCAACACAGATAGGAAATATTTATGCTTTTGGTGGAATGGGATGCTCTATCAATACAATTGCCTTGCCAACAGCATCTCTTGTGCACCTAGGAAATTTACTACCGGTAAACTTCTGAAAGCAGCTCTCACAAACCTCCAACTGCAGAGTCATGTCACTTCATCATATGTTGATGACCCCTTCCTCCTATGGAAGACACAGTCTATGCCTGAGAAATACCGTAGATGCAATAATCGAATTTGACTCATGGGGCTTTGTTTTTCACCCTGAAAAGTCAGTCTGGTTTTTTAAGCCTTTATTATAAATTTCATCAAGATGACAGTACACCTAACACTGGAAAAAGCCACAAATATCTGTCAAGTATGTCAATTGCTACTTAACAAACAAAAACCAACTATCAGAGAAATGGCACAAACCATTAGCAAAATAGCCTCCTCACTTCCAGGGTTATGCACGGCTCACTTCACTATCGATCACTTGAATCAAACAAGACATCTTCCCTTGGGGCCTCAAAGGATTTTTTTGAGAATCAAATGACTTTATAGGGGGATTGCCGAAGAGAACTTCAATGGTGGATAAGTCATGCCAAGTGCCCCTATCAATTGATATCTAGAGCGGAACCAAGTCACATAATCACCACCAATGCCTCAAGCGACCGCTGGGGGGGGGGGGGGGTTTATGAAACTACCCACACAGGTGGCAAGTCACAGGAAGAAAAGAAATACCATATCAATTATCTCAAGCTATTAGCGGTGTTTTTAGGTCTCAAAAACTTCGTTAAACATGAGAACAACTTGCATGTCGGAGTAAGAATAGACAATATCACCGCTGTCTCTGTCGTCAACCACATGGGTACAAGTCAACCAGACCAATTAAATAAGTTGTGCAAAGAAATATGGACATGGGCTGTCTCCCGTAATCTATAGGTATCCGCATCCCACATTTCCAGGAAAACAAATATGGATGCTGATCGGGAATCTCAACCCTCCCATTATGACACTGAATGGATGCTTGACACCACTCTCTTGACCCTATCATTGGACATATTAAAGCTTTCACCTTCTGTCGACCTGTTTGCCTCCAGAATAAATAAACAAGGTCCAACTTTCGTGTCCTTAAGGCCAGACCCAGAGTCAATAGCTGCTGATGCATTTACCATAAAGTGGTCTACTGACATTTTCTATGCCTTTCAACCTTTCAGTTTAATACCCACAGTTTTGAGGAAAATCATGGACGACCAAGCCGAAGAAACACTGGTCATGCCAAAGTGGCCCACCCAAGCATGGTATCCCAAAGTGATGCAAATGATCAAATAACCGCCGGTAGAACTGATACCCCAGAAGTCACTGCTACAACTACCCAACAACCCCAGATCTCTTTTTAATTAAATGCAAGAACGTTCAATGCATGTCTGGTCACAGTTTAATAGATGAGTCATCATGCTTATCGGTTTTAAGCCAATCACTAATGATATTCAGAAATACATTAACTTAATTCATGCATTCGATTCATTACATGTCAAGTTCAACATATAAAGCAACTGTTGAACTTCAGTTGACTATTTGTCTGGCCCAGTCGAAGATGGGGCAGAAGTCGCATTTTATTCAAATCTATCAAATTCAATTGATTTAAACGTCCAGCTTCACGTGCACTTAATTCCTGAATTAGATTCAGCACGTGAAATTCAACCTTTAAACTGGGCCCAGGTGAAATAGACACAACCCAAACAGAGAACCACGTGCTGACTAGGACGGACATCAGCAACCCCCTTTGGTCATCAAGGTCAGTGCAAGTATTTCGAGGCAGACAGTCACAGCCTTCCTATTATGATCTCTTGATGCCTGGCTTTATACATCCTCATTTTTTCAGCTGGAGCAAGAATCACAAAGTGACATGCCATGTACATAAAGTGTTAATCTAACATGTCTTCCTCCTTTAGGGTGGCATTTCAAATTCTTCACTGGTGTCACAATTGCTACCTGCTGCTGCATCAACACCTCTAACCCAAAATGTAACTTTCTATGAATAGTCATCCTTATCCCCTTTAGTCCTGTTAGTCCTGATCACTTTAAAATGACACTTTTGATGTTAAAACTCACACTGTATGTTTAATAAATTAAGCAGACAAATAAAAATCAAGTTGAATGCAGCATGAGTCAGGACCTCTCTAAGGAGAACATAGACCTCAAAAAAGGCCAGAGTATTAAGATTTATAGTCACCAGACTGACCAACAAGATGACAAATCACCAAAATCAATGGGTGGAGACATTGCAGGAGATACAACTACAGACATATCACATCTCAAGATGACTTAGTGCCAGATCATGGTAAGTGTTCTTACCCAGGGCGGAAGGGGGGGATCATATATAGTGGAAGGCACCACCCAGAACTGTGTATATTACAAGCCTCTCTGTTTCTGTGTATCCATTATTACGCATAAGCCTCTGTAAAATCATGAATTATTTATGATTAATATTGTTTTTGTTGCTAATTTATTTATTTACTATGTCTCTATTACTTTAATTGTCTTGACCCACTTCAAATAGCACGTATGCTAGGCTATTTTCTCTGTAGCAACTTGTCACCGATTTTTATTTCTTTCTGTATTTTTCTTGTTTAACACATTGTGTAGAGTGGTATAGGATTGTTAACAACTAAAACTGTAATTCTATTCCATCACCGCACAGAGGGAACACTGAGATAGCATTGTGCCTGCGCGAAATCAGTGTATTGTCACCTTTGTGGCGAGCAGTCGAGAGAACACATCGATGCAAATGTTATGGACAAAGAAAATGGTGCCACAATTGGGGCTCCCTCACAAACAGGCCAAACGTCATCTGAATTGCAGTCCCTAGCACAGATAATGAAAGAGGGATTTGGAGCCATGTCTGGAGATTTGGCTCATGCCATCAATAAGGCATTTAGTTCCTTGAAAGCTGACCTCGAAGTTTGGGAGACTCAGACCACGAGGTTGCCGAGCCCCCTGCGAAGAAGCAAGCAAACAAGGACTCGACATAGGATGTCAGCCCTTGATTGGACCAGCTGCTCAATAAATCGAGCGCAACAAAAGATGCTTCTAATGAGAGCAAAAGTGCGGTATGAAATACCTTAAGACAGGACTTTCAAAAAGACGAAACAGGTCCAAAAGTCGATACAGAACTTGCTGACATCATCAACTCGCTGATCAAGGACGGGTTGCCTGAAGATAACATTCAGGAGAAGTTGAAGAAATACCATCGCCCTGAGAACTACCAGACTCTGACTAAAGTGCGAGTCAACCAGGCGATTTGGGACAATCTGTGCCTGTCGATCTATTCGCTTGCAGGGCATACAAATGCAAAAAGTATTCTAAGCTGACATCACTGCATGCCATGACTTTTCTCGGCTTTTCTTTTTTCACGTTTTTTCCAGTTAACTACCATAATATTACAGTTTGTATATCAACCTCCCTCTGTCAAGGTACTTGTTAAGTGTTTGGCACTGCATTTGAGAAGGTTCCGGTTTCCTCCAAAGGAAAAGAGGGAAAGTTGTAACCTAGAGTACTTATTGTCAAACCAAATGACGGAGTTTGTTAACAACATTGTACTTTTCCTGGACACACCTTCTGTAACATTCACATGTTCGTATAAATAAACGGGAACTGGTGCTCCCATTATGCTGGGCTACTCTACCCAGTGCCTATTTTACAGTGACTGATTCATAATCTATGGCTACTATGATAGGGAATAGGGGAAGCCTGGGCCAGATCAACTCCTAGTGGCAGTGCTTGGCCAGAAGCCAGTGGTTTCCCCCTGTTGCGAATTAGTCCCCTCAAGTTAGCCACATAGCTAATCTAGTTCCCCTCCCAAATATATTGAGTTCATCCCATGTAAATGGAGTTTGACCACTATATAAAAAAGTTATACTAACAATTTTTGTTTTGAAATCTTTTGATGTGAAATCACTGTTCACCAGTATTCCACTTCAACTGGCTCTAGACTGCACTGAGACCGCCATCAACAACTCTACTATTGAACTACCGCTACCTACAGACGACTTAATGGACTTACTGAACCTTTGTCTTACTTCTACGTATTTTCAGTACAACGGCAAGCACTACAAACAGTTGCACGGAACAGCTATGGGCTCACCAGTTTCCGTTGTTGTTGCAGAAATCGTTATGCAAAACATCGAGGAACTAGCCCTCGCAACTTACAAACGAACACTACCACTCTGGCTACGTTACGTTGACGATACCTTTACAGCCGTACACAAAGACGAAATCGACGATTTTCACGAACACCTCAACGGACAAAACGCCGACATACAGTTTACTAAGGAGATCGAGGAAAATGGTAAAATACCTTTTCTAGACTGCTTAGTTACCCGCGACAATAACAAACTACGGACGACAATTTACAGAAAACCGACACATACTGACAGACTACTCGACCAATCATCTTACAACCCAACTTCTCACAAAGCTACGACTATACGGACCCTGACAAGACGCGCGCAACTAGTTTGTGACTCACCAGACAGCTTAACGGACGAAAACAAGTACTTAGACAACGTTTTCAACAAGAACAATTACAACCGGGACTTTATTAGACACAACACTTACGGAAACTCCGAACCAAACGCTACGAACCCTAACGCGACACCTGTCACTACTACAACCATACCTTACATCAAAGGGACTTCTGAAACTATCGCACGAATCCTACAACCCTACAACATCCGCGTTGCTCACAAACCTATCACTGCTTTACGACAGCTACTGACGAACGTTAAAGACAAAGACGAACCGAGCGACAGACGGGGAGCAGTTTATAAAATCAAATGCTGCGACTGCCAGGCCACTTATATTGGTGAGACCGGCAGAAATCTGAACGTCCGACTGACTGAACACAAACGAGCGACTAGAAATGGTGATATCAACAATCACATTGCTGAGCACCATTTAAAAACAAACCACAGAATCGACTGGGACTCTGCTGAATGCGTTACCTACAGTACGGACTACTATCAACGAATCACTCTGGAAAGCTGGTTTACTAACTTAGAACAAACACCACTGAACCGTTGCCAACAGCTACCTGCACCTTACAAACGACTGATTACCGACAATAACAAGACAGACAAACAATAGACAAACTGACTCTTTTGACTAACAATAGACCAACGGACATTTGACTAACAAAAGACGGATCGAAACGCACCAATCACGTTTACAGTCTTCACAGCCAATAACATCACGGCTTAACTGACAGACGACCAATAACATCACGAGATCGTCGACCAATCAGGACAACGACCAGAGACTTATAACATCTACTGACGATTTACAGTTCACTTGACTCTGATGATGACTTCCGCTCAGGTTGTCGAAACGTCAGTCAATGTCACCTCAAACAGTCCTTCTCAGGACTACACTCACCCGGACGATCACAATTTACCGAATTATGAATTTTTGTTCCCTTTTAGAGTCAGACTTAACTGCCAGATAAACCGTAGAATCTCTGTGTAATTGCACGTGGCCGAACATCGTAAAATGTTCAACAATGTTTACCACTGACAAACTCATAGCGAGGCGCTGCTACTCGCAGGGATTTATCGATCAGATTACGAGAAATCAAAACAACGTGCTTTTCTGGTAGAACAAATTCACACGTGAGTCTTTTTATTTTATTAGCATTCAGGGATTTAGTTGAGAAAAAGTCTCACTTGTCCTTTGTGAAGTCTTTGCCCTAATGTCAGGGAAAAAGACCAAAGACTACAAAGCCGTCATAAAAGCAGTGCTGGAGATGCTTCCTGTCCCGCCAGCCATGAACAAGAGCACCCTAGACTACAAGAGCTGATGCCCAATGTCGAAATCCTCGGGTATGTTTCACTGGACGCAAGCACTGTGGAGAAAGGTATGTTAGTGATTTTTCTTATGCCACATTTTCCATTCAAATTCAACTGAAGTTTACGATGTAACTAAATTCAAACCTGTAACTGAACATTGTATAAACGCTAGAAAAGGGGTTGTTGAAATGGCTTTCCCAATTAAACAAGCTTACTTACTTTTGGTCTTTACTTATTTATAGATACAAGAAATTGGCCTACAGGAGGTTACACCAAAGACCAAGGTACTTACTCACCATTGCAGAGGTGTACATGGCCCTTCTGTTCCTGCGACATGCCACGACAGAGCCCTTACACGATTTTTAAAATACATCTCCAGTACATGGATAACCAGCTCCGTGTGGCCTCCGTCCAGTTGGTGCGTGTCGGCCAATCTGTAAGGATAAACAATGACGTTGAAGGTTGGCACAATGGTCTAAACAAACGCATGCAAGGCAGGTCCAATCTACCATTCTCTATGATGCACCAACTGCTTCACGAGGAGCGAAGCTTGCCTCCCTACAGATCAGGCTCGTGTCAGAGAGGAAGTTGCGGTGGCACCAAAAGAAGGCATAGAGAGAGCTGCAGTTCAAGATCTTCCACCTTTGGGACTCTTACAGAAAAGAGGAGAGGACGGCAAACCAGCTGCTGACGGTATGTGCCCATCTCTACAGCCCAGTAGAAGAATGAACCAAAATCCCAGATACCATGCACATCTCGGAACATGTTTGCTGATTGGCTCTTTTCTGTTGCTTGGTTGTGAGGGTTGTAAGCTTCCTAGTTGGTCAATTGTCGACACCTGATTCGGTGTAAATATTAACTGGTTGGAGATATCGCGTGAAATCACCATTTCGCATTAGTTTTCGCCATGTTCCATAGTTTTCAGAGTATTTATAGTCGAGTTTATTGCTCAGTTTTTGTAGATATTCTGTAGATATTTTAGTCGTCTATTTATAGTATAGTTTATTGCATATTTCAGTAGTGTATTTCATAGGTTAGTAGAGTATAGAGTAGTTTAGAGAGTGTAGTTTAGAGTAGCTACACGTGTGGTGCAGTATGCTGCCATCTAAAAGCACCAAGACAGGCTTCGGCAGCTGTCCAAGATGCAGTGAGTGTTATCCCACGTGCTGGAAACCTGTCTTGTGTGCCAAGTGTGGCTTTCACCTGGGTGGAAATCAACAACCGAGCAGCGAGAAACCTTGATGACTTTGCCCGGCGGCAGTACTTATCCTTGACAGAGGCTGCGACAAGGTGTTTTCAGTACAGACAAGTTCGAGGGACAATCGTTGTTTTATCTTACAAGAGGGGTCTGCGTTCATTTGCAGTCATAAAGAATGCTTGGTTGCATGTGCTTACTTTGTGTCATCAGGAACAGCTGAGGAATTGCAATGTAAGCATGCTACCTCGTGCCATGATGCACCACAGAGTCATTTTTTTCTTGGATGAAAGTGCCATCCTTGCTTACAACGGCGACACTGGAGCAAAGGATTTGATGCTGAGGCTAATGCGAGACAATCCCAACTCGGCCAGCGTCATTCAACTGAGCGACATGACTTGCGCCATCCTTGGATTGGCATCCATGAACAATACTGTTGGGTATGTTCATGTGAAAATACTTGCGGATGGTACCTTCATGTGTACATCCAAGGACACTTTTTGTGCACTGGTAAATACCAGTGCACAAAAACATTTTGCCTCCATTTGCATGTTTTGTTTTGTGCAGGTGTGTGCAGGGAAACGTTGGAGATTGTGCATGACACCAGAAGCCCAGCAGAACAACCAGGGCTGTCCACAGACTCAATGGCGAATAATGCAGCGACTGTGGTGGAGTCAAATGGAAATATTCGGTAGAGATGAACTGTTCTTCTCCATGCCGGGAAATGAATTCCTTACAAGATTCTGTCAAATATTCTGAAGGCAACCGACGGAAGAAAGGGCGAATGGCCTAAAACGCTGTTTCCCTCAGAAGTAAAATGTGGATTCTGTGAAACGGAACTCGGCGATCTGGTAAAGCATCCAGGGAGTGACGGAGAAGCGGTCATTGCATCTTCGTCATTCCCATTCAGAAAGGTTGCCATACCGTACGTGTAAAATTCTGCAGAAACGCAGACTGCAGAGCAATGCATCAAGCATTTCCTTACGACATTGGTGAGTAGGGTTTCTCTCTAAATTCATAATTTTGTATGTGGTATCTTCTATTTCAATCACATTTTACAATAAAATCCGAAAAATAGATGTTTATCATCCTGACTTCTAAAAAAAAGAGAGCTGGCAGCCCCATATTATGACTTTTTTATGATTTCTAAATTAATGCCATTAGGCCTATCATGTGAACTTCTACTGGTGTTGGTTAGAGTTCTTCTGTCAACCTGTTTTTAATATAACACCAAATTGTGTTAAACAAACAAAAATCTCAAGAGTAACATAAGTAGAAGTTACTTGACTTGACTCTTTGTTTTGTACTTCAATTTCAGTTGAATAAGGCACATGGGAAGTTTGTTGACAGATTTTAATGTTCAAGTTACCACGTTGTTAAGGGCAGCTTGCCCCATTTCCAAGGGAGACTTCATGAATTGATCATGTCAGACAAAAAAGCATGCCAAACAATTCGTTAACATGCAAGTTGCCCTTGACAACTCAACTGAACTCAACTCGGCTGAAAATCGTAGTATTCCCTCTTTTTTTATACACTATCTGTGATTGTAAGAAAGTGCTGAACTCTACTGGTGAATCACAGGTGAGCTTATCATTTTCAAAGCCGCAAGACAAAACACGGTACCCAGCTTGGATGCACTTATTAAGTGTAGGATACTTGACTGACTCGTTCAATTTGTAATTTTTCAGTGTGAGACAACATTGCCTGTGTTACAAACTCTTCACTTAGACAATTGTTTGCCTCTTTACACTGTTGTATGTATCTCCAAAAAAAATGACGCTTGTCTATCTTAACATTTCTTTTTGTTTTTGTTACTTGGCTCGTCTAGTCTATTGGTTAGTTTAACTCTGTGTGGTCTCTTGGTAGGCCTGTTCAATGTTGGAGATTGTTGTCTGGTAGGATATGACATTCTTTTGTAATGGAGGGAGCACTTTAAGCTCAGACACCCCATTTGCAATGTCATTATAGCTAAGCTGTCTTCCTTACCACCCAGCAAGATTGAGTATTTGTGTGCAAGGTTATATTATGGTTTCTACTGTTTCGAGGCTGCCATGGAAAGAAATTAAGATGACGTGATATGCGGTGTTTGTGGCGTTACTGGAGAAGTGTATTTAGGAGATGGCAATGAGAAAAACGGCTGCTCCAACCAAACTGTAAGTTTTTTTTTTTTGCTGTATAAGTACTGTTGCACATGATGTGGTTCCCGGAAATATCCTCATCTCCCCCACAGATGGGTTTTCACTTTTTACCCCACCACTCCTCCAGAAATTCCAGTTTAGCTTCATACTTTCCTTTAAAAATTTTAGCCTTTGAGACCCCTCACCCCCTCGGAATTTGCAGTGAACATCCATGGGGTGGGTATGGACATATTCTGCAACCACACATGGTAATTGACAGGTTGAAAACAAAGCCCTAAATGACAATTATTTTGCTTTCATGACATGCTGTTCTTTAAGTCCCCTCCAGCGTATAACCATTCAACACCTGTACTAAATAATTCACAAGGTATTTACTGTGAAAACGGTAAACAAATGATTTAGTATTTCTTTAGGATGCCATTCATGAAGAACTTAATTTTCCTGGAGGTTGTTTTCTGCAGCAACCAATAGCTTTTGCAACGAACAGCATCATGATTTTCTAATTACCTCATCTCATTATTATTTATTGTTTGTTAGATTGTTGTCCCCCACCCCGGGGATGCTTCAAGAAATGTGGTCCCATTGGAAGACTTCCTTCATCAACTACACAAGAATTTCATAGAGGAATGTGTATACAGTAGAAACTGTCATCCTCTGGAGATTCATGCCACTGAAATTCCTGTAATCAATTACCCCCTCCACTCCGTTCAAGTGTGCAATTGAATACAGAGATGGAGAAAAAAAGTGCCCATTTAAACTCAAGTAATGCTCATGAAGGTATGTTGCTGAACATTTGGTTCACTGAAAAGAATAAGATATGAGCAGCAAGCCACTATTATACAGATCTCTGATCTCTGATGCTACTCCATCATAGTGGTAACAAAGCTGATATTATTGACTAGGTTGCCAGTTGTAGGTTTGATTGTTGATATATACTATATAATCACCTTAGTGTGTTAATCTCAATGTGTTTACAGGTGACACCTGGTAAAACTGGGGGATTTTACCCATCGTTTGCCGCCATGGTGTAAGTGAGTCTGTTATACTCAGTGATTACCCTTGCCCTTTGTTGACAGGTTAATAATCTATGATTCAAAAGCTGTTACTGCCACTTCTCTCCTTTTTTTTTGCCACTTGCCTTTCTTGGTAAATTTCCGTTAGAAGGGGATCTAAAAGAACCCGTTAAATGAGAAGGGGACATTATCATTACCTAACTGAAAACAAACTTCTCTGTTCTCTGTTGTTATTAAGAATCTGGTTTTCGCTCACTCCATTCTATAGTTACTGCTTTGATCAAAGCCACCAATACTGTTCGTCTATAAATGTTGACCGTGGCTTCTCCAATGCAGTGAATGCAGCTGTCTTCTTAGACCTTAAAAGGGCTTTCAGTATGGTGGACCATGCTACTTTCAAAACTTCAAGCGTATGGTATCCGCGATTGTGCTAATCAATGGTTCCGTTCTTATTTGAAAAATCGTATTCACATGTGTCTCATTAATGGTAACAAGTCATCTACAACGTTCCTACACTGCGGCCTTTCGCAGTGAACGACTCTTGGGCCTTTTTGTTTCACTGTATATAAATGACCTTCCAAATTGTCTCACACACTCACAACCAAGAATGTATGCTGACGAAGAAGAAAAACAGCGACGTGTTTACGTAGTTTTGGAGAGAATCCATACGTGGCTTGCAGCGAACAAACTTACACTATAAAACATGACTAAGACAGAACTCTCTAAGAAGATTGCTTCTGTATCAGCGGAATCAAACGTATTAGGTGTTTTGTCCCTCTCGAGATTCTCCTTAAAATTAATGTAGTATGGGGAAACTTAATGTACTTAATGTAGCATGGGGAAACTGTTCTAAGAGTCTATCTTCTAACCTGCAGAAAGTGCAGAATCATGCTCCATGTGTATATATGACCCCTACAACTCTCACGCATTATGCGTGAGTCTCACGCCTGTAGAACAAAGATGTCGGTCTCACGCATCGAGGACAATTTCCGGCCAACTTGTTCAAATTCAATTCAATTCCCTCGAAAATATTCTAATAAACGGCGCTTAATGTCGAGTTTGAGTCCTAACTGAAGTCTTCGGGAAAACGTCGGAAATACTGGAAAGTCGCCGGAACGTTTTCGGAAATCCCGGTCATGGGGAGACGAAAGTCTCACGCATTTGACTCAGAAAAAGTTGGCAGGTATAGCATAATGCGTGAGAGTTGGCAGGTATACAAGTGTAGCAGACCTTGATTCGTAGCGTGTCCTCAGAATACGAAAAAGAATGTATATTTCATAAATTTGAACTAAACTATTGATTCTGTGACCTTCCTAAAGCGTTTTTTACCCGTCTGGAGCCACGCAAAGCGAGCAGGTCGGCCCTGTCCGCCAAAGATACGGTCTGCTTACTGAACATTTTAAGGAAAGAAACAAAAAGGCCTATCCTTGAAAAAGACACAGAGAGCAAAAGAACATTACCTTCCTGGCAATTAGCTGACTTTCTGCACAACTTTCGCAATTTCCTCTTCGAGCAAAGCCTCGTTCTTTCGAAAGCAGGTCTTAGAGTCGGCAAAGCGATGTCTCCAGAGCGATGGATCCACGAGACAAGGCGAGACCGCAATCACTTTAGCGGTTAGTTCGGAGACGGTACCTAGGTCATGTAATACAATAAATCCAAGATGGCGTCCAAAGCAACAACGTTGTTGCAGAAATTTCTCCACGTTTTAATAGTTTCTGTCTTAGTCTAAATATGCAGTCATCCGAGGAAAAGCAGGACAATTTACCAGATCCTTGTCATTTGGGATTAGGATTTGTTGCAGTCCATGTTGGTAAAGTATTCGAACTCATATGTTTACCTACATATGAAGTAAATTCCATCGAAAATGAAAGTTGACGCGCCGTACAATAGCCCAATTTCGATATAATAAAATCTTAAACAATAAAAGCCTTAAACAATAGGAATCATTTCGAGGCTTTGGGGAATGAACCCATATAAATCCTTATGTTAATCCCCTAAGCCTCATCGAAATTGGGATATAATCTTTAGGTTTCATATTCCCCCCCATATTAAATTTTTCTAATTGTTGATTCTAATGTGTTGTTTCCAAATTTGAAAGAGGGAAAGGGCAAAATGTCCGTGAAATATATGCGATTGATTCAAGTTACCCCCCATTTTGTAACTGGTCTGTGATCATGAATTGCTATGAATGGTGGGAATTCACATCCAAACCTCAGTTTGGATGTGAATTTGAATTTGCATTTGGACATCTATTACTTTCTTTTTCCATTACCTTCGTACTTTGATTACACAAGATGTTTTAAAACATTTTATGGTAAAAATAAGCGTTAGGAACACAATGTTTCGATGACTGCATGTTGTCATTACAAAGTGTAAAATTATATACAAAGTTTGACGCTGGTATATATACACAAATATTTGAGTGTGAGAACATGGGTAACAAGTGTCCCCATTTAGTAGAGGGTTTTTGTCCTCATCTATGCCGAAGAACACATTAATAAAGTTTATTACCATTGTTATGTGCCTACTAATAACATGAGAAATCTGTCACAGTAAAGATGTACATTGCAGTTCAGTGAAATTACCTTAAATGCACACTGATAAGAGTTAAACTCTGGAGTGGGCGTACAAACAGAAGATGTTGAGCTAGGCTGATCTGAAGGCAAACTGCGAAGAACAAGGTTGGCTTTGCCAATCTATCCAGTCGGGATTGATTGCCGTGGATTCACTGCTCACTCTCTCTAAGCTTCCTCGTAGGCCCTAGGACAAGGGAAGCTGTGATCAGGCAGATGTCTGAAGCTGCAGAGTCCACGTTTGCCTGGATCTAGAGAAGCTGTGACAGGCCTGTGACCATTTAATGTTTCAACTCATTTCTTACTTGGTACCCCCCTGGTGGCTGCCTTTTGGTGCTGCTGGGGCCACCCTAATATTAACTCCTCATAAAATAGGCCCCAATAGGGGTGCGAGTTTCAGCTGATAATGGGGAGTACAGAGCTGTATTCCATTCACTGTATGCTTGTTCCATGATATAATAAATAGAGGCACAGACGTCAAACTCCAAACGATTAGGGATCTATGACAAGTCACCTTCCTGAATTAATCTTCCTAGCCACAGAGGGCATTCTAGAACTAAGGTTATGTTCAGTGTTATTACTGTAAGTATTACACAGAAAACTGTATTAACTTCTATGGAATGAGGTTATAAAGTAAAAATTGTCAGCTTAAAAAGACAGCATGGTATTACCCTGGTAGAAATTCTGCCCAGAATCTTAATGGGATCCTAACAGGATCTTGTAGGATCCTAACCCAGGATCCTGATAAGATCCTACATGGTTGGTTCATTTTGTTTCTTTTTAGGTGCTGGTTTTCATTCTGCCTCCAATGAAACTGATTATAAAGAGGCCTGCAGAGAAGCCTGTGTGAAGGTAAATATTCTGTCCTCTATGGTGCACTTGTATGGCCTGGAATGTTCCCTTTACCTCTTTTGAAATGGGTTATTCCTTTATAATTAAATCTGCTAATATTTATGTGGAGGCCACAAGTTTACTAGTGCCCATGAACTAACCAACTATTACCTAATAATTGCTAAGCTCGTAAGTTAAAGGAGCTGTGTCATGAAATTTAGCCAAATTCAGCCTCTAGGATCTGGCCTCCAAATGAAGCAAAACATAAAAATAACCGCTTAAAACATTGAAGAAAGGTTCAAATAACACAGCAAATACAAAAGAAGGCACGGATGGGCCAAACTGACGAAGATTAACACGGATTGCAATCGGAGTTTTTGAAAAACTGTTAGGCTGAACAGTTTTCAAAGTTTATCTCTGTTGTTTGTAAATCTAAATATAGTGCTCCGGATACATATTTGTTTGTCACAAAGCTGTGATTTTGTCATTTACAAGTAATTTCTTCGCTAGCGTTAAGTTTCACAACAAGTAAGGGCGAGTCATTGGAAAAACTAAACAAACTGGACTAGACTGCAGTGACACAGCCCCTTTAAGTCATGAATCTTTTGGCTTGATTTAAAAGAAAAAAAACTTGGTAGGTCCTTTGGCATGGATTGCCATGGTGGACATTAGTTTTGGAAGTGTAAATGATGCCCATTAAACTAATCAACTTTTAGGAAATATAAGTATAAAAATATACAGATTTCTGAGAAAATCCTGCAAACCAGTGAAGCCCATCAGAAATAAAGGAAACCACAAAATGTTTTTAACAAGGGTTGACAGATCATAATTAATCAGATATGATTCCACAGTCACTTATTTACACAACTCCAGTATCCAACATAAGAATTTGCAGGTTAATTAATTTTTGTGATTGTTACAAGTTTCAAAACAGTTATCAATTGAAAAAAAAGATTACCGGTACTCTGCAAACCTTCATATCTGCTGCTCCTAGTTACATGGAAATGGTTGTGTGAGGTTATCAGACATGTTTCTACATTATTTATTCACATATATGCTTGACGCTGGTTATGTCGACTACACAGTAACATTTTAATTTAATTTTCAGGCAATGGAGGCTGTAAAGAGAGGCTTACCAGCAAAAGAGGTTGTTACTGTTGCAATAGCTGCTTTAGAGGTATCAGTGTTGAAATGTTATTTGTCTTGCTTGCTTTTAAAGCTTTGAGTTTGTGAAAGTGGAAGTTATTTGACTTTGCGTGACATGCCATGCTTGGGTCGGGTACTTATCCACTGACCGGAGGAGGAAATATCACTTCTCACAACAAAAACTTGTTCCAGATGAAGGTCTTTTGTATATGTACAAAAGGCCAGGGAAAGTATCCAGTGGAGCTTGGCTAGGGAGGTGTTTAAGTTTAAGTTTAATGATACAATGTACTTAATACCAACTGTACAATAATACAATACACGAGAAAAATAACTAAATTAATAAATAAATAACTAATTAAAATAAATAAAATAATAAAAGTACAGTAGGTAAAGGATTTGCAATAGGGGGAAACTGAATCCCATATAAAAACTGCTCTCCTAACTAAAAGATAACTACTAATATTTACAAGATTTTGAGAAAAATATAAAATTATAATAATGTATAATAAAAGAAAGAAAAAATGTGACATAATAGATAATAAAACAAAAATAAAGGTGGCACTGGTTTCTGCAAACCTTGGCATTGTTTAGGATAAAAGTGTTTGATTGTCCTGCTATAAAGCAAGTTGTCTCATTTTGTTACCCTTTTGTTTTTTTTAAACAATAGCCATTAGATGATGCTGAAGTAGTAGTTTTTTGGTATCATGTCTCTGCCCCTCCCACCCACCCTAGGGAAACCAAAGGCCTATCAGTTTGGTTTTTGTGCCAGTCCAAAACCTAATCAGCATACAATGAAAACACAAAAGGTTGCTTTTATCAACTGAGTTGAAAAAGTAAATATTTAGCCACCCTGGCACTGTAAGGAAACTGAAAGCTGGCATTTTGATCATTAGTCCTTCATCATAGCCAATTCGCTCTTACAAAAGGCTAATGCTTTAAATGTCAACTTTCAATTTCCTTATGGTGGCCAATTCACCTTATCAACTCAGTTGAGAAATTCGATTTTTGTATTTCACTTCCCCAACAACACAGCAAGCTGAACTGCAGTTTCTTTAGAAACTCACCCCTTAGAGGTAGTTGAATGTACAGTGGAATCCAGATTTTCCGCTGGGGTCTGACTGTTATGCCTATTTGGCTTACACCTTCAAAGTCATGATCTTTGAGAAAAAAAATCTTTATATTTACCAAAACAAGTGTCAGATAATTTCTATGACAATTTGCCTAGACTTGATGGTGATAACACAGTATTTCTAATCAGCAGTTTAGCATAATAATTATTTGATTGAACTTCTGATTTTTCTCATCAATTTACATTTTCCCTGGAGGTTCAAGACATCAGGATTCCATTGTAGTTGTTAACACTTACCTTTTTCCAGCTGAAGTTTGAGTACCTGGTACTGTCTTTTTTAGGACTCACCTTGCACCAATGCAGGAGTAGGGTCCAACCTGACCAGTTCTGGTACAGTGGAGTGTGATGCAAGTATCATGGATGGACAGTCCTCAGGATTTGGAGCTGTGGGTGCATTAAAAGGTCAGTTTATTCAGTGGTTTGTGAAGGAACAATGGTGACGTTTAGTGGTTGGTGCTGTGGACTTCAGGACTGAAGCGCAGAGGTTTTTGTGCCTCTTCTCCCCACTAGTCTTTTCCTTTGACAAGGAACTTTGTGCCACACCATTTCTCTTCACCAAGGTGTATAAATGGTTTCTGGCAAATGCTGTGGTTGACCCTATGACGGACTAGCATCCCATCCAGGGGCGTTAGTAACTAGAGTTGACTCAAAATTATGACTGCCTCCTTGCCTACAACATTAAGCCATGGGCCATGTCTCCTTCACTTTCACACATTAATTTCAGAAGAGGACAGTAAGGAAATTCTTACAATCCAAAAAAAGCATCTTGTGACCTACTTGCCTCTGGAAAAGCTAACCCTTCAGTGTGTTTAATTTGTCTTGTAGGAATGAGAAATCCAATTAAAGTAGCTTGTAAACTGCTGGATGAAGAACTAAATGGACCGTCAGCCATAGGTCTTATTCCTCCAATGTATGTATTTTTAAGATGACATTTTAAGACCTCAATGAAAGCAATGACAAATCCTGATGTTAAAAGCCCCATGCACCCCTTGAGATGACTCTTGTCGTAGTGAAATTAGAAGAAATCTAATCACCAGAAAATACATTTATTATGGGACAGTGTTAGACATTGCATAGAAAACAGAAACTGTTTATGAAAACATGAAAGTTTTTATCAGTGGGGAGTGTTTTGGGTTAAAATTATCTTTGCACTCTTCCCAAGTCATGACCAGTCATTGAAATGTCAGTGAAATCAATGAAACTATTACGAAGAATAGCTTGTTATATTTCAGCTTTCTTGCTGGAGAGGGTGCATTTCACTGGGCAGTGGAACATGGTTTTAGTAGTTGTCATGATAAAGACTTGATTACAGGTGATTTTCCTTCTTGTCTCAGTAATCTTGAAATACTTGCTTTTGTAATTAAATGCATTTGGTCCGGTTATATCACTGCAGTCTGCTAGTCTATGTTTATTCCACATCACAATAAAAGTTGAACATCTGTAACTTGATGTAATCACATGGAAGTTGCTTGTAATTCATCTGTCTCTTTGGACAGTTACGTTCAGGTGATGGAATAGCTTCTGTGGCTCAGTGAGGACAATAATGGGATATGCTAGCAAGCGTTTCCACTCCTAGCAGGTGTAATGCTGCTGGACAGGTCATTAGGGTATTCTGACCACATTTTGTCTCTTGGGGCCTGTTTCTCAGCAACTGAGTGGACCTAAGTATTTTTTTTTGGTATGTTGTGAGGAGTTTCGAGAAACAAGCCACCGGTCTTCTGGCTTTGGTGCTGGGCATGAGGGTCAACAACCACACCTCATTAAAAAAAATTGACATTGAAATGGAAGCAAGAATCATCCCATTCATCACTGGGCAGAAGGCCTTTCATGATCATGATGCTGTGATCTTGTACTTGCCTTGTGTACTGAATTTGATTTTTTTTTTCAATTTGAATGCAAGACAGGAGTTTGCAAACGTGGCAGAAGTGCACGACAAGGCTGCAGTCATTACGGCGTACTGTGGATTCATGTAAGCCGTGTCAGCTGGAAAACTTGTGTAATTTTTTTAATGTACGTGGAAAACAATAGCTTTATGTCTATTAGAAAGGTTTGTTTTTCCTGTCCCAATTTAATTATAATATTTCACAAGGAAATAATGAATGAAGCACCCATAAGGCGCCCATGGCAGGTTTAGCCCCAGATTTAATGGCCTTAGAGTCAAAAGTAAATCGTTGCCTCATATTTTTGTGTGCGTTGTTTCTCTACGGATGTCGGTACATTTGGTTAGAATCTGTATCCGGTCTTTGTTGGTAGTTGCTTAAAACTGGGTGCCAAACCAGGCAAAAATAGTAAAGAAGTTAAGGCCATTGTCAAGTACGTAAACCACAGTATCTAGCCCTTAAATGAACTCTATGATTGTTCTTAGGAAGGCGAAAATATGGACACTGTGGGTGCAGTTTGTATGGATACATACGGTAATTTTTGTGCTGGTGTGTCTAGTGGTGGGGTGGTATACAAGACTCCTGGACGCATTGGGCAGGTTTGTTTTATGCACGTCTAAACATGAACTTTATCAGTTATTTTACCATCTCTAAATTCACATTAAAGTGACATTGTTGACATTCTGTCTAACGGATTTCCGCATTAAGACAGTTTTTCGTCTTCTAATGCGAATTCGGTTGTTAACTGAAAAATATCAATAGCAGTCCTTTGAGGACCACCGTCACCCTATAAATGACAATTATCGTACTTAGACTATTTATGCGAATCACCAGAAATATTCTAGTAAGAAAACGTAAGCTTACGTGTTATATTGACTTAAGTAATAAAATGTTGTTATCTCATTTAGGCAGCTGTTTATGGCAGTGGTTGCTGGACAACAAGACGTGATGCATATGCTAGTCAAGTGGGAGTGGCCTGCAGTACTTCAGGTTTGTCTGTGTATTCAAGAAGTTTCACTGTATGGGAGGCACATCTAACTGCAATGTTCCAACGAGCTTGAAGTCGTTAAAGCTGGCAAATGGGGTGTAATTCGTGAGCAAGGGTTTCGTAGGGCTTGTTGGGATGGTAGACAATTTTTCTTGTATCCAATCTTCATAGTAATTTCACAGTTTGTTAGTGTCTTCTACTCAAGGTTGGGGGGGGGAGGGCAGGTTTTCCAGAACAGCAGGATTGAATTATTGCTGGGCGAAAGCTAAAAGGTGTTGCTTAGGCTTTGAGTACCACCTAAAAACATCATGAAACATTACGCTTGAGCGCAGTGAAAGTAAAAACACAACGAAAACAAACTTGTTCGAGAGCAATTTCTGCTTACGTTTATGATTATGTTTATATGCTTGCATCTTTGCTATCGTCACTGAGACTGTGTGTTTGCGTCTGCTGATGTCTACGTGGTAGGAAAAAAAACAGCTTTAACAGTGTTCTGCTGCCCACTTACGCTCCTGAGTGGAGAGAAGGTGGAGTTATTTTTCTTTCCTGATGCGGTAACCCAACGGTAGAGACCACACCTCCAACCACCAGCTTTTAAGTCAAAAGTTGGGCAGGCTAATCAGCTGGCTACCAATTCTCCTCCTCCTCCTCCTCCTCCTCCTCCTCCTCCTCCTCCTCTTCCTTCTCCTGTAAACGAAGTATGCTTTAAAATCTTATAAAATCAGTATGTCACATCGGAAAACGTGTTATCATTATATTATAATTGTTTTCAAGTCCACGACCACGTTGGAATAGGATGGAACACGGGATGAACTATAGTATTACATTGTATAAGTAGGAAGAGCCAGCAAGAAGTCACAGGATGATTGGGATGCGGAGGGCATTAACACATAACATTAACCGGAAGTTTCTTTCACGAAATGTTTCACTAGGATGTGGAGAACATTTGATCAAGACTTTACTTGCAAAGGAGTGCGCCAGTTTAGCTTGTACCAGGTAAGCTAACACTCAATATAACACTGCCCCTTCTTGTCATTTTGAAGGCGCTTCAAAACAAGCATTTCTTTATAAATTATGTCAATACCCGTCTTGGTTGGGTTATTGTGGTTCTGACTTTGAGGTAGTAGCTATCGTTTACCTGTTGGATAGTTTTTCCTGTTGTGCCATCTATTATGTTGGAATCGAGGATGAAATATAAAATGTTGCATTCAAAGGAAAGCTACCGAGCAGTACTTTCTTGTTGACCTGTCTATTGTACTATGTGTACTCGCGGATCTCGAGTAAAATACTCGTGTCATCATTCAAATGATTGCTTTTACCCAGCACTATCCTACGGTGCTGTTTGTATATTATTCATCGACTGCCAAAATTAAAGCAAATTTTCAAATTTGTGCTTTTACACTGCTCGAGGTCACACCTCGCGCTCCTGTGCCGCGCGCGTCGCGCAACGTGAAGATGACTGGGCATGAGTCAGTCGAGGTAACGAATCAGGTGTAGACTGTTTTGTTTGGATTAGCAGTTTCTCAATATCGAAGACAAAATTATTTTGCTATCACAAATAAGTGTTTCTTCCCTTTCAATTTAGAGACGCAGTCAACGCAGTTCAAGAGGGCCTTGGTGACAGGTTTTTAGGTACCTTTTTTTCCATAAGATGTTTGTTTTCTCTTTAAAACCTTGCAGTGATAAGCGTCAAATGTCTCCTTGTAAATATAGTGGTTGATTAATCAGAGAGGAGGCGGTGGTGGCGGCATTATAAAATCTTTTCAGTATTAAAAAGCGTTAAGGCCCGTTTGCACATGCGATTTTTGTGGCACTCTGCAATGCATCTTTTGTGGCAAATGTAGACTAGGGGTGGTTTCATTGCGATTTCTCTACGATTCGAGTGCGATGTTTCCTGCAATTTCCCAGAAATTGCCGCCAAGTTGCATCAATATTCCAACGTGTTCGAAAGCTCTGCGATATCGCGGTGGCAAATCACACAGAAATCACCGCTAGTTTACACTTACAATTTTTATCGCGAGCTCGACCGCGACAAAAATTGCATTTAAAAGTGCGGCAAATATTACACAAGAAATCGCACGAGTAAACCGGTTTTTAACCTACCTCATGCTATCTCATCTGGTTGTACTAAGCTCCTTTAAGTTTTTCTCTGTTCCACTGAGCAACCGCGGCCCTCCTCTTGTTTTGGAGAAAAATGGCGGCAGGTTAAATCATTTCAGCCTCAGTCTAAATCCGTGCGGTTTTCACTGTAAATTTTCGTTCTCTGAGAACATGTCGTCCGTCTGCGACGACAGGTGTCACAAAAATAGCGATGAATTAAATAGCTGAACGAGATTTTTTCTTATCGCTAAGAAGGGTGTGCAAATCTCTTTTTTTTTCTTTTTTTTTTCCACTTCTTTGAGAGTTTCGTACGTGATCTATATGAATGCAAATCAAAAGATAATGGTTCTGATTATGGTACTCACGGTTACATGGTGAGAGTTAATTCGTGTTTGCGTAAAAAGCATTTTGTCAACTTTTGTTCACGGGGTGTCTTATGTGATGACTCGACATTGAGATGTAATGACTGTAGTGACTTCTCTTTTTATTTTCCCAGGTGCAAGTGTCCTTGCATCCGTAAGACAAAAGCTAGGAGGGGTGCTGCTGCTACGTGTGGAGGGAGGGGAGGGCACTGATGGTATGTTACATTGGATATTCTTTGAAAGAAGTTTCAATTGTCCTTCTGTAGCAGCGGAAAAACAGAGCAGTGAAGGCCATCTTGTTGTTATTACACTCAGTGATTTTCTTACGCAAAAAAAAAAACTTTAAATCCAGTCACGCCGTAATATGGCCAGAAGTTTGTGGACCGTTGTTGGCCAAATTGACTGCTTTCTACTTTAGTTACTCTCGACTTATTAGCATTTCCTCGTTTGTTTAGTATCCTCCCTATATGAAGACAACAGTAAGAATTTCAGAGCTTCCTCAACGTCTATAACCGCTAAAGCGTTCATTTCATGCCAATAAATTTTGTTTCTGGTGTTCATCAGATAGGTGGTGTCTTGTGTAACTGCCCAAATTTAGGTTCTCCTTTAAATGGTAGCTAATGGTGTACTTGTTGTTGTCGTTTCTCCGTAGACTGCAGTGTTGATCTGGTTTGGGGGCACACCACAGAAAGCATGTGTATTGGCTTCATGGCAGAACAAGACAAAAGGCCCAAGGTAGAGGAAAATTACTTCACTTCTTGTTTTCAATCGTCACACGCTCAGCAACATAAAGCAGATTAGAATTATGTGAAGATCATCGCAGTGAAGGTGTTTCAACCTAAGCGGTTGAAAAGAAGAAACCTGAAAAAATTCAGGCTTGAACGGGAATCGAACCCGTGACCTCTGCGATACCGGTGCAGCGCTCTAACCAACTGAGCTATCAAGCCAACTGGGAGCTGGTCAATTGAGAGTTCGTATTTATCCCGTAGATGGTGAATAAATGAACATTAATATATGAAATTCATATATTTGAACCGCGGATAAAGATAGAATTATATGAAGATCATCGCAGTGAAGGTGTTTCATGACCTCTGCGATACCGGTATCGCAGAGGTCATGGGTTCGATTCCTGTTCAAGCCTGAATTTTTTCAGGTTTCTTCTTTTCAACCGCTTAGGTTGAAACACCTTCACTGCGATGATCTTCACATAATTCTATCTTTATCCGCAGTTCAAATATATGAATTTCTTTTATTAATGTTCATTTATTCACCATCTACGGGATAAATACGAACTCTCAATTGACCAGCTCCCAGTTGGCTTGATAGCTCAGTTGGTTAGAGCGCTGCACTGGTATCGCAGAGGTCATTGGGTTCGATTCCCGTTCAAGCCTGAATTTTTTCAGGTTTCTTCTTTTCAACCGCTTAGGTTGAAACACCTTCAGTACGATGATCTTCACATAACTCTATCTTTATCCGCAGTTCAAATATATGAATTTCATATATTAATGTTCATTTATTCACCATCTACGGGATAAATACGAACTCTCAATTGACCAGCTCCCAGTTGGCTTGATAGCTCAGTTGGTTAGAGCGCTGCACCGGTATCGCAGAGGTCATGGGTTCGATTCCCGTTCAAGCCTGAATTTTTTCAGGTTTCCTCTTTTCAACCGCTTAGGTTGAAACACCTTCAATTCGATGATCTTCACATAATTCTATCTTTATCCGCAGTTCAAATATATGAATTTCATATATTAATGTTCATTTATTCACCATCTACGGGATAAATACGAACTCTCAATTGACCAGCTCCCAGTTGGCTTGATAGCTCAGTTGGTTAGAGCGCTGCACTGGTATCGCAGAGGTCATGGGTTCGATTCCCGTTCAAGCCTGAATTTTTTCAGGTTTCTGCTTTTCAACCGCTTAGGTTGAAACAGCTTCACTGCGATGACCTTCACATAATTCTATCTTTATCCGCAGTTCAAATATATGAATTTCATTTATTAATATTCATAAAGCAGATTAGCTCCGTTGCTTTGTTTTAGTGTGAGCTTTTATTATTATTATTAGTAGTAGTAGTAGCAGTAGCAGTAGCAGTAGCAGTAGCAGTAGCAGTAGCAGTAGCAGTAGCAGTAGCAGTAGCAGTAGCAGTAGCAGTAGCAGTAGCAGTAGCAGTAGCAGTAGCAGTAGCAGTAGCAGTAGCAGTAGCAGTAGCAGTAGCAGTAGCAGTAGCAGTAGCAGTAGCAGTAGCAGTAGTAGTAGTAGTAGCAGTAGTAGTAGTAGCAGTAGCAGTAGCAGTAGTAGTAGCAGTAGCAGTAGTAGTAGTAGCAGTAGCAGTAGTAGTAGTAGTAGTAGCAGTAGTAGTAGTAGTAGTAGCAGTAGTAGTAGTAGCAGTAGTAGTAGTAGTAGTAGCAGTAGTAGTAGTAGCAGTAGTAGTAGTAGCAGTAGTAGTAGTATCAGTAGTAGTAGTAGCAGTAGTAGCAGTAGCAGTAGTAGCAGTAGTAGTATTGTTGTTGTTGTTGTTGTTGTTATTGTTATTATTATTATTTATTTGCGACCAAATGGAAATTACGGAGTCGTTGGAAAAGAGCTACGTAAAGGAAAATGCCGAGGAAGCCAAAAGAAGCCACGAGGCTTACACAACTTGAGCTTCCTCAACTAACCGTCGTCAAATTACAAAGATTAATAGAACGACAGTGGGAGATAAGTAAAATGACAATTACTGATAACATACGATAACAAGAAGCAAAAAGAAGGAAATTTAAATATATATATATATATAGAAAGAAAAAATAAAAAGGGGAATCGGAGGAAGGTATAAATTAGATAAGAAGGTATTTCTTCAACTTGTTATTAAAAGTTGCAACACTAAATGGGTCAAATATAGAGTGCATTTTACTGGTACAGGTATATTCTGGATATAATGAGCTGGTGTCTCTAACTCGTCTTCTCTTTGATATATAAATGCAGTCGAATTGAAGAAGCCTGGAGCTCGGTCACATGGTCAAACATCTCGAACTAGGATTGACGTTTTCCTTTTTGGAGATGTACGTTACATAGCTTCTTCAGCGCAATCTATTTAAAATAGTCTGCCATTTTGTTTTGCAAGATATTTTCAGTTCGCCGTTTGCCAAAAATGGAAAAAAAATAGTGCCCAGATAAACAGTGTGTGTAAGGCGAGGATGAATTTTTAAAACGAGCTTTTCGTCGGGACAAAAAAAGACCGTCCGTGTTAAGGAAGGATCCACTGTAATGTTCTTAGGCTGTACAAAGTGATCCTAACTTTTCTTTTTAGTCTGGATAAAATCCTAAAGTGTGACCATTCAAATAAACGTCATCGAGCAGTACTTTTCTGTGGTACTGTTTTGTTGCTTAGTATTTTGAAGGAATTTTTTTTATATATCTATTTTGATTTGCTTTTGTTTTTGTTGTTGTGTCTTGTTTTGTTTTGTTTGTTTGTTTTTGCACTATTCTTGTTATTGAAGGGTGTATTGTACATTTATGTTCTTTTACTTTGCAATGAAGGTACGGCTGTCCCGCCTACAGCCGGGACAACAGCATCCGTTGCTGGTAGAGGGAACAGTCTACAGGTTACCACATCGATGAGACACGTGGAATAACAAGCGGCGTGAAGAGACGACAATTTGAGTCTCACGGTAGAGCGCTGATAGAAAACAAACCAGAAAGGGCTCTGGGAGCGAAAAACAGTCTCACATCTGGTGGCTCCCAGGGAGGCAATGTTCCCTTGCAGAGGGATGTAATGTCTCTGTTCTGGATATCAAAGAGGGCAAGTCATTCCCGTCGAAGAAAATGGACTGGACATCTGAGTAACGTCTGGAAACTGGCGCGATTGAGGCGCAGTAATTTGTGGCACTTCTTGAGTGCGGGAAAAGTTGCACTAGTCCCAGTTACCCCCAGTCACGTTTCAAGTGTTTCCTTAGGTCTACATTAAAACCAAAACAATGTTGATTTTAAAGCGAGTTGTTGTTGTTGTTATTTTGTCATCTTTCAGTATTACTGTAAAGAGCATTGAGTTTTAGGATGTAATGCACTTTTTAAGAAAACATTGTTATTATTATTAAATCTCTCCCTTACTAAAACTTACTCTCTTACTTGACAACCGTGAAAGCTCGGTTGTGGGCCCAACAATTTGTTAACAAAGCTTTGGAATGAAGCTTAGTAATTCAGGATTGTGTTTAAATCTTTAAGAATGGTTTATATTTGAACGTTTCAAAAATCAAGGTCAAAAGTCATTTGCAAAGCTGCATGTCTTCATAATTCATGTTCCGCGCCCACTAAAATTTACAAAGGTTCGTTTAACGCAACACTCTCAAAAGACGTGACTTAGATTCTTGACGCGTAAGGTTGTTGAAATTTGTGATAAGATAAAGTTAAGTCTAAGAGAATTAGCATTGCTTCCAGAAGAAATCCTATACAACTTTGAAATGAGAACACAAAGTCGCAGACGCCAATTTCCCTTTCGTAAACGGTCGTTGCCATTTTTGACGGTCGATGCAATCTTTGGTAACCAAGCCTTTACTCGTGGTAGATGTACTATATGTTCTGGATTAAATTACAATGAGGTAACAGAAACATTTCTAAATAGTCTTAGAAAGAACGAAGTTTAAGCCCAAGTTAAATTTACGTTTGAAATTCGGGAAAGGGCTAAGGTCATCTATTATAGATGTATCAGTTATGAAAGAAAATTATAATACATGCTTAAATTTTTCGGAATTGTGGCGGTCTGGCTTGGTAGTGTAGTGATAAATGAGAGAGATTAGCACACGAAAGGACCAGGTTCGATTCTGGGTTGTGAATGTCTTTCTTTTTAGTAGAAAAACTTTCAATAACAGTTCACAAATTTTCTAAGCGTCTTAAAAATGGCAACGACCGTTTAAGAAAGGGAAATTTGCGTCGCAGTCACGGTATTATGGGAAAACTATCTGACAATGTTTGTAACGTTCGAGAATAGACGCTGATTTCAACATTTCACTGCAATTGCGTGTATAAGCTGTTGTTACACGGAGCAATTTCTTGCTAACGTTTACCAACGTAATGCAACCGAGTTCCATCATCTTAGGGCAAGTTTGTTGACTGCCTTCTCCAGTACTTCTTTCGACTTGACTTGGGCAAGATTTCTCATCTGGAAGAAAATACAATTGAAAATCGTAATTGAGCATCCTAAAGCGCGACACCTAAAAGTAATGCCGCTTTTAAAGTGCATGTGAAATGAAAAACAAGTCAAGCTGATTTGAAATTCTTTTTAAAATGTGCTTGCTTTTTGGAAACTCGTGACATCATATTGTGGACAGTCAGAGCATGGAGAAATATCCCAAAATAGAGAATATCACCGACAGCATTGGCTTAAAGGAACTGAAACTTTGCATGGCTATTGAACTTTAAAAGGAGGCGCATGACTATGCATATTGTAGTGTTGTTATGGCTACATTCTCGACCGTAGATCTCCCTTGCAAAGAAAGTGAAAATGAATGATAGAACTGTTAAAAAAGACATGCCAGTCTTTAGTGAAAGATAATGAAGTCGTTAGCATAAGTTATTAAAAAGCCGCTATGGAACCGACGTCTCTGATCGTAAAGAAGTAACTTAAAGGAGATTTTTGAAGGACGAAAAGCTAGAAATAATCAGTCGTATGGAAGGCCATTTGCTAATTGGTTGGTTAAATTGAGCAGGTATCGTTGTCAATAAACTACCTCTCTCGTTCGAATGCCTACGCAGATAACGAGCTGAATTAATTCTATCTCCTAACTGTATATAACGAATTTGCATTTTGTGTATCGGTGTTGTTAAAGCTTGGTTGTTTATTTCAAGTGTTTCTTTTCTAACTTGCAAGAGAACCCAACGACTTGTTCGATCAAGGAGTGACGTAACGTAATAGTATTTACAGCTGGAGTATGTGTACTTCCGGAGTATTTACTCGTGGAGTATGTGTTCCTGGAGCATGAGCTTCTGGAGCATGTGCTTCTTTCTGGAGCTTGTCCTTCTGGGGCATGTCCTCCTGGAGCATGTGCCCTTGAGCATGTGCTTCTGGAGCGTGTGCTTCTGAGGCATGTGCTCCTGGGGCATATCCTTCTGAAGCATGTGCTCCTGGAGCATGAGCTTCTGGAGCATGTGCTGCTGGACCATCTCTTAACTGTATATAACGAATTTGCATTTTGTGTATCGGTGTTTTTTGTTTATTTTAAGTGTTGCTTTTCTAACTTGCAAGAGAACCCAACGGCTTGTTCGATCAAGGAATAACGTAACATAAAAGTATTTACGCCTGAAGTATGTGTACTTCCGAAGTATGTACCCCTCAAGTATGTACTCGTGGAGTATGTGCTCCTGTAGCATGTGCTTCCGGGAGATGTGCTCCTGGAACCTGTACTTCTGGAGCATGTGCTCCCGGAGCATGTGCTTCTGGAGTATGTGCTCCCGGAGCATGTGCTCCTGGAGCATGTGCTTCTGGAGCATGTGCTTCTGGAGTATGTACTCCTGGAGGATGTACTCCTGGAGCATGTGCTCCTGGAGCATGTGCTCCTACAGCATGTGCTTCTGGAGCATGCGCTTCTGGAGTATGTGCTCCTGGAGCATGTACTTCTGGAGTAGGTGCTCCTGGAGCATGTTCTCCTGGAGCATGAGATTTTGGAGCATGTGCTTCTGGAGCATGTGCTCCTGGAGCATGAGCTTCTGGATCGTGTGCTTCTGGAGGATGTGCCCTTGGAGGATGTGCTCCTGGAGTATGTGCATCTGGAGCATGTGCTCCTGTAATATGGTTTTCTGGAGGATGTGCCCTTGGAGCATGCGCTTCTGAAGCTTGAGCGTCTGGAGCGTGTGCTTCTGGAGCATGTACTCCTGGAGCATGTGCTCCTGGAGCATGTGCTCCTGGAGCTTGTGCTTCTGAAGATGTACTTCTGGAACAAGTGCGAGCGTCATATGGTCATCAATTATATCTCCAAACAAATAAAATCCAATACAGGGGATAATCGAAGATAATAGATATCAATCGATAAAAACATGCATCATCGATTATTCATCGATTTTCAATATCAATCAATTAATTGTTTTCGATTAATATTGATTGCTTTGGATTGCCTTCGATTGTCGATTTTGTTGATTTAGCACGCCGGGAAATAAATCAACTCCCAATCATCCATCCGGAAGCTCAACTAACCAAAGTTCAGTTTAGGAAATGTGAAGGGAGCCACAGGCAGCCGACGTGTAACATAAGAGTTTGAATAAAAAATCGAACTGAGAATTCCCATCGATGAATACGCTTTAAGAAGTAAAGATGCGTAACGTAATAACGTAGACAAAATGTTACCTGGTGTTGTATTTTATTCTTCTGTGAAGGTTTAGCGCCATTGCAGAGGTTTTTGGTCGTCTTGCCCTAATGTGTTAAGCCGCTAAACCTTCACAGAAAGACAGAAAACACCAGGTAACATTTCATCTTCTTTATAGCTTTCCCCTCTAAAGCTTATTTATTTATTTATTGATGGGAATTCTCGGTTCGATTTTCCATACAAACGCTCATGTTACGCTTGGGCTACCTGTGAAGAAACAAAAGCAAAATCACCACTGCCCCGTTACTTAAGGAATTCAAAAGACAATGTCACAATACAAAGCACCACAGGAAAGAGGAAAGAAATGTTTACTGAATACATATAAATTTCAGTGATGAGTGATGACTATAACATGGGATTTTATCTATCTTAAAAATAATAATCAAATTGGTATAGCACCTATCCCGTCCTGCTGTAGGCGCTTTACAAAATACAAACAAACTAATGTTTAAACAAAAATTAACCTTACTAAGAACGATATGCATTTTTAGAAAGATAGGTCTTAAGTTTGGATTAAAAAGTACTCAAATTTTCACATGAGCAGAAGTTATCAGGTGAGCTGTTCCAGAGATCAGGAGCAGAAACAGCGAAGTCTCTAGACCCATAGGACTTCACATTAAGGGACTGTGCAATAATTACCTGGAGGGGGTGGGAAATGGGTAAAATAGCAAAAATTAACTTTAACCTCCCCTCACCTACTGATAATATTAAGGTCAAACACTACCCCCCCTCCACTGCTTCCTCCCCCCATTGGTTCCCTCATACCTAATTCCCGTGTTGGATGTCTTCCTCAGGCACAAAAAGTACTTCAAATGACTCTTCAAATGACTTTGCTAAATAATCAAACTGTTTGTATTTACACAGTTCAATTTATTACTATTAAATTCAACAGTTGGGTCTACCACTCTCGTTAATTATAATACCATGTATATGCTATGCCATGCCATGCTATCCTACATTGGCATCTTTCTTTTTCATTGAATAAGTAAACATCATAGTGCAACTTTCACAACGTTTAAGGGTCCCTAATTCGTTAAAACCTGGTGCCAATAAAGTAGCACTGTTTTAATATATAACAGAGGCATTCCTTTTCTACTGCATGACAGATAGGAGAATATTACATAATCAGCCAGTTCAGAGATCAAACCACCTGGAGTTGATATTTTCCCAGTTTAATTCCAGTGTAAGGAAATATAAATATTTAGCTCTAATAGCTCTTCTACCACTTTTCCAGTTTGTGAAAAAGAGTGAAAAAAGTAATGCCCCCCAATGTATGTTTTAAATTTTATATCCAACCCCCCTAATTGTTCTTTACATGTGGATTATTTTGAGTAGGACTTGTGACTGCAGATTCACACTGAAAACAACTAGTGTATCCACAGTTTTCTCTCTTCTATCTAAGCTATCCAAAACCAAAGCAACAGGTTTGGACAAAATATCGGCAAGGCTTTTACGGGATTGCGCTGATTTAATTGCCAGTCCTCTCTGTGCTATCTTCAGTCAGTCTATCACTTCTGGCGTCTTTCCTGATGAATGGAAATTACCGAAAGTTATCCCTTTGTTTAAACAGGGCGAACGATCTGATTAAAATAACTATCGTCCCATCTCGATCGTTCCAATCGTAGCAAAAGTTTTTGAGAGAATCATTTACGACCAACTCTATAGTTATCTTACTGAAAATAATTTAATATCGAGTTGTCAATCTGGTTTTGGATCCCTTCATTCTACTATTACTGCATTGCTTGAAGCTACGGATAACTGGGCATATGCAGTTGTATTTTTAGACCTAAAGAAAGCTTTTGACACCGTGGATCACGATATTCTTTTATCGAAATTGAAATTTTACGTTGTTGACGGTATTTCATTTAACTGGTTTAAATCTTACTTAGATTGTCGAAAACAACGATGTTTTGTAAATGGTTCGCTCTCCAGTTGTCGGCCAATTACTTGCGGTGTTCCTCAGAGAACAATACTAGGTCCGCTCCTCTTCTTAATTTATATAACTGATTCACCTAATTGTCTACTGAATTCTCAACCACGAATGTACACCGATGATACGCACTTGACCTTTGCTGATAATACAGTTCCAACATTGATAGAAATCTAAATGAAGACCTTTCTAGAGTTAACTATTGGCTTACTGCAAATAAGCTCACTCTTAGTACATCTAAAACTGAGTTGATGCTGATTGGATCGAGGCCAAGGCTAAGTATATTTGATAGTTCACTTTCACTCGAAATTGATGGGGCACCTATAAGTCAAGTGACTTTTACTAAATCACTTGGTGTTTACATTGACCAAAATCTATCTTGGAATGTTTACGCCGATAATTTGTTCAAACTATGCATACTTCTTTAGTTCAGCCACACTTCGATTACTGTAGCGGGATCTGGGGATGCTGTAATAAAACTCTCTCTGTCAAACTTCAGAAACTCCAAAATCGTGCGATGCGCATTCTTTTAGGGGCAAGCTACGACACCAATGCTGACTCTATTATCGATAAACTTGGCTGGAGAAAACTTGACACGCAAAGACAAATTAATAAAGCAACGATGGTATCTAAATCACTCAATGGATTAGCACCTAATTATCTTCGTTCGAAATTCACCGCTCGTAGCAATGTCTCCAGTTACTCTTTAAGAGACACCAATGGCAAACTTGCTATTCTCTACCCCGTACAAACTTAATGAAAAATAGTTTCAGTTACTCTAGAGCATTTCTTTGGAATAGCCTTCCTGTTGAGCTGCGGCAGGCGAACTCGCTTGGGACATTCAGGGCTGGCTGCAAGCAATTCTTCTGAAGATCTATCTACACGGCCCTTATGTAAAGCAGGCTCGTAGTTTAATTAGGTTTTATCAAATTGTTAATGTATTTTAGTGGTTTGTAAGTCCTGATAAGTCGATCGACCGTGTTTAAATGAAGTTATTCATTCATTCATTCATTCAATCATTCATTCATTCATTCATTCATTCATTCATTCATTCATTCATTCATTCATTCATTCATTCATTCATTCATTCATTCATTCATTCATTCATACATTCATTCATTCATTCATTCATTCATTCATTCATTCATTCATTCATTCATTCATTCATTCTCTCTAGTTGTGATTTTCCCCTATGCCCCCCCCCCCTCCCCCTCTGGTTTCCCAACCCCCACCTCCAGGTAATTATTGCACAGTCCCTAAAGTTAACAGATTAAAATTAAAGTTATCTTCCCAGGAATACAAGGCGAATTGAGCAAATGTTTTATAAACTAAGAAACTACTTCGTGTAAACTACAATTCAATGAAACACTTAGTCGCCGGCCCAGCCCCCCAAATCTTTCTTCCAGGGCAACCGGAAGGCGTTCTGTATTTAACGAAGGGTATGCAAAGGGTTGGAGGTGGTTTTTCCAGTAGTTGGTTGTTTTTAAAATTACGAAAATTGTTTGATTAACTGTGAAATATAAATATTAAAACAAGCCATAACAAACATTAAAAAAAAATCGACATCGATCACGTTTCACAAATAAGATCAGGCCTTTGCAAATGATAAATGCCGCAACAACGGCACGGATTTTCAGCACGACGGTACATTTCTTTTGGTCTCCAGCAAATTACAGTCTTTTTATTTTATAAGAACCACTTTTATAAGAACGTCGAGGTTGAGATTTGCCCCAAAATTTAAGAAAATGTATGGACTAAAATGAGAACATCCTCAGGCTCAGCCAAATTTTACGCGTTCTTAGAAAAAAAGGAGTGTAAATTGGACGAGAAAGCGAAAGCACGCGAAAGGTGCTAAGTGGAACAGGATTGAAGACGCATTGGTAACAAAGAAATCGTGAATCAAAATTTGCCCGGTTCCTAAAAGAGAACTGAATTGCTTTCTGATATGAAACGTTTACTATGATGTTCCAGGGACGTTGACTTTGCCGATCAAGGGATGGGATGTCATTTTTTTCTATTTCTTGAGTGAAAAATCGCCGGCAAGAGTGGCCAAAGTGCCGGCTGCTATTTTGAACCCTCCTTTGACACCGCACCAGAAAACTTTACGCAGAAAGTGGTCGTGCACAGCTACCTGTATCGCACTTTCCACGTTATTCAAGTAGAAAATAAAAGGAATCACCCTGTCAATACTGAATTTGACTAATTGATCGCTACTAATTGATCTACTGACACTGTTTAAGTGGCGGCGTGGCGGCGTGTGTCAACAAATAAGATTCTTAAGCTAATGGTGTCAGGTTTGATTTTTGCTGCTGTGTTAAGTTTAAATTACCGCAATAACTAGGAAACATGTTAGGAAGGTTGCCACGTCATCCTCGTTAACAATAATCTCGCTTTCTACACGATTAAAGTAGAAGATGAAAGGAATCAGCTTGGTAGTACCTTGATTTCATTAATTGATCGCTTCTAATTGATCTGCTGATTAACTGATCGCCATTTATTACTCACGTTGTAAGTAGGTATCAGAGACACATTGTATACTGTAATAAGTGACGGCGTGTGTCAACAAATAAAATTCTCAAGCTAATGGTGTCAGGTTTGATTTTAGTTTAAATTACCGTTCCCTGCAATAACTAGGAAGGTTGCAACGTCATCGTCGTTAACAATAAACTCACTTTCTACACTATTAAAGTATAGAAAATGAAGGGAACAATCAGCTTAGTAATTCCTTGGCTAATTGATCGCTACTAATTGATCTACTGGTTAATTTATCGCCATTTATAATTCACTCAGTAAGTACGCATCTGATAAAAAAAAAATTTTCACACTGTTTAAGTGGCGGCGTGTGTGACAACAAATAAAATTCTTACGTTAATGGTTCCAGGTTTGATTTTTGCAGCTATGTTTAGTTTAAATTACCGTTCCCAGCAATGGGCAGGGGTATTTTGCAGAACGCAGAACGCAGAATGCAGAATGCAGAATGCAGAACGCATTCTGTTCTCCGTTCTGCGTTCTGCGTTCTGCAAAATACCCCTGCCGCCCAGCAATTGCTAGAAAGGTTGCAACGTCATCGTCGTGACCAATCTTCTCACACTTTACGCTATTAAAGCAGAAAATAAAGAAATCAGCTTCGTTACTTAAGAAATTCAAAAGACAATGTCAGAATACAAAGCACCGCAGGAAAGAACTGCTTAGTGATATATATATATAAATTTCAGTGATGAGTGATGAAGATATCACGGCTTTTCATCTGTCTTCCCAGGAATACACGGTAAATAATTAAATGAAACGGTAGTACCCAAGCCCTCAGATCTTAGTTCCCGGGCCGCCGGAAGGCGATCTGTATATCACGACAGGGTTAAAGGGTTAAAGGTGCTTTTCCATCAGAGTTGGTGGTCTTTAAAATAAATTACTTGATATTAATTAATTAGCTGTTAAAACATAAATATTAAATTAAACAAGCCATAATAAACATCATCAGAAATTGACGGCAATTTTGCTTCGTCCCGGCGGCAACTCACCTGCCAATGCGAAAGCCGTCAAGTAAATGTTTTGTATAAAATCCTGTTAGCCTATCACAGCGTTTGGCTGAAAAAAAAAAAGAGTTTGCTGGAAGCAGGAAGCAGCTGCAACACTTACCAACAAATTGTAGTTTTGCACTTTTGATGCTTACTATTTTTATTCAACTTGCAATCACCCCTAGCTAGAAGCATTTTCTTGTGTCAAAGGATTAAAACTTTTCCAGTACAATACTATGAACGCGTTTTTCGTGCCGGTGGTCGCACTTTATAAGAGGTCGGTGAGAAATTATGAGCTTGTGTCATCTCTCTAATTACGTGTCCCTTTGACAGCGCACCAAAACAAGTAACGCAGAAAGTGGCCGTGCACTACTATCGCATTTTCTACATTATTCAAGTAGAAAATGAAAGGAATCAGCTGGCTTATGAATAAATTGACTAATTGATCGCTGCTAATTCACTGCTAATTGATCCACTGATTAATTTATCGCTGTTTGTTACTCACTCGTTAAGTATATATCTGATAAAAAAAAATGTTGCTCACTGTTTAAGTGGCGGCGTGTGTCAGGTTTGATTTTTGCTGCTATGCTTAGTTTAAATTACCGTCCCCAGCAATTGCTAGAAAGGTTGCAACGCAATCGTCGTGACCAATCTTCTCACTTTTTACACTGTTAAAGTAGGAAATAAAAGGAGTCAGCTTCGTTCAGAATTTCACTAATTGATCGCTATTTATTATTCAGCATTCTGTAAGTACGTATCAGAGAAAACATTGTACAATATTAACGTATGTAAAAAAAGAATTTTCAGGCTAATGGTTTCAAGTTTGATTTTTGCTTTAAATCTCCGTTCCCAACAATATTAAACTCTCAATGTGTGTGAAGCTGGGTGCCAATTTAATAATTGATCGCTATTCAATTTTTCGAGGAATATGTGGCTATTAAACAATTGTTTCGTGAGAAAAATGAAGTAGAAACATTTGTACAAGAAGTGAAAACGTTAATTAAAGCACTAAAATATTCATTGAGTTCATTCCTCTCTAGTGTCAACATGGCAAACTTCTCCGCTTCAAATTTTACAAACATGTCAAGCAAGCTCAAGTCTTCGAACACTTCCAAGGAGGGCGGGACACCAAGTTCCCCACTCGATACTAATTTACTCATTCCTACGCTCATAAACGGCATTACTTGTCCTTTTACAGTTCTGCTCAACGTGTTGGTGATAGTGGCCGTAGTACGAAGACCGAGACTTCAAAACAACTCCAACATCTTGCTGGCCTGTTTAGCGGTGACTGATACCATAACTGGTCTAATTGCACAACCTTCTTTTGTCCTGTGGAATACGCTTCAGATACTTGGTTCCGTGAACCGAGTCGCGGCTGGTCATTTCCACGGCGCTATTCTACGCGGACTGGCTGTTTGCTCGTCGCTTCACCTGATGCTAGTGACTTGCGAGAGGCTCATAGCAATTAGATTTACCATGCACTACCCTTACATTGTCATCAACCAAAACATTAAGGCGGCGGTGATCGCATTTTGGATCTTTTCTGTTTTCCTAGTCGTATTCGGACTGATGGAAACAAATAACGTGATAAGTTCCATTTTAAACGTATCAGCAGCTCTTGTTGTAATTTCATGCGTTATTTTCATTGCTTTTTCTTACGCTATTTTGTATCGTGAAACAGTTCGTCACCGAAAGCAGATTAAAAACCAACAGCTGCCACAAGAAGAAGTGGAAAGATTTGCTAAAGAGAGCAGAGCGCTCAAGACAACTGTACTAGTAGTCGGTGCCGTTATTTTGTGTTTTGTACCCATAGCATTTACTGTCTTGCTTTTCATTGTTTTAAACGTTAACATTTACAGTACAGTGACTGCAAATTCGTGCCTACCTTGTCCTTGGATCAATACGTTTGTCATGTTAAACTCTTTTGTCAATCCACTGATTTACTGTTGGCGACAGAAAGAGATGAGGCAGTTTGTTTTTCGACTTTCATCGCCAGCTGTGGCACCCTTACAGAACTAATCACACTCGAAAAAAAAACTTTCCAAATAAGAATTCGCCTTGCTTCAGTAAATGGTTATTGTATTTCTGATCAATATTACATGTAATAAAGCAAGCAGATTAGAAGTATCTGACATGTGTTTTTTCAGTCTCTGTTTTTATTTGTTTTGAAGCGCTCAAATCTCGGACGCATTTTCGGTTGTATGGTTGAGTAAACGGCAGTTAACAGTAATGGTAAAGTGGTCATTTATACCATTCATGACCTATGTGTCCTTAGCAACGATTAACTCTGTTACTAAGAACATTGCACAGGTTTAACGCCTGCACGGACACCGGCGGACGAACTCAAAATCACCATAGGAAGTTTGAGAAATTTTCCTCGTAATTTCCCTTCAAGTGCAGCCACACATCCTGTTTACGTTTTGGCGTGAAACTTGGACAATTTCTGAATACACGCAAAGCTTCTAGTTTTACGTACAGCTATTTTTCTCAAAGCAATTCACGGTTAGGTAAAAACACTATGAAGGAAAGAGTTTCATCTACTAGCTACGGACTAGAATGGAACTAAATGTCTTTTTGGCATGTCTTTTAAAATTTACAGTTGTCGTGTTAAGTAAAAGACCTAGAGATTAAGGACGGTGCCTCCTAATACAGATGTATTTTTGCAAAGGTTATGACTATGGGGAAAAGGCAGGTCTTAGCAAGGGTTATTGGAATCTAAAACGAATAATGTGGGTAACCGCGTATTTTTCAAAGATAATTAAGCAACCGCAATTCTAAAAAAGCGTTAAAATACAAAGAATGTATGGCAATTTCTTTCCAAATTTAAGCCCAATTATCTCTGAAAAATGCGTGGTTACTCCCAATTTTCTTTTTAGATTCTAATAGCCCTTGCTAAGATCTGCTTTTTCCACGTATTCATAAACCGCACAAAAATATTGTTGTATTAGTGGACAAATTCCTTAAGAAACCCGAATATCCCGAGATGCGCAGAACGTATGCGCAATAACAAAAGGAGGCACCGTCCGTAAGGGACTATGCCTTAGTGCCCTGCCTCGTCCCCAGGCGTCCCTCCTTATTATATGGTGGTACGCATGGCGTCTTGGAATAGGTGCACTGCAGTCCGCATCCTTTCACGACGCCCCGCGCTCCCTGTTCGCCCGCGCTATACCCGTGTCTGGGGACAAGGCAGAGACTATGCCAGCTTTTTTAGCAACACTTTCAAAACCCAAACTGTGACATGAACCACCATGCTTCTATTCTTTGATTGTTAGAAGAGATCCCGTCTGTGTGACTTTCCAGGAGTGGAGGTACTCCCTTGTATAAGCTCAGCATAGGTATGTGCCACCCTAAGGTGTCTGAAGTCTGAAGTCTGAGTCTGAGTCTGAGGTTTGAAAACAGGTATTAGAAAATTACATAATTTCGTCTGTAAAAGGGTGAGGGTTTGGAATTTCGAGGAGTAGCCCTCCCCCAGTGGTTGTCGTTTGTTCTTGAAAGCTCTAACCGAAGAAATCTTCACTTTAATCCACCAATACAAGCATGGTTTGAACATGTTATTGGGAACTTATCCTGGCTGTCAATATGCCAACAGTAGTGCATCTCATATCACAACCATCGGGATTCATGTCTTCTAACGAAGTCTCCACCTGATGTCTGAGAGTTGCCTAGGCCCCTTCCCAGTGTAACATGACGGAGGGTTGTCCAATACACCCAAACTGACTCGATTCGTCTAAGGTAGTGACGACTCGTCTCGATTCGACTCGAATCGTCCGTTGTGTAGTCGATTCGACTAACTGGAAAGTCGATTTGCGAGACACTTAGAAAAAAAGTCACACAAGAAGGCGAACAGGGAGGGTAGGAAAAGTGGTCGAATCGACTCGATTCGATTCGAGTCGATTCGACTCGAATCGTGAGGGAGAAGGTTCATTGCAATTTTCCTGTTTAGTGTCGCATCACGCTTTAAGAACGAGGAAGGTTCATGCTATCTTCTTGTCGTTCCGTGTGCAAATCCTTCAGATCGACAACACAAGCGAGGGAGAAGGTTCATTACAATGTTCCTGTTTAGTGTCGCATCAGTGACGCTTTAAGAAAGGTCCATGCGTTCCTTGTTATGTCTTATTGTGTCACGTGCACATACTTGAAGGACTTTACGACCTGATTTCCGTTGAGTCGAATCGACTTTTAGGAATACGAATCGACTCGAATCGAGTCGATTCGAGTCGATTCGTCAAAATTTTTCACCTCCCTGCGCATTTATTCGCGACCTGACTTCCGGTAAGTCGAGTCCCGCTAACGGACTTCCGGTGAGTCGGAAGTCTTTGATCCTCGAGCTGACTCGAATCGTCTTTGCTTTAAGACGATTCGACTCAGTTTGGGTGTATTGGACATGAGTGACGAGCAACCTGGACCACCTCCTGGTGAATTCTTGTCCTAACTTCTTTTTCGTCGAATTCTGCTGAGGTTTTCGCTCAAGGTCTACCAACTTGAACCTGTTTTTCCAGGATCTGTTTAACCCTTTAACCCCCAATATTTACATGCATATTCTCCTCACTGTTTTCACATATTTCTGACGTTGCTAGTTGGGAGAATTTGATTAAACGTCAACACAATTCATGTCTGGTGATCATTTCCTTTATTCTCATAACCTGTATATTTGATCAACTAGTGATATTGTAAGGAGAAATTAGATGCTTGTCCCGGCTTGTCACTACTCGTTCGCATTCCCGTTGGATTGCCTAACTCAGAGACCCTGGGAACGAGGTTGGCGATTTTTAAACCACCAACCTCGTTGACGATTAAAGGGGCATAGTCACGAGGATTTCGCAGATTTCTGGTCAAAACTGTGCTAAAATTATCGGAAGCTAACTTTATCCATGCCCAACATTGTGTTTGAACATTTAAAGGAACATATTAACTTAATTTCATGAAGAGAAAACAAACCATGACCATTTAATATCGATTTCAAAGTTAACACGCTAAATGAATTTTAATTTTTCAAGTTGCAATCCATTTCCATCCGTGCCATCCGTAGCAACAGACGACAAAAAATAGTTTCAGTGAAGTAATATAGTCTTTGGTAACAAAACTAGACCATTGTTTGTGGGTGTTCATTGATGTGAGGACATGTTTTTGATTTTTAAAGTGAACTAAAATAGCGTGACTATGCCCCTCTAAAAAACATCGATACCGTAAATCCTCTGTTATGTCCCCTGGGGGCTCATCTACGGCTCTTTTTTTCCGAGGGGGGGGGGGCTAGTTTGGGAGGGTTTTATCTATTTTAACACAACGCCAGGAGGTTATCAGTACTTGAACAATGAAGTGATATAGTCGTGATCACCGTAATTATGATTCTTTTTTAGAAGTACATGTAGAACTTCCCTCAAAGTTCGTGAGTACTGTAGACTGCGAGTAGTCTCTAATTTCGGTGACGCGGATTGTCTGGCGGGTAAAACAAGAGTAGAAGTCTTGTTGGGGGCGGCGGCAGCAACCAAAGAATTAACGGACTCAATACCCCATTAAATCACAAAAAAAGCGCACATACGATGTAAGGTAAGTGAACTTTTTTTTATCTGGCTTACAGTAGATCCCAACTTGGGATAAAAAGATGCAACATTCGGTATTTTATGGAGCATTTCTCGCGATCACTTGAATCAAGCCGAGGTCAGCCGTTACAAATTACAGTAAATGTATGAGATCAAATAGCGTATCGTGACGTCACCCGGCCTCAAACAGTCCGGATTGTCTGCCTGTGCCCGTATTGTGCGTATTGCGTGCGTATTGCCAGCACCGCTATTGATCTTCTTAGTTCGTGCCCTGATTGATACGGAAAAAACGCACCGGTAATATTGTCTGTAACTTCTCTTTTTTTTGGTTGTGAAGGAAAAGTGGCTGGGGGGGGGGGGGGGAGGGGGTATCAATAAATTTCTTGCTCGTCAAAGGCAACCTCGTCCCCAGGGTCTTCTCCCGAGCCGCCGCCATATTGAAAAAGGAAAAGACCCTGGGGACAAGTACAGATAGGCACTTCCGGTCCACTTCCGGTTTAATTCTGCGAATACCCGGAAGTTAAAAGAGCGCACTTTTACCCTGGGCAGTTTCAAATCAACACAATCAATTTGTCGTCCCTCGGACTACGGAGATAAACTTAGTAAAATATCCACTTCTGCCAGTGATCATGGAGGATCCAAGAAAGAATGATGCGTGCAATCAATGTGGAGAACAGGCAGGTCTGGGAGGACAAGTAAGTTAGAGCCGGCCTCAGTGAAACTGAAGGATTTTGTGTGAGTTTTCTCACTGGGGTGCATGGTGTTTATCATATTTTCAACCATTAAAGAGTTCCCTAAATCAAACTTCAAAGCATTATTACTTTTAAATTTTCATTTTGTGAAAACAGACAGTACCATTGGAAACTACTGCAGAAGAATAATAATGGTCGGGCTCCATATAATTTCATCATCTTTACGACAACCAAAACAATGTTTACCCCAAGACATCATACGATACTCCAGTTTACAGATATGATCAGGAGCTCTCAACAAACCCTTCTGGGCTTAAAAGAAGATGGAAAGAAAGTAGTTGGATATATATTAAAATTCAATAGATAAGCTTAGATTGGCCTGAAATTTTTATTTGAACAAAAAAGTTTAGAGAGGAAGTGGCTGTCACTGTAGAATCGACGTCGAGTAGGAAGCTGTAAGCAATATTAATTCTTGATGTTTTCTTAGTGGGTGAGGTAAGAGCGAGTGGTAGGCACTTTAATACTTTATAACTCCTTTCAGCGCAACTTTAACCTTGAGTATTTTCTCGCATAGGAAAATCGACCAGAAAATCAACGGCTAATTATAACCAGCGAAGGTGACGATCCTCCAGGGACTCCTGCAGGAGCCACAGGTAATATTTAGTGATATGAACAGCCATGCTCAGTTTACCTTTGAGGATTAGGCTTCAGTTTAATATCCCATGGTAGAAAACCATCCCAAGCTCAGTTAATTCAGAATCGCGGTAAAGTTGATCATTCTCCAAAGAAATGTTTTGACGTCAGTTTCTTGTTTTCCCAAGTCATGCAACTACTGGTCGTCCTAGCTATGTCGTTGTTAGAAGGTTGAACTTGGAAACCAAAGGAGATGAAGGGGTATTTCGCTGTTAATCTCCATTTGTCGTTTATGATTACGAGCTGTTCGGTATGTGCCAAAACAGATAAACGTTTCTTTCGATCTCTGAAATAAAGTTTGTAATTTTCTTCTACAATGAGGGTCAGTAGGGCGGAGGTAAAGAAAAATCTTATCTATTGGTGTGAAAAGGGGAATCAGGGGCAAGGCACTTGGGAGAACAGGCAAAAAAGAGAGGGTGGGATTACAAGGATAATACCAAGGTGGCTGGAAATAAAGATCTCTTGCTTACCTTGAAGTTTCAAAGTCTTTGTCATTCTCTGTTAATTGTACCCCTTAGCAGGGTATAGGGTGCAAGAGAAAATATGCTTGCTGAGCACGTCCACGACAACGTAGGGCCATACACAGGATGGAAACAGGAGCAATAGGAAAAACCTTTTTGAAATTATGCAATATTTTCTGTAATTCGAGAGTAGAAAAAATTACAGAAAATGTATGGGAGAAATCAAATTTTTGAAAAACTGATCATGGACTTCTATGCACTCCAGATTCAGTGTATTGTTTCTTTGAATTCATAAGTTACACTTTTCAAAGAGATAGTGTCAAATATAGTAATTCAGGAAGAATTAGTTGGCTTTGAAATCCCATACAAACCTTTGAATTTCCAGCCATCTTGCCCTGATTGCCCATCATGCAACTAAGAGTGTGAACCAGTCTATAGAAAACTCAAAAGGAGCAACAAGGTTGGGAATGAACCACTAAGGAAGATGTGGAAACTGGGGGTAAAACCATAAAGGGCACATGAAGAGGGATGTTGAGACCCCCCCCCCCCCCCTGTCTCCTCCACCCATGAGGAAAGGTTATGGGTACTGGACAGCAAGCCCCAACCAAAATACTGCAGAGTTCCCCCCCTTGGGAGGTCAAGAATTCAAGCCCTGCCATTTACCTTGTCAAGCCATTTTTCAATGGGAGACACACTTGTATTTCAGTACTTGAAAAACCACCACGATTATTTGAATAGTTGTTAATTCCGTATAGATTTAGAGTTTCATTTGCAGAAAGGTTAAAACCACCTTGTACAGAATGATGAACAGCACTACAGGGAAATGTTCAGTAGCTTTCATTTAGACTGTCAGACTGGTGCTTTGGGATTACAATGATCCTAAGACTCAACAGTATATTAGGGGAGCAGGAATGGCGCAGTGGTGAGAGCACTCGCCTTCCACCAATGTGGCCCGGGTTCAATTCTCGGTCCCGGTATGGTATGTGGGTTGAGTTTGTTATTGGTTCTCACCCTTGCTCTGAGGGTTTTTCTCCGGGTTCTCCGGTTTTCCTCCCTCCATTTCCAATTTCCAATTCCACCTGCTTGTAAAGTGCATTTGATTATAGTCATATAGAAAATGTGCTATATAAGTTCCAAATTATTATTATTATTATTATTATTATATATGAGCCTCCTTGTAATGGCACAATGAAAAGTGCCATAGGAAAGTACTGCTCAGTAGCTTTCATTTCAGTATTTCATTTCAAGAATCAAAGTAGCTGCATGGAGATGATTTGTGGGTGACTCATGTTTAGACTTAACAGTGCCTTTTAATGATAGGTGAACTCTGACGTCCAACGAGACGAGCAGAAGACTAAAAAATAAAGGAGTTTAGTTTGACAACTTTATTGCTCTGTTTGGTTGGTTTTAATCCACTTTGTTTTTCACTGTCTGTTGGTCGTCAACATCAACAGTCAGGATAATGTAATCATTTGTGTGGTTTTCAAGTTTAGTGTTTCCATGTTATCACATAGCCTGATTGGCATGTGCTAAAAGCGGAGGGTGTGGGGAAATTAACAAGTGCAAAAGCATGGGCAGAAGACCACAATAATTGCTGTCTTACATTCTTCAGCAGGTAACAGCTGGGGTTGGAAAGATGTGGCTGTAGGCGCGGCAGTTGGTACCGGTGCTGTAGTAGCTACTCCACTGGTCCTTAGCGCTGCTGGTTTCACTGCTGCAGGGGTTGCTGCTGGTTCTGTCGCAGCAGCTGCACAGTCCGTACTTTATGGAGGAGGTGTGGCCACTGGAAGTGTATTTGCAGCCCTTCAGAGTGCTGGTGTTGCTGGAATTAGTACGACTGGATATGCTGCCATTTGGGGAACTGCTGGAACAGCAGGCGTGTTGGCAAAGAAAGCTGGAGAGAAGTGGCTCTCAAGAGGGAAGCATTAAGTGTCCCTGGATGACCAAAATAACATTACAAGCAACCAAAATAACAAGGAACCAGGGAATACCATGGCTATGGACCACCCAGACAATAAAACATTAAACAGCTCACTTTAAACACCCTGGGACTAGGGTGGGCATAAGATGGCTTATGTTAGTGATGATCACCAGACAGTGACTTAGCAAAACTATTTCAGTCATTTAAGTGGTTGGTATGCAGAGCAAAACGGTTAATTTTGATTGGTTGTGTCACATGGTTATCCAATTACAGCTTTCTGATCACAATTTTGTAATTGGGTAGCTCTATTTCAGACACTACTACAGTAACTGCGTTCACACTAGGCTGAAACATGTCTCCTCTGATCACGAATGAAACATGTTTCACCAGGTAAAGTGTTCACGTTATGCAGTACATCGCCTGAAACATGATCAAAACATGTTTATTCTGACCATGATTGTGAGATAGTTTCGATCTAGGTTAGACGAAATGCGTTTTTAAAACATGGCAACTAAACGGAGGGGAAGCAAGTGCCCGAAAGATACTTAATTGGGGCTAACAACGGCACAAAATTTCTATTTCGTATATGGACTGATGACGAGATACGTGGGCAGTTATTGGTGATAATGCAGAACCCCGCAAGCCCTTGTAAAAGGACAAAACCCCAATCAGACAATCACTACAAACTGCTAAGCTTGTTGAAAGTGGAATATTTTGTACCAAAGATTACAACATCAAGTTCCAACTCCATTCCTCAGTTTTAATAGTGTAATTATCAAGAATGTATGCATGGTCATAAACTGCATAAATTATATAGAACCGGGCATGAAGCATGTTTGAAACTGACACCTTATGTCACCTTATTTAGAAAGTCATGTTTCATTTAAACATGTTTGCTATAAACATGCTTTGGTGCTAGTGTGAACGTAGCTTAAGAATCTGTACGTCAATCAACAACAACAACAAACTCTATTAACTAGTTACCACTCTTTGGCCATTGTTGCAATTAATTTATTGGTAGTCATAGCGTAACGTCAAATATTCTTGCCATGTGTTTGGACAATTTGAAATTGCTTGCTAAATTATTCCCTGAATCATATGCCACTTAGTCCAATCTGTACCACTACAAATGAAAGATGATATATCCAAAATAACATGTATGCATTTCGTTGTCTGGGAAAGCAGCTGAAAAAATTCACCATCACTCCTCAACCAAAAGCAGCTTTCTAGACATTATTTTTGCCACAAAATGGGAATAACATCGTCTACTTATCTTACATGACATGGAAACAATGATTACCAAGAAACAATAAACAAAATCTCATAAATTTTAATTCCATACTTCAAGTTAGCTACTTTGATGCCTAAGCAAATACTTCAAATAACAAATTAAAGAGATAAATCTTTTTTATTAATCTTGTACCTAGCTCTGCAGTGGTTACATCTGGGTACAAGATTATTTATTTATTTCCCATTTACAAAACTGAAGTTATAAATAACTCTAGCACGTTACATCTGCATAGTTCACTATATTTACACTTAGAAAAATAGTCATTTGAAACAAGTACGAGGTTCTGTGACGTGAAACAAAGATTTGATAATGTAACTGTACTAATCTGATGAATCTGGAGAAAACAAATATAAATAAAGAAAATACACGAGTTTGATCATTAGCTGGTGCATTGTTTCTCACTTCTTTCAGCTACAATTCAAGTTCATTTTAGCAGTGTAATGTTTAATAAATGGAGGATATCACGCAGCAGCAGAAAGATATGAATTCTATTTTTGAGTGGTAAAAACAATATTTTGTGAACAACCACAGGAAGTAAAATATTGTGCATTTTTTACCACAAAAAATAAAATTCATATCCTGGAGCCACCCTGTAATTTTTTTAATTATTGTGTAGACGAGTGTCTTAGCACAAACAACAGAGTAAAAGTGGGGAATCGGGTCATCAGCATCCTCACCAAAGAGGAAACATCATGCTAAGGATATGAAGAATATGCCACTCGAGTCCCAGATATAGTTTGCATATGAACTTTAAGAGTGGTCCATTTTTCACTCACACTCTAGATGAAAATTAAGTTCTGAAAAAATTTCTTTTTGTGTTTTGTTAATATTTTACTTCATTTGTTCACACAGTTTGTTCAGGGTGTTAAGGCTGAGAGTGTTGTGGGATTTCCGATCAAATTTGATTGTAAAAAAGACAACATAAATCCCTATCCAGGTCAGGTTAGAATATTTTTGTTTGTGTAATCATGGGTGGCAGTCACAAAATAACATCTTATAACAAAGTGAAGACTCACTTCTCATTCCATGGATAATAAATATTTACTATGGTAGAAATCACTTCTCACAACTACTTAACAAATCATACTTCACAAGAAAAATGCTACTTATTCCACATTTACTGCCCTCAAAATATCTTAGTTGGCAGCTCACAAAAATAGCATTTACCACCCTATATGGTTTAATAAGTTCCATCATTAAAATGCCGTGGAGGGGAATTCTTACACAACAGATATTTTGACAGGAACCCCTAAGAGATATAGGAAGTTTTCTTTTGTTGGGTGGATTGTTAAAGAGGTACCAATTCTAAATCCCTTAACCCTTTGACTCCCAGTAGTAGCCAAAGTAAGAATTCAAGAAAAATCCTAAATTTAATTTTTTCAAATCCTACACAAAAACAAATAGTACCATGTGAAAGTACTGCTGAAGAGGTTTCATTTGAATGGTCACACCATAGAATTTCATCCACAGACTCAAAAGTTAGAACCACCTTAAATGTCTCCATGATAGACTCTAGGAGTGAAAGGGTTAAAGCCTTAAAAGGTATACATCATCGCGATTTCCATGTTTGGGTAAGGGTTTAAGGTTAACCTTACAACACCAACGTGATGGTATCAAATGTTTTTCTCAAAGGGAGACAATCATAATCAGCTTTTAGTAATTTTTTTTTCACGACACGAGGAAAGAATGTGAAAACATTGGCCCAAGACAATTAGCCAAAGACACTTGTTCATAATTTCAGAATACTAGTGGAGTAACTTTCGGATTTCCTTTGATTTTAACGTCTTTTATCTTGAAGAAATACTGAAAACAGGTAACATGGCCCCTTTAACCTCCAATATCAACATGCACGTTCTCCTCACTGTTGTCCACACATTTCTAATGGTACTAGTTGGAGAATTTGCATAAACATCAGGACATGCTATCTTTGGTCATCATTTCCTTTATTCTCATGACCTGTATGTTTGATCATGTAGTGATACTGTAAGGAGAAATTAGCTGCTTGTCACTATTGGGGCTCAAAGGGTTAAAGGGTGCCCTTAAAAGGGTTTCATTTGAGCTCTCTTTCATCTTCCCACTGGACTCTCTGTTTGGTTGACTGGAGTGCTTTCTATAAGCTTATGAAAAAACCAGTGTGATATCATGTAACAGTTTACAGGCCTTCTTTTATAAAAGTCAGAAAATGACTGCTCTGTGCTCAACCCATAATGGTATTCATAATAAATTGTTCCTCTGAACAAGGCTTGGCCACGCACTTCTTTCCAATTCTCTGCAATAATAATTAAATTATTGATTAATTTCTGTACTATGTCTTTCTAAATGACTTCAGGATAGGATAGATGTTCTCAAAGGCTTCATAGATTTCTGAGCGGACTTTAGCACCTAAAATGAGCAAAAAAAAAATTAAATAAATAAAGTGATGAGACTATTAAAGATAACATTGTTTACCCAACTTAGCACAATTTCTAATTGGTTTTCAGATTTGACACCTTAGGAAACTTTTTGGAAATTTGTTCAAAATTTTATGTCTTCTAAGCACAAATGTTTGTCTTATTAAACTGAAGGGGTGCATGGTAAAAATACCCTATCAGTGACCTGATTTTTGAATCAAGAAAATATTAAACATATATAAATTATCATTTAAAAATAATTAGGTAACACTGTAACAGTAACTCCATGCAATGTTTAAGTTGAATAGCACCAAATGACCACAAAAATTGAAATTAATATAAAGTGCAACCAAAATGATGGAGATCTTCTTCACATACCCCTACAATTAAGCTACAACCATGACCAAAATTTCACCTGTTAGAACCACTTTTCCAGAAACAAAAATCAGCAACACAATCCTGGGTTTGACCATTCTATAGATGAGACCAGGAAACAGCTCCGGTTCATAACTGCAAAATGAATTGAACAAGATTACCACTTTTGATAACTATCACACGTTAACTTAGTGATCTTACATCTGCCATTCACAAAATCAAACCTTGTAATAAAGAACTTTTCTTTCTTGAGCAAAAAAATTACTCAGTTTGAGTGAAGAAATTCATATGTATTTATTTTGATAGTGTGTTATGTTTTTAAAATTTCTAAGGCAGGTGATAATTCATGTAATGCAATATCTTAACAAGAAATTCTGAAGAATTCACAGGCGGTGCTTAGTCTCTCACCCCCCCCCCCTCCCCCTCCCCTTTTCTTAAGGAAAAAAGGTTTAACTTTAGTAGTTTGTGGTTTCTGGTGACCTATTATGGACAATTTGCACTTCTGGTATGTAAGGAATTAATGTTACTGTTCCTTATTTATCCGCAAGAGTCACGCAGTCAGAGTTGGTACACAAAGACAAAATAAACAACGACTGTATGGCATAATGGGGGGGGGGGGGGGGGGGGACACAGCCCTGTGGCAGGTAACATGCGACTTCAGGATATGCACACAAAACTAAGCCTCACTTGTCTCCCCAAACCTTGGGGATTAGGACAAGAGTATTGGCAGAGCCTTTCTTATCTCCCCAGCACCGCACGGGCTGGATTGGACAAGATTAAGGCAAAGGTATAAGATGGCAAGACACAAGCAATGCCAAAAGCTTGGGGGAAGTCGCTACGCAGACTTAACCAAACCACAAGGAGTGACCCAGTTTATTGAAAGAAAGCAAATTCCTACGGTAGCAACCCGCCTCCAAAGGGGGGGAGGGTGGGAAAAAACTGAACAAATTTGTTACAAAGTGTACTCGCTTGTTCGAGACCACGACAATAATGACTTAAACTATCGTGTTGCTGCCTTTATAGAAAGACAGTGTCTCTGAGTTAGACCAATGAGCAAACTTAAACCATGAAGTAAATAGACACAACGTGGAAAACTACTAGCCACGAATAATGCTTTTAAATAGTAAGAGCCAGTGCACGTAAAGTTTAGATATATTTCTAGACTACATTGCAACATAACGGAAGGGATTCTAGACATGAAAGGCAATTCTTATGAGCTTATACACACGGACCTGCTCCTGGAGCAAAGCTCCTTCATGTGTATTAACGATTTCATGGGTATAATCAATCCTCGGGAGCAGAATTTACACCCCGCAAAATGATCCATGATATTAAACCGGTTAAATATTCGGGAGCAAGATCTGGGAGCAAATTGAGCAAACTTGAAAATGCTCCCTTGTGTGTACTGACACTTTTTTGTTGAACGTGGATTAGATGGCAAGTGTACAACATTATCCAATCAAATTAGCCAATTTTTTCATCCATAATTCCTTTGGAACTCTTGAACTCTTGCTCAAAATTCAAAATGGCATCTGAAAGTGCTGAGCTTGAGAAACAGCAAGTGGATGGTCGAAAAAATGAAGAACCTGCTTGGAGTGTCACCAAATTCACGACTTGTTATCACCTTGTACAGAGACAACCTAGTGTTCTACAATACAAATCATAAAGACTATGGAAATAAAGCCATGAGGAAGAAAGTGTTTGCACCAATACTGAATTTTTGAACTAGCTTCCAAGCCCTTGTCTGGTGAATATCAGCTATCCCAAAGCAAGTTTCTTTTGTTTGCTCCCTCGTGTGTACTATAATATGGAGCAAGCTCCCGCAGTATGCACCCTCGTGTGTACTGGTCGTGCAAATTGACCCTGGAGCATGCTCCAGGAGCAAAACCCTTTGTGTGTATTGGCCTTTAAATTACCCTGTCACGAGCAAAATGTCCAGTATTTGAGAGATTAGCTTTCAATCTGGTAAAATCAATGTCATCATAACAAGCCTGATTGTTTCGAGGCTGCACAGAGACTAAGTGAACTGACTTTCACCAAACCAGGAATGCGTGTTGCATTTTATGAGTCGGCCAGACGTGCCTAGGCACATCGCACCGCCTAATTAAACTTTTGCAAGCAATGTTTGTGGTACTGACAAACCAACGGTACTTCTAAATGAAATAGCTTTAAAAAAATGGTCTGAATCTGTTGTATAATAAAGCATGAAGACATCCAAAGGAAATGTGACCTCTAAAGGTAAATAATTTTTTTCTCACATGGGAATATTGTGTAGCACTAAATTTTTGCAGGAGTTAAATTTTGTGGCTGGGCGATTTTTTTGTGTTTTGCGGGAACTAGTTTTTGCAATTGGCAAAGACTGGTTTTTCTTTCTGGGGATTCATTTTTGTGATTTTCAGGAGGCGCATTCAATCGGAATTTTAACATTTTCGTTTTTTATTTGAATACATGCAACCAAAATACATGTGAAACAACATGCAGATGTAAAACATGTTAAAAAAGTTAATCATTGGAGTACCTTTAGACAAAATCCTTTTCTGTAAAGCTTTTAGCAGCTAAATACTTGTAGTGTACCAACTGCAATTTCATTTTATTTTTGAATGTTTTGTTTCTAATTTTTTTGTTTCTGAAGAAAGAGACGTTTTAAGTAAATGGGCACCAACATGGTTTCACATTACATGTAAAAGTTTATGTTTTTATATAATTTTGACAGTGAAGAAAATTTTTGCTGAGAAAATTTTCGTGGTAATTATTTCTTGTGGGAACTTTTTTTGCAGATCGTGGGAAAAAAAACAGCAAAAATTAGAACCTGTAAAAATTTATTGCCAAACCATAATCAATTGTCAATAAGTTTCTACGTACAACATTATCACTGATTGGCTGGTTTAATTAGATCAACAAAGGAGATAAAGTGGATGGCATTTGAAAACCCCATAAATTACCTTGAAAACTGTCCATGGGCTAACACTAGGCCCTCAAGACGAATTGGAAACCTGACATCACAGCTACCCACCATGTTCTGAATTTTAAATTCTGTAAACTTTGCCTGCAAATATACACAACAAAACCATTTTACTTACAAGAACTAGTTGATTAGGACCCTCATAATTTGACACTACAAACTGTGCAACAATAAGCCAAAGTTTGCCAATGTTGCCCTGCAAAATTATTTCATTAAAAAAAAATGACAAGTACATCAAAAGAATTAGTAACCGTTGCAAAGGCAAAATGCAAAAATTCAAAATTAGGTAAGTGCAGATGAAATATAAAACTACCCTGCAAGAAAACTCAGCAGTTTTTAACCCTTTATTAAGCCCTGACAGTGATCAAGATGAAAAGTCTCTTTTCATTATCACTACTTGTTCAAACATTCAAGTGAGGAGAATATATAGGAAATGATCACCAAGGATAAGATGTCTTGATATTTAAACAAATTCTCCTTACTGGTTCCATAATAAATGCATGGAGAAGAGTAAGGAGAATATGCATTTTTATATCAGGGCTTAAAGGGTTAAATTGACTGTAGACAGCAGTCACCAGCTGTCAACACATTTTGAGAGGGTGGAGTGATGTATGGATGGCACTTACTGGAAAACCAAGCTTCTGTACAACTCTGGCATACTTTCTTGCTGCTAGTCTAGACTGCTCTTCACTGTGAAATGCAAAATGTACACCAGTTTGATTACTGAATTATCCATGACCAAAACTACTGAGCTTTGTAAAGGCAGAGTGGTTGAAGGGGTTAGCATATCAGAATTTCAACTATACAGTTGGTGGTTTGAAAACTGAACCCAGTTGTTTGAGGCAGCGATAAGCTAACATGGGATTGTCTAGAATCAATTTTAAATTCAGTTTGAAGCCTTAACAACGTGACTTCTCATGAATTCTTTTTGTCCTATGTTTTGAATTTCCCTACTTAAATTTAGCCGTAGAAACTCTTTATAACAAGAGAAACAACAACCTCGGTTGATTTAAAATGCAGGTTAGCGATAATTAGCTCTTGACCAGCCATGCCCTGGTGTATTCCCTTTCTCTCTCCACTCAGCGGTGCCAACAGAGCTGGTAAATTAAATGTTGGGGGAGGGGAGGGTAGTGCTTGTGTCATGTCTTTTGTTCCATTTTCTTCCTGCGTTATTTTTATTTTGATAATAATTTATCTGTTACCCTCTGCAGTGTGCAAAGTATGCCATGTGCTTCATCATGAAATTTTAAGTTTCTTATGATTTCTGGTGTTTTACTGAGTGCCTTTTTCTGCAATGCCTATGTGTTGTTGCACAAAGGACCAAGATTTTAGTTGTTTCGCTATATCTCCATGTTATTTAAAGAATAGACTATGGGAATGGATAGCATGAACACAAATTTACAGATTATTTTAGGCATCCCTGTTAGTAGGCATACATTGCATAATATCATATTACATTGATCCAAAACAAAATTAATCTTCCTTTATTGATAAATACCTCTTGGCACCTGTGCAGACCATTTTTCCAGAGCTAAATATCAGTGCAGTGGTCCTTGGCTCCCGTATCCTCATAATAACTGCTGCAAAACGCTAAGATTTTTTGAGGTTATTGTTAGATGGTAAATCAGATGCTGTAGAACTGAACAAATTTTTAAGGTATCAAGCTAAAAAGTAGTTAATTAAGACTGCAAGCATGTAAATTAACACAGACTCTCATCGCTCAATGGGGTACTGGTTGACTTACGTTCCAGATATTCATCAAACACCCTGTATTGGCTACCTAGCCATCTATGAAGTACACTACCAAAGACCTAACACCTTAACTGAACAAGATATACCATTAAAGGTGCTATCTATACCTATTTATGGCTAAACAAAGTTATAATCCAACAGAAGAAAAACCAAAAATATTTGCTTACTAGTCAAACATGGTTTTAGATTGCTTTGTACAGAATATATGCTGGAAACGGTGATTAACACTTAGGCTCAATTTTCAAGATGTGTCATCTTTGGCAAGCTTCTCTAAAACAATTAGTTAAACAAATGACAGTGCACAATACACAAAATGATCACGTAGACACTACCTTAGGATTGTACTCCGCATTCCTTGCATGAAGAGCAATCTTTTTCAAGTCCAGCTTGCATCCAAGATTGACAGTCGAGACAATATTTCTAGAAGTGCAAGATATCAAAATAAGTTAAAACATTTCTAACAATTACATTAAAGGAAGCGTTTCAAACAAGGAAGAAGCTCCATTTCAATGACATGAGAAGTTACAGTTTTTAACACATGATATATCAACAAAATACAGTTGCTATGCACACCAAAATTAACTCTGCCCATGTTCCTAATTGTAGAAAGTCTCAATACTAATGTGGTTAAATGCACCCTTTTCTTTCTGAACTTTGACAGAGGAGTGGGGCAGATTGGACTCTCCCCCCCCCCCCCCTTGCAATATGTTATACCACCTTTATTTTGCTCAGATTATGCTTTATCTAGTAAAAAAGTTGTCTTTTACTTATTAGCAGGTACTCCAAGAAAAGAATTATTTGAGGAGATAAAAGGTGACATTTTTGTTTGCATGAGAGTTTCAGACCAAACAAGATTGACAGTTCAACTTTTGTCAGTCCTCTCTGCCTTACAATCTCATTGGATCTGTTTGCTTTTCAATCTTCCCTCACACAAAGCAGTACTAGTTCCACAATGTTACAACATTATTTTAAATAAATCAAAGATATTTCCTCCCTTCCCGATTCAGTGTTGCAACTACAGCTCTTAAAGAGTTGTAGTCAGTAACACTGATTTGGGGAGGGGGTTGAAATAACCATTCCTTGTTGTGTCAGTAACAGTGACAAAATGTTACAGTGATCTCTCCCCTTGCGGACACCCCACAACAATTCTCATCGTTTTAGGAGAATTATCATTTCTTATTCTCTGGGTATGGCATTTGGTTTTACTAGCTGCCATTCACTTGGAGCAGAGAAGTATGTGTCCCATTGTGTCACATTGTGTCCAGAAATTTTCATAATGAAAGCTTTTTGGTAGCACTGAAAATAATAGAGTGGAGATTGTTTCCACGTTTTGCAAAACAAAACAAACAGCAGGAAGTCTAGTGTTTTTACCAAGAATGATCAACAAGTGAATGGAAAATCAGAAACTTGTTTTGCGGCAGACTGATATTTGGCAAAAGCCGAAATCAGCCAGGAATCAATGAGATGCTACATTTGAGTATACCTTAATATTAAAAGATTGTTAGTCTACTCATTCAGTTTTTCTGTCACTTTACTGGTCTCTGACATCAAAGCATCTGCCTAGTTTTATAATAAATCAGCTGCTGTTTGGAGATAAAATCTCAAATATTTACGACTTCCACAAACAGGTACTTGAATTTTACACATGAATACTTGTTTGTTTATAAACGTGTTGATTTATATCTTCATTATTAAAAACCCATCAATTTCAGGGCATTTCTCTAATATTTCCGTGGTTTGTATGTAGAAACTTGGTCACAAATGCCATAGACTGAGAAAATTTTCAGACACCTCCTGAAACAGACTGTTTTGGTTTTTTGCCAACGTCGCATGAGCAAAGTGCGTTGAAACGTGACCACCTTGTAGTCTTCTCATTTTCATCTCAGACAGAGAAACCATGTCAGTAGAATACTAGAACGAGCATATTCAAGTTATCACTCATTTAAATTTGAGTGCTAATACCTAGAAGAAGAGATATACTGGAGCTGCCAATATTTGAAGGTTTTTTGACTTTTGAATTGTCGTAACGGTTATAGAAAATTTGCATACTGAGTATCCAGCAGCAGAAGTGATTTGATTGGTTGTTACTTTAAATGTCAATCAATCAAAAAAGTGGGCAGAAGACGTTCTGTAGAAGAATTGTATCAGGCTCTATTTTTGTTTCGCCTTTCCTGCCTGAATGTTTCACCAAGCAAAACGATAACAGGGCCTGATCGCAGGTTAGTATCAGCGCTGCCCACAACTTTTCAAGTAGCTGGCAAAAATTTCTAAGTAGCCAGATAGTGATTATCGAGCACCGATGGTGATTCCTTCTAGCGGGCTCTGGGGGCATCTGAGACGAGAATTAGTAAGGAAAAACGTTGAGAGGACAAAACAAGTATCATACGAACCTTATGATATCCTTCTACAGAATAAGTTTTAAAATTCTGCTCACTCAATTTGCTTTTGGGATCCAATCATCAGAAGCAATATTTAGTTTGGTTTCCATCCGGTGCTTTAGTGCTTTGAAATTTTCATTAGCCAAAATGGCTAGTGAAAGTGCACGACTTACTAGCCAAAACGGAATTTCTACTAGCCTCTGACTGGTTGGCTACCGTTAGTCTCGAACCCTGATTATTTTATGCATGTAATTCTTGGAACTCAACGTAATGAACTAATAATTGTGTATCTCTGTCAGTGTGCCAGCCAGATTTATTTTTAAGTCAAATATATATATATATATATCACAAAAGTAGCCGGCACAAACGACCCAAGTAGCCGGTTAATTCTGCCGGTTGCCGGTTGCCGGTTGTTAGGGACAACCCTGTAGTATATCACTTTGAGTGACAGTGATGTTCTGGCATTACTGCCTTCTTCAGGCTATTTTTTTAAAACCCTGAAGAAGGCAGTAATGCCAAAATGTCGGTGTCATCATATGACAATCTACAGCGCTTCTAACCAATTTCTGACTATATTTCTAGTTCAAGGTGCTGCGCAGTTTACACATTATTATCATACCACTTTGAGTGTCAATCATTCTAGTGTAAAAAAAGACTAAAAAATGCAATTACACACTACATACTCATACATGTAGCCTCCTATTTTAACTACTAGTGACACTAAATAAGAAGAACTATTTACTTAAAATTGTGGTACATGAGTACAGTAAGACTTGTCCAACAATAACAAAAGGTGTATGCAACAATATCAAAAGGTAATGTAGGTATTTTAATTAAAGTAATTAACATCACAGAGGCATGTTTTGAGCTTGTCATGAGTGTGAAATCCTTCAGTTGCAATTAAATCAATTAAACATAAATTAAAACCAGGAAATCAGTAACAGCAAAGCAAATTTTAGCTACTGGAGATAACCATTTTTAAGTCTGTTCTTAAGCCTGCAATTGTTGTAAAACACTGAGCTGTTGTTTCCTGTCTGCCCCAAAAGAAATCCACCAGTTTTTTTTTAGTGTGGCTCCCCTAGGTTTGGGGAGGGGGGGGGGGGGATATGTTACCAAGAAAAGTTTTGGTGGGGGTGTGCCACTGGGACTCTGAAACCCTTACCCTACACCAGACCGACTTTCAGCTCCACTTTGCAACCCTGTTCTAGACTAGATGTCAAAAATCCCCACCCTATCCCAGACTAGCTAACTTCCAGCTACCTATCAGAAATATAACCATATAGTGTTGTTTTATTGAAAACCAACTGTTAATCAACAAACTTGCAATGATTAAATTTACATTTATTTCCGAGTTTTTCAAACCCTATTCTGGATTTAAAAGTATTTCACATCACTTACCAGTTTAACTTTCACAGTAATTGATACCCTATTCTAGACCAAACCTCTCTGATTTCTATACTCTATCCTAAACCAAACTGCTTGAAAACCATACCCTTCACAGTGGCACATACCTATATAGGTTATATATGGGAGTACCCCCCTCCCCCCAAACAGGGTGTTTCATGGCCAATTTTTCTTATCTTACAACCAATACTGGTCTTGCAATAGCTCTTTATGCAAGTTAAATCTGTATTAAATGATTACTATGCAGTTCCCCAGGCCAGGGGAGACCACTTGGTAGAGGTTGCATTGTGTACTCACTGCAACTGCGGTACAATTCCAGCCTGTTCAGCAGTCATGGGTGTCATGGGAGTAAGTGGCGGCATTGGGCTGGGTGTGGGCGGATAGGTACTCAGACCTCCTGGCAGTGAAGTTGTTGTCTGTAATCCTGATGACCCTGCAGACATGAGGCCTCCATGGGGCTGCAAAACAAGTTAGACAACTTCTAATTCTTCTTTGTGCAACAAGGGTAACACTTAACACTCCAACATTATTATTAATTGCAGCCATTAGATTTCTGATCAAATTGGAATTTGGTAATGCTGGATTCTGGGTGGAAGAAAAGCCCCAAACCTGCAGAAAAATCCTCAAAGCAGAGACCAGAATCAACAACAAACTCAACCCACATATGCTGAGTCTAGGATTCCAATCTGGACCACACTGGTGGAAGACAAGTGGTCTCACTTATGAGCAATCCCTACCCCACATGAACAATGCCTCTATTACATCAAACACCTATTCACAACTACAGGGTGTCTGAAACTCTTACTTTTGCTCACAACATAGAAAAGAAACACAAGAGAAAGACAAAATGCAGAGAAGGGAAAGACCCCACAAATAAAAACTTCCTACACACTATGTTAAGTTATTATTATTACTTTTTTTTATGGGTAAGGGGGACCCCCTATTCAATCGCAGTAATTGCACTAAAAATACACTACGTTTACAAAATGGCGATCCAAAACAATAGAAAGACCTGCAGTTAAAACCAGTTAACTCAAACCATCAGGAATAACAAAACACTTTTAGAGTTAACAAAAATTTGAGTATACAGAAAAGGACAAACGGTTTTTCGTTCGAGCTCATGGCTACCCGTTCGAGATAAACGGGGTTTGAGTTATGGAGTTTCTACTGCACTTACAAGACAAAGAATTGTGTCTATGTAATGAAAATTTTAGAACCCCAGTTTTAAAAGAAGAAACCACTGGATTACAATTTATGATACTGGGAATTAGATTCCATTACAAGGTGAAAGCTTAGTCTGATTGATTCGGATAATTAAGCTTAAAGGCGCGAGAAGTACACGGTGCATAATTTGAAACCCAAATTGCAAATTATTTAAATTTAACCTTACGTTACCATGCACTATATTTAAAAAAAGGAAAACCTAACTTCTTTACTCGAGGCTAAAAAATTGCTCAAATTACAAAAGCATCATATTAAAGCTCATACAACCCTGGAATAGAACAAGACTTTTTAATGGTTACACTGGCCTGGTTGTCGGGTTTTTTAAAAGTACTTTAGGACAAAATTTGAGGACGAATGAGACTAACCTGAACCGTTGAACTTGTCCTGTATCTGTCATCTTCGTTATGGTCTAATCTGTTGTCCATTTTGCAAGGAAGATAACTCGACAGAACGAAAAATCAAGGACAACCACAAACGACAACCTGCAGAAATCTCGCTGAAGAACGCTTTTCAACCTCGTCCCCAGGGTCTTCTCGCTTTTCAAAATGGCGGCGGCTCGGGAGAAGACCCTGGCACATAGCGACCTAAAACGGTCGCTGATTGGCGCCATTCTTACATGAGTTCTGATTGGTTTACGTCTTCCAAAAGCAAAGATGGCGGATCTTTGTGGGTTCTTCCTGCAACCCAAACATTTCTATTTCTAGGTCTCTGTGATGTGAAAGCTGAACAGTTTTTCTGTTTGACGGTTTACAAAACTGCAGCTGTTCCGTATGAGGAAGATCTCAAGTACCAAACCCAAGATTCGTAGATTATTCGGGTTAAAAGTTCCTCGATCGCGATCGGCTAGTGATCTACGTAAGAACCTTACCAATCGTCAATGTGCACGATACTTTAGAGTTTTGGAATGGCAGTCGCTGGATATAATGTGGCGCAGTGGACTGTGAAATACTTAATGGTAATGTACTTGCTCCCATTTTTGTCATAAATAAAGCATAATCGCGCACTAATTATTTGTGTTTCCATGGTCATTGAAAACTTGTAAGGCACTTGTATGTCTTATGTATGTATTGTTTTATTTATGCATGTTAGATTTATTCGGAGACCTGCCAACCTCCAAAACATGCAAATCTGGAGACTTTGCAAAAAAGCCCAGAAAAACCTGGAGATTGGGACCTCAAACCTGGAGATTTCCAAAATATATGTAAAATGAAAATAAAAATGGAAGATTTCTTGTTTTAAGTATTCTTTACCTTATTTGCGCTACCTATTGTATTCTTTTGACGCATTTTTTGAAGAGTCAGTTTCCCCGGAGTTTCTGTTTCGTTGTCCACGCGAGGCGCCAGTTAGAGTTAACTGTTCACAGCTCTAGCTTTCCCAGAGACCTAAGCACACCTATGTTTCACGGGAATGAGGTTGGAATTGTACCCAAGTTTCCCTCAAACATTAGATGTGAAAAATTTGGCCATTTTCGACACGGATTTTTCAATATTGCTTCATACTATCTGAATTGTTTTACCAATTTCAAGATTTTCTGATTCACCGTGAGATTTGGAGGCCAAATCGTGAGACCGTGAGTTGATACCCCAAACCGTGAGTCTCACGGTGAAACCGTGAGAGTTGGCAGGTCTGTATTCGCAAAATTGTCCTATCGCTGCGAATTTGCTGTGCAATTAAGGAATCTAATAAAAATGAAAAACCGGTGTAAATCAAATAAAATTATATAAAATCACTTAAATGAGTCAGCTGCTGCTTAGGGCATTCCATTCTTTGATAAATTTGTAGAAGCTGAATTTACAGATGCTGTTGCTATAGCTGCTGATATTAATAAATAATTTCAAGTGCAGAGAACAAGTTGCTTGGATAGGCAATTTAGGTAATTTGAGGATTTCCATCGCAGGGATAAATAGCTTTATACACATTGGACGGCTACATGTACGTGATTCTACAACGTTGCTTTAATTATTAAGTTACTCAGAATGGTTGAGACTGTTCCAAGTTCACACTTGTAGAAGTGAATTGAATGAATTTAGTGGTGAATTTAGAAGGTGGAGTTGAGAACTAGACATCGTGAGCGTCCAACTGCCAGGGCTAGTGAATTACTATTCTAATTTTGTGGAAGGGATTTCCTGTGCAAGTAATACCATAACCCATGCCTCTCTTAGTGTCTAAATATCAAGGGGTAGTGGATTGATGGTGTGAAGAATGCAAGGAACCTGGAATTTACAACAAAATGTTTTCTAATTTTTCATAATTCACAACATACTTTTTTTCAGGTTAGCATTTTTTGCCAAACAGGCATGGAATTTGACCTTGCACTCATTGATATTGTCAGGTTATAACTTCATGACTTGTCATTATTCTCACCTCCCTGTTACTTGAATTTTCTTTCACCATATTCAATTTATTGCCAGTCAAATACATTAAATGGCCACTGGAAAAATAAATTGTCCTTCTTAGAAGGGATAATGTTGCCTCTAACAGATATACATGTATGTATGGCACTTGATTTGATCATGTTTCCTTTTATTTTTCAAACATCAACAAAAATGTGATATCAACATAAGAGCACCCTAGGTTGATAGCATGTAATGTGTTATTCCTTTACTCAATGTTAATTTTAAATTCTCATTAAAGAACTTCATTAAAATAATCATTTTTTCTCCTTTTCTTCTTGCACCCCCCATTTCCCATTGATTTCCATTTTTAAACAGTTCCAAACTTCATTCAAATAACTCAATTCATTGAAGTACTCAAGGAGTAAATTTCTTAAAACCTATAAAGGAATATTATCCCCAGCACTGGTTGAACAAACAAAGAGGACTGTATTTATCCACTGTTCAAATGCTTTACTTGCCCATTCTTTACAGGCTCTTATTTTACTAAATTCTAACAGCCAAGATTACACACGTACTTTTTTCCAAAAGTAAATTGTTGTTGATATCATACCTTATCATTAGCCCAATCAGTTATTAATAACACAAGTGTGTTAGTATTGGACACTCGTCTACAATGATATTTCTAACAATATTAACAGTAAATAATAAATAAATACAAACGATATTTCTAACTCCAGGGCTCGAGACTAACTTTTCAGCTTAGTAGCCAAGTGGCTAGTGAGAGGTTTGATTTCACTAGCCAAAATAAATTTTCCCTAGCCAGACTGTTTTTGCAAAATCTCCTACTGTGTTCAATATGTCTAATTTTCAGCCGAGTTAAGTATTGTAAATGTGCCTCTCTATCTGTAATCTCAAGAGTGAAGAACTTGAATGTTGACTATTCTTTCCAAGGGTTAAAGATCCTCACACGCGGAAGACAAAGTACTATGTGCCTTCAAGGCAAATTCCTTGGCGCGTCGTAGTTCACGCCTCACGCCTTTCCGTTTCGGTCAGATCATGACGAATAACTCGAACAGTTAACCTTATATGAGCATGTTATCGTACGGAGAAACGTTGGGAAGAAAAGACTAACATTGTACGAACGTTGTAAGGTACAGAGAAACGTCAAAAAGACAAGACTGATACAGCACTCAACTCACGTACGGAAGAACGTCTACAAGAGAAGACTAGTAAATTATAAACATATTTAAGTGCGGAGAAACATTAGCAGAAAAAACTAATAAGGTTCGAACTTACTAAGGTAGGAAAAAACGTTGAGAAGTCATATCAAACACGCTTTTTGCAAATGCACTACAGTAGGGAGAAACGGTGCCAATGTACCAAGATACAGAGACTAACAAAATGCGCAACTACAATGTACTAACGTTATGGAGAAACGTTATTAGACAAAACTAATTCCGTAAGAACGTGTTGACGTACGGAAGAACGCCGAACGGACAAACTGAACTACATGTATTACAGTGGGACAATAAATTACGACAACTAAAATCGCACTAACGTACGGATAAACGTTGAGAAGACAAGACTAATACTGTATGAACATACTAACGTACAGAGAAACGCTAAGGCCAGTGTCGACTCATCCATGTCATCGTACGAATGAACCTAACACGCTGAAAACCTTAGGAAGAACAGAACAATGTCGTGCAAACGTGCTAACATACAAAGAAACGTTGAGAAGGCTAGACCCGATAAATCGACGAACCTACTTACGTACGTAGAATAATGTGAAGACGTTACGTAGAGAGAAACGCTGGGAAGAGAAGCTGTCGAACGTAGCAATAATGGAGAAAAGTCGGTAACAGAAGACTAAAAAATTGTGTGATCCTACATCTACTTAACGTGTAGACAAAACCACATAAACGCACTAATGGACCTTTCAAGGAAACGTATGATAAAACGTTCTGAAGACGGCTGATTTCGTTCGAACGTAGAAATGACGAAGAAAACGTTGCCATCTGATACAAGAATTAGTGGGGGAAAACGTTGAGAGGACAAAACAAGTACCACGCGAACATTATGATATCCTTCTACGGAATAAGTTTTACTTTCTGCTCAGTCAATTTGCTTTTGGGATCCAATCATCAGAAGCAATATTTAGTTTGGTTTCCATCCGGTGCTTTAGTGCTTTGTAAATTTTCACTAGCCAAAATGGCTAGTGAAAGCGCAAAACTTACTAGCCAAAACGGAATTTCTACTAGTCTGTGACTAGTTGGCTACCGTTAGTCTCGAGCCCTGAACTCAAAAAAACATGCACAGAAAGTATCATGAGGAAATATTTGTAAACTGGACAACAAAGGCACAGAAAGCAGTATTGAAAGTGACAAATCCTAGGAGATCTGCAATTGAACAAGCAAATATGTAGACAGGAAATTATGGGACTAAATAAATCCAACAATGCCAACATGACCACTGTTCCCTTTAAAGCCACACCTGGGATTTGCTGGATTAACCACCACTAACTGTTTGACTATGCAATTGCAACATGGCTCTCTGGAAGAGCACTTGCAATAAATGGGATGCTGTAACTTCTAAATAAATCTTGTGATGATGATGAACAATGATTCGTCCCTCATCTCAAGCATACCAGCCCTTACCGGTATTTTATTGTAAGCTCTAAAGATGACGAAATGTTAAAAATGTTCAAAGACTTATGTAATCACTCCTAATAAATAAACATGAGCATTAAATTATATAAATGTTTGAAAATAAAAGGAAAGTTGCAAATAGATGTGCAGTCCATGCTAGGGTATACTATGCCAAAGATCTTTGGTATGGATCAATCCATAAACAAACAGTCGTACGAGTCACAAACAAACAGTCAGAAGAGTTACATTTACCAAACCAAGTTGGCTAGGATCAGCAAGTAAAAAATAAATAGACTGGTTGAGCATAAATAGATAAATAAATAAAAAATTTGCAACAATTTACCGTAAGATAAATTATGCCAAAAGCCGCCTATCCTCATGAAACAAAAATACACGTTCGTTCGAGTGTATTCGTAAGCGAACAATTTCACTTGATTAACATTTAAAAACAAGTGGTCAGGGGAAGATGTAAGACTTCAGCTTAAATTACCCTGATTATTTTCTATTTTGCGCGTGATCTATGAGTTCGGCGAGCTTTATCACGCACAAACCATATTAAATGAACGGCCAAAACAAGACCTCTAACACTTTGCCGTGTTCCTAAAGCCCGTATATGTATAACTTGTCTTTGTTTTTCTCTTTTTCTTCACGCATGTTTGAACCAACCTTCAGCCTTTTCCGCCATTTTGTTTATTTTGACCTCAGCCGTAATCTCGTACCCAGATCTTCTCACTCACTTCGCCTTAGCCGCCATTTTGAATACATTTCCATCCTAGTTGGAAATTTTGATCACGTGATTCTGCTGTGTGCCAGGGTCTTCTCCCGAGCCGCCGCCATATTGAAAAGCGAGAAGACCCTGGGGACGAGGTTGGAACGCTTTTATACCGTCTTCCTTACTTACGACCTATATACCTTCTGGGAGTATGATCCAGTCCCTTCGCGGTCTGTGATTTTTGTCCCAGATTTCTCTCTTTCACTAAAAACACGAAGGACGCAAGAGTCTGGGAACATGGAGGACGTTTTGACGTGGCTGTGTCCTTTATCAGACCAGCCTCTCTATAAAAGGCGTGGCCTGCGTGGCCCGCGTTCGAAGGGGAAGGGAGAAGGGGAGTTCGAGCGCGAAGCGCTACTACCCCCACGATCGCGCTTCGCGCTCGAACTCCCCGCAGGCTATAAAAGGCGACATTTATGCATCAGTCAATTCCAGCTGCGCCCATCCCCCCCGGGCAACTGCGGGGCATTTGGGTGCCTTGTCAGTCCCGGGGGTGGGGCATTAGCAAATTTGGTACGGCCCGGGGGTCGGGCATTTGCCTACCCCCGGGCTTTTGACATGCACATGTGGTTTCCGACTCGAAATCCAAACATGGAGGATTTTATCGCAAAGGACCAGCAGTTCGTCGCAGATTGGATCGTCTGCCGAGGACTGGACAAACTTGTGGAGGTTTTCTCGATCTTATGCATTTCTTCATTGCTCATCAAGGCACAACTATCACTTAATATAGCGAGATCGGGAACGATCAACGTGAATCGACGTACGCATTCTTTTTAAGGATTTAAATATAATTTAGTCACGATGAATCTTAAATTCTAAACATGTGTATAGGGATTGTCGTTTTATACTTTTGCATATTATTAAAATATTCACAACAGATGATGTTACACCAGACTTTTACAATGTCAAGAGTTTTGTTTACTAGCGAACTGCTTAAAACAAAACATTAAAGTGACAATCAACTATCATGTAGTATTGTTGTCTGTGAAGTATTAAAATATCATCACTTGGCATTTATACTAACTTTATTAACATTGGATAGTGCCGTTACAGGCCTACAGATGAAAAATCACACATAAAAACGCTGAAAGTGGTATTATTGTGCAATGAATGAAAACTGCTGCAGTGCTGATTGGGGACGTACGATCCCGGGGGCGGGGCATTTGCCCTCTTCCTTCGTCCACACCGCGGGGCATCTGGCAGCTTAAGTGTCCCCACCCCCCGGGAATTTGCCATCTGAGAGAAGAAAAAATGCTAATGCCCGGGGGTCAGCCCGGGGAGGGGGCATGGGCGCAGCTGGAATTGACTGATGCATTAGAGGTTTGAATTTTTTTTAATTGTCTAAACTGAAACAAAAAACTGTCAAAAACATGAACAAGGTGCTCCACAGCTTTCTTTTGTTTGATTTGGGGGGGGGGGGGGGGTTACGACCTTGAAAGCTTTGGCTCCCTCCCAACTACTCTCGACATTTTACTAGTTCATCTGTTAAGACACGGTATCTTTTATTTGGGGGGGGGGGGGTGGGGGGGAGAAGCAGGTATCTACGAGCAAAAGAGAATGAAGATAATCATGCTGCTGGTCATGTAAGGAAATTCTTAGGTGGTAATTTTAGATAGCTTATGCCAAATGATATTCCAGTATAAACAGCCAAAAAAGGAAAAAAAATGCGAGTGCACCAGCGAAACCGAGCACACAATGGCTTTTCGTTGCCTAAAATAAACTACACTACCCCTCCCAAAACACCGATCCGAGGCGCCATTAGAAGGAAGATTACTTCAATCTCGGTTATTGAATTTCTCTTTCTGATTGGTTCACAAGTTATCAGCGAAAAAGGGCTTAGTTCTGCTAGTTAGTTTTTTGTGTCATCAGCAAGACCCTGCCTTTTGCCTTATAAGGAGACTGGATGCCATTTCAAGTGTTGCGACGTTCAAGTCTTCGTTTCTAGAAGAAAATGGGAAAAAAATGAAGCAACAAAATTAAAAAGAAAGCAATTGTTCCTCTCCCGCTTGTTAGATTGGTGATAACTCCGTGCGTTTTTTAATCACCTCATATCCAACTCTCGCTTGTAGAATAACTGTCATTTACCCTGTCATGGAACCCCTATCAAGTGTCCACCCTCGGGGAAGTGGATAGTGGCCGTTCAGTAGGGGTTGGCGCTTACTAGAGGTAAAAAAAACAATAGAAGAACCCTCATCGGGGCTTTGACAACTGGCCGCCTAGTAGGGGTTCGACTGTATTTTATAAATAACCTCCAATACGGACGTTCTTTGGTTTGCCGCGCACACCTTGGTGAATGCCGGGGAATGAGTGTGCGACGTGTAAGGGATCGGAAGTAAAAGATCACGAGGAAATTAGATCAGCCAGGGAAACTAAAAACTTGAGCTCGTTTTATTGTATCATCTTTATATACAAGTCTTCTCACGCATCAATTGTGGATAGCTTATCAGTTACCTTGTAAATGCATCATTCAATTGTCAATTACTTCACAAACATAACCGACAACGCATTTCAACAATTATCTGCAAACAAATGATGAATGCTAGCACGAACCAGTAACAAAATAGACCAGAAGCATCCCTCTTTCCTTCACGGATAGTCGCGGCAACCAAACGCAGGGGTTAAGTCGCATGCCGAATTTTGGTGGACACTGTGGTAGGGATACTTTGGATGCGCTTGTTTTTTCCGTTTCGCTCGACTATCCGTGAGAGAAAACGAGGGACCTCTCATAGCGTAGCAATAAATATCACTGAACTACTAAAGGCCAGCTCAAGAAGGGCACAAGCATTAGTTTCAACTTAGTTTCAGAACATCATCGATTCTACTCTTTTCAATGTCAGTGATTACGAATAGCCACATTCAATCCAATCAGTTAACAATGAAATCCAGCCTTTGTATTAGTACTGAACCTGCGAGCGGCCCATTATATCCTCACAGAGCGTCAGGAGCGAACCAAAACACTTACACGGATGAAGTATCCTGCAAGGCCACAAACCGCATAGTGCCCAAACACTTACACAGAAGAAGTATCCTGCAAGGCCACAAAGCGCATAGTGCCCAAACACTAAGGGCATAGTGCCCAAATACATACACGGATGAAGTATCCTGCAAGGCCACAAAGCGCACAGTGACTACAAGTGTTAGCTGAAGCCATATAATAATGAAAAAAAAAAAAAGAAAAAGGGGAAGAAAAAACAAAGCTGAGAGAGACAACCTTGAAACCAATGAGGGACACGAGAGACTGCTCACAGACTAACGACTACTACAACAGGCTGAAAAGCTTACAGATCGGAGAGGAATTAATGACAAAGACCGTCACTGCTTCAGTCATTTTTCACTGAATACTGCACGATCGCCACATTCACGATTCTCTTTCCACTTTGCCATGTCCGTTTCTTTTTTCAGGTCAAACTGGTTAATTTTACGCACAAGAGAAGTCTGCAGCATCTATTAAACGCAACCCTCGTGCTACTACGAATGATGTGCTTGTTGTATTTACGCAAGAGTTCCGATGTTTCAGACGCAAAACGCCTTTTCAGTCATAAAATTTGAGTTTCATGGAACTGATTTAAATATATTAAGAGTGCATCACAGAATAGTCTCAATAGTGGCATTTAAGGAGAAAACTGAACATCTTGAATTTTTTTTCCAATTATATTTACCCCCACGCCCCCCCTCCCCTCCAGACAAAAATACAGGAGGGGAACACAGTTCATCGTGACTGAGACGATTTCAATCTTCTGTAGCCACTTTTAGACTACAACCCGACCAAGTCCATATTTCTTTCTCTGTGATTTCGCACGCATGCCAGCAAACTCATGTCCGCCTGCTGCGAGTGGATCGACCGTCAGTTGCATCAAGTCCCAAATCGGAATACTGCGTCTCAAAGAACGCAGACAGTCGCACCCCAGCCCGGGCCTCCTTTCCTCTAGGCCGGCAGTATTCGGCGCAGTTGATGAACACTTGGCGTACGTCTGCCGCGAAATCTTCCACAGCCTCGTACGCCTTGTCAGACAGATTTTTCTTGATGGTTCCCAAGTCAACTGGCCTCTGTACGAAGTTAAGGTAGTCAGGGTTCTGGAACAAGAAGCAGACAGAGAAAGAAAAGTCAGTGACTGTTGAAAGCGATCCACCCCACGGAGGTCACGTACACCGAGAACCAAATTCCAAGATTCCAATGAAATTCTGCCGTAAAACAAGGGGTAGAAAGACTAGTATGGCTTGTGTGGTCTCAAAATACAGTGTACTAAAAATTTTTATCTTCTTCTCCCCACAGGAAACCTATGTGAAAGCGACTCTAAAACTACCACTTGACGTTTTGCATTTTCTCAGTGTCGTCCTGAATTTCCCCCGGGCCACTGGCCCTGAAAAGGAAATCAGAGAATTAACAACAAAAACAAAGAAAGATCTTTGTCCAACCGAGCTACGAGGCGAAACTGGGAGCAGATCGTGGAAATTGGTGACAAGATGCCCTCCTACACGGCAACGTAAGTTTGGAAACAACTGTCATCAAATACGAAATGCATGGCTGGTTTATTCTTACCTCAGTAAGATCCACAGGTTCCAGGAAGGGCCAGCCATCCTCGTGGTTCATCAACTCAGTGAGCAGTTTCTGACACACAGCAAACTTGGCTGCCAGCTTAGGATCTCTCCTGCCAGCAAGTTTTTTAGCTTGAGTTCGTAGCACGGGCGATGAGGAACGAGAGGAATCGATAGAACTTCGACCACGACCACGAGCCGCAATCTTTATACTTCCCTTGCGACTTGTCTTCGGCGCCGGCGACGGAGAACGAGACGACAACGATCGTGATGAAGAAGAAACTCGTCGGCGTTTCGTCGGCTTTTTGTCGGTCTTTCGCGAGCGCGGCGGAGGTGATGGCGAGGAAGAAACTTGCCGTTTCCTTGACCGACTGGCAGTTTTCTTCGTTTGTCTACTACCTGGACGGGACGCACTGCGAGTAGTTCTCTTCTTCACCACCTTCATGCTTCGCTGAAGACTTTTCTGGGCGGCTAAAAAACAAAAACAAAAACAAAATAACAGACGGAACCTTTTTTTTTCTGATACTGTCTGGAAAAGGGCATTTTGGGGCCGTTTTGGTCTGAAATGGGCAAGCACTGTTTTAGACTTGCCCACAAGTCGACCTCAGCGTGTTTTTCTTTTTTTCGGAAGCGCGAAAAACTCAAAAAATCGAGCGCGGAGCGCGAGCGAGCACGGGCCCACCACTGGAACTAGAAATAAGAAGCGAAGGACTTTTGAGAAAGTCTAGCACTCTTCCTAAAATACCCCCGCCCTCAGAGAGTTTGCTGGCAGGCAAGTGTGTGGTAAGTCCTCTTACCTTCTATAGTGGCTTTCTTCACGCGGCAGCTCCGCGGCCTTTCTTCATCTGCCCCAGTGCACACCTGACAGGCCCAGTTTCCGCGCGGGATTCGCCGCAGAGGGGGATAAACGCAATTGAGATGATAAGCCAGCGGACACGTATCGCAGCACAATAGTTCCCCTCCCTCAGAACACACCGCGCACTGATCGCCATGTTCGGAGCTCTCACTTGCATCACCTGATAAGGAAGGTCGAAAAAACAGATCAGAACAAAACGGAGCAGACTGTAAACTCCAGGGTCTACAATGTCTCCCTATAAGACATGGTCTGCGAAGAGCACATTTGAAGTTAGAAACGTTTCTGGTTTGCACGATGGCTACCTCGGTTGTGCCTTGACTAAGAGTCGTTTAAACTCTCACTTGCTTTTTTTTCTCTCTCGTCCCCTTGTTTGCAGTGAACCAGGAACGACTCGGAGTAAGCAACAGAACCAAAACAGAAATATTATGAGAACTCCATCTAGTGTCTGGCTAACCTATGACAGGAGAAGACGATTACAATCCTGGAGCCCCGGAATACAAATCTAACCGGCCGTGACCATTCGGCCATGCTGCCCACACCACAGACTGCAAAGCAGTCTGTATTTTCGCGTGAGTTGTTCAGGCGTACTACGAACTGCGCGGTCCGTACAAAAAAGCTTGAAGAGAATGTGGCTTCCAAGTCTCTCGCGCGACAATACACGCTTTTAACGCTTCGTGAGCAATCCGCAGTTTTTGATCATTCAAATGTCCCTCCGCGAGTTTTGAGAGAAAAAAAGCGACTGTTTTGCAGTCTAACCACTCCACGACACGCAGTAATAAAAACAAAACATGGCTCTTACTGTCTTCCTCCTCTTCTTCACTTTCTGATTCAATTTCAGCCTCTTCCTCGTCACTATCTTCTTCTTCACTGTCTTCTTCTTCGTCTTCAGATCGTTTTTCATAATCATCGTCCTCTTCCTCCTCTGCTAGAGGCTTTGTTCTTCTTTCACTGCGTCTTGGTTCCTTCGGACGGCAGTCCGCACAAAACCACTGACCTTCAGGAACCTGTGGACAGAACGTAGAACCTCACCGTCAAATACTACAACTGACAATTACTCCACGAGCGCGCGTTGGATATTTAACAATTATTCACCGAAGTGCAGGTAAATATCTACCCCTCTTCACCGACACTGAGGTGAATAAATGTTTTAGTGTACAGTATGTCAACGAGTAAATAGCCACCACCAAATCGTACCTTTCTTCCTGAGAAATGAGAGAAAAATTGCGCGCGAAATCCGGAAAAATGCCGGGAGGGCTGCCGGGAGGTGAAAAGCAGGTTCTATCCCTAGTTTGCGTAGCCAATCAGGGCGCGCGAAAAACACTATCCACCGGTTTTGGTATATACTAATATATAGATTTAGCCAAGCCTAAAAGCGGAGCCCCCCTTTTTGTTTTGTCTGTTTTTTGCTTTTGTTTTTTTGTTTTGTTTTTGCTGGCAGTTATTAATTTGTGAAAATACTCTCATCCAAGTCGTGTTATTAAAAAAAAAACAAAGAAAAAAAAAAGAAAAAATTCTTACTCCCGCTGAGTGTCGAACCCGGCCCGTCGGCGTGAGGTGCCGGTAAATAGTCCACTAGGCCATGGGCGTTTGACATTATTGTTGTAGTTAATTTTAATACTTATTTCTTTCTTCGTGACAAGCTGCCTATCAGCATGAAAATGCTGGTGTTTTTCCTGGCAAAATGTGTTCGAAACGCCGTAAAAACCATGGTTGTGGACAGAAAAAACCAAAAAGCACTAGCTCTGCTATATTTGGCGTCGAAACCGCTGCGAAAAGCTGCGAACTCAAGCGGTGTGCCGACCGAGTTTGAACAGAACCGACGAGGCAAATTTGAACTTTTTGCCTGAACTTTATCGCCGAATTTCTTTCGCCTAGATTGAACTTTTCCCCTTCCACCAAAAAGACAACTGAGTGTTCTTTTGAACTTTTTTTTCCACTAACAAATTTGTTTTTGACTTTTGTTGTCTTTGCTTGTTTTGCTACAACGCGGGTCAACATGCGATTTCGTGCCGAAAACACACGGGATTCAGCACAGGATTCTATCCAGTGTAGGAAGTGTATTGGTAGCCCTGTGGTGCGGACGGACGGACGTACGGATGTACGGACGGACGGATGTACGGACGGACGGTCACGTGACTACTACGTCACTACCAAAATTTTTTGGCTTGATAGATTACCAAATTTCCTTAGCAATGGAGCTCCGCTGACGCGCTAGCGCGCTGGCTCCGCTAATAAGTGATCTATTAAGGACGGTGCCTCCTTTTGTTACTGCGCATACGTTCTGCGCATCTCGGGGTATTCGGGTTTCTTAAGGAATTTGCCCACTAACACAACAATATTTTTGCGCGGTTTATGACTACGTGGAAAAAGCAGATCTTAGCAAGGGCTATGAGAATCCAAAAAGAAAATTGGGGGTAGCCACGCATTTTTCAGATATAATTATAAGCTCAAATTTGGAAGAAATTGCCATACATTCTTTGTATTTTAATGCCTTTTTAGAATCATGGTTACTTAATTATCTCTGAAAAATGCGTGGTTACCCACATTTTTCTTTTTGGATTCCAATGACCCTTGCTGAGATCTTCTTTTTCCCCAGGGGGACCCAACGGTTCGTTTCGGGTAATATCTGTTCGGGAGACTTAAATCGCCTGAGAAATTCGGATTTAATTCCAGTGAAAACTAGAGATTTCTTTGGCGAAACATCACCTCAGACTTTCGTAAGAAGAGGAGTTATTAATTCCTTTTGTTCTCGGAAGGACAGATATGTCGTTCAGGGTGTAAAATAAGGTCAGCTAGCATTTTCGGAGAGCTATCAGCAGCTCGGAAATTCGGCGGATAGGATCCTGTTTCCTTAAATTTTCTGTGGCCTAATTTTTCAGCTAAAAACGCCGAACAGATCAACCTGTATTAGCTTACACACTTGTATGCCTTTAAAAGGCTCTGAAACAATCTAAGAAAGCAGAAAATGATATTTCAAGTATTTTGCTAGACTCTTCTCGTTGGGTGCCCCTGCTATATTAGGAGGCACCGTCCTTGAGTGAATAATTAACACTTTAGAGCGCTTTTCAAATGAGTGTCGTAAAACCAAAACCAAAGTAATTACCTCAGCCAATCACAACAAACACAAATTATCCAATGAACCAATCAGAACTCGAAGCAAATACATGTAACTGGCGTCAAGCGCGGGAAAAAACGTGCGAGCGCGATCAAGTCGCGACTGATTGGTTTGAGTTTTACTCCTGATTGGTCGAGAAAGTGGCGCGAGATTTTTTAACCAATCACAGAGCGAAGTAAAACAAAACCAAAGCAAAACAGAATTACTTTCGACACTCAATTGAAAACCGCTCTACGCCTGATGATCAACATGCATGTTCTCCTCACTGTTCTCCATAAACGTGTTAGGGTACTCTGGGGGAGAATTGGATTGTACCAAGACATTTTGTCTGTGGTGATCATTTTCTTAATTCTCAGGACCTCAATGTTTGATCAAGTAGTCATACTGTAGGGAGGAATTAGATGCTTGTCAGTACTGAGGCTTAAAGGGTTATCGAGGCGCCGAGTTGGTTCCAATCACCTCAATCAATTTACAGTATATCAGGGTAAATTGTAAGTTTGGGCTTCTGGATTGGGTTGTTTTCACCGGGGATTTGTTACACCGGGGTTCCATTCCACACATTTTACTGTAACTCTGGCCGGGCTGAAGAATATCGTTCGTTATAGCGGGGATTTCGTTATAACAGGGCTCCACAGTAATGCACGGAATTGAAATATGAATGTGAATATTAGGGCTGCAACGATACATTTTCCCACGATACGAAACATATCTCGATACAAGGGCCACGATAAGATACACAATAAGATACATTACCGCGCGCGACAAAACTAGTTACCAACAACTTACACTACTTTTAAATAATTTATTTCCATAATAATAAATTAAGCACAGTAATAACACAACATCAAATCGCCTTACAAGGGCTAAAATGTAGAGCTTGGGTAAGGAATATTAAAGAGAGTGATTTCTTAAATTTGTTGATGTAGCATCTTTTATTGTATCGTAATATCGAGATATCTTATTTAAATATCGATATTCGTATCATTGGAAAAAATATCGTGGTTCACCGATGCATCGGTGTATCGTTGCAGCCCTAGACGGAATATTACACTCAAAGTGCACTACTATGCTACGTACCTCCTTAATGGGTGGTTTGAGACAGTACATATGGTGGCCCCGATCACAGCCATCACATAATAACATATGCTCAGCGTCTCCCTTCCTCTTACACAGCCGACAACGAGCATTCAGCACTGACTTGCTCCAAGCCACAGACTGATCCAGCGTGTTGAGATGTACAAACACTTGTGACAGGTTCGTGCAGGCAAGGAGAGACTCCTCCCATCTCTCCAGACATGTCTTCTGCTTGGCAGGTTCATTGTCTGATGAGCTACTGCTACTGTCTGCATCATCCTCTTTCGTCTCCTCGCTTTCCTTGGTTTCTGCGTCGTCTTCATCGCCTTCTTTCTTTTTCTTCTCCTTCTTCTGCTTCTCCTTGTTCTCCGCTGCTTTCATCATATCCTTGAACTCACTGATGGCAGCGGCGGCTGCCTCTTTCTGTTTCTGCCGCTTTGTCTCCTCATCCTCGCCAAGAGGGGGATTCAGATACTTTCGTTCAATGCCTTGCTCCACCTGCCAGATAGTAAAAAAAAAAAAAACAAAAACAAAAAACTTCAGCACGGATCTTAGCTTGCTGCTAAACCTTCATGGGTTACCATAACCGTGCCCTGCAGTGCTTATCTACACTAAGTTGAAAAATTGCCGAGACACTGTCACCTAAAACCCATTCGTGGATAGTCAATATTGCCCCGACTCACATTACAATCCCACATTTCGCTTAATATACCCCATCCCTATTCAATGTTGTCGCCCAATGTTTAGGAAATGTTGCAGGAAGCAAGGCAACACTAAAATGAGGGGGGAGGGGTGGGGTAATAGCCACTATGCGCGCCACGCGAAATATTACCCTTGAGTGTGACCGTGTCTCAACTACTTTTGCAGCTAAGTATAGCTTCACCTAGACTTGCCACAAGTCGACTGCTACCAATCTACCAAAAACGGACTTACGACCCTACGACCATAGCTCCAATTGCACACAAGTTTTTATAGCTGGTTTTATCGTTATTGAAGACTGAGCTTAAACATAATCTTTTTCAGTTGTGCACTGGCACCCCGAAATCTGGCCACTAAAGGCCACGCCAGTCTGTCTTAATTAGGGGGAGATCGGACGGACGGTTTTTTTTTTTTCATTAGGAAAATGACTACACGAGCTTTTGCTAAGGCCAAAATAAGGCCAATTTATTGCAAGGAAAAAAAATCTAGTGTCACAGACTTTATTTACAATATTAGTACCTTGAGTAGCTCGAGCGCGAGTTCTTTGACTGCTGGGTTGACCACAACAGAACTTATAACCAAACTGAGCGTGGGTGTGCTGCAGCGTGTACCACCTCCTGGAGAAGATGGCTGGCTACTGTCCAGCTGCAGATGCAAAGGAAGAGCTGAAAATGAACGCTCTGCCGGCTTGTCTTCTGATTTAACGAGTTCTTCAGATCCTACAACATAAAAGAAATGTAAAGAGACATATAATGGATTGAACATTAGCAAATGAAAAGGCAAGGGCTGGTTTAGACAGTACGAGCTTTGCTTACAACTGCCACACGCAATTCTTCAGCTTGCAAACTTGCAATTGTTGGACGGTTTTAAACACTTTTTCTTTTTTTTTTTTCGTCCGTTTTCTTTCCTTCTGTTTTCTCAATTTCAAGACCTTTTTTGCGCTTTATACAACGATTAAGTTGTAAGCAAGTTTTAGGTTTAGTTTACACACAAAAGAATTGAACGGTAGGTCTGATATGACCTGAACACGTATGCCAATCTTTTGCTAAACCTGCAAAATAGGCCTTGAAGTACTCTTATGAGCCACGTGGTCGGCATCGAGTGTTTACTGGCTTCCAGAGAATGCTATGGTTTAACTACCGCTCGCTGCTACAAGAGTTACCTGCACTGTGTTCATGTTCAGCTTCATCTTTGATGCCATTAACCATCGGCTTTTGATCCTCATCACACTCCACTGGCGTTTCCTCCTCCTCCTTCTCCTGCTTCACTTCTGCTTTTTCACTGTTGATGTCCTCGCTTTGCTTTCCATCCGCTCCAACACTTGTATCAGCCTCCATCATATCTGCGTCCCCATTCTCCTTAACTTCGCTCACGCCATTAACTTTTACCTCTTTGCTGCCCTGTTCCTTAGTGAACTGACTGTAGATACCATTCTCCACTTTAGCTCTCCATGCTTCACGGTCTACAGCCCTAACGAAGCCCAGGTTTCCCTGCCAGATTCTGTCCTCGAGGTCCAGAATCTGATCACGCAGGTTTGCCTCCAGGAACTCTTCCATTGTTTTGTACCTTGATTTGTCCACTGTAGGTTGATTTCTACCTCCGCGCCTTCCTTTAGGCTTGGACTCCTTTTTTTGTGCTTGAATCTCCTCTTTTAAGGGACACTTTTCCACAGCCAGTGAAAGCTGTTTATACTCTTGTTGGATTGCTTCCTTTAATGCCCTCTCTCGGAAACCTCTGGGATTTAGGGCCTCCAACAAATTGTCTACATCCTCTTTTGAACTAAAAAATGACCACTTCACTACTTGTCTACTTTTGTACAAATCACAGCAGCCTTGATCCTCGGAAGAACTCTTTGTCAACTGGTATGCTTTTAACATGTTCAAAACTTTCCGCTCAAAGTTCTCTTTCTTTGCAGTATTTTTTGCATCAGTGTCACGGCCATTAACCACTGGCTTACCATCTTCTTTGGGCTCTGGTGTTGACTCACCATTTTCTTGTCCGTTCTCCTTACCCTCCCCCTGTTGTCCGTTCTCCTTACCCTCCCCCTGTTGTTCATCACCACTCTCTTGTTCAGTAGCCTAATAAGACAAAAACATGTCTTGATATACATGTGGTTCATACAGTGTAGGAAGCTAATGAGCTATTTCACTTTCTTGGACTACATGTAATTGCATTTTGCACAGAAGTATGCTGACAATTATTGTCCACTAAACCTCGCTGCCAAAGTGAAAGGCTTAGAACAAACCTAGGTAAGCAGGATTTAATGTCAACCGACGATTTACAAGGTACCTGATGCGACAGGCCTACGCAACAGTCTTGTTGTGTAGGATAAGTAAAATTTTTTTCCTGTCAACTTTTTCTGCTCATGGTCATTCATTTGAACCAAGATGTCTCATTAGTTAGTCCAGTATGATCGTCAGTGACAGTAGTCCTTGAAAGGCCCTTTGTTAGTGACGTTTTGTGCTCACTTGCCTGATGAGCAAGCAATCTACCAGGTAAAAAAACTATGGAAAAAAAACCCATTTGACAGCAGTTTTCTTCAAGAATTGCAGATTCTTTCACTTTAAGCCCGATGCGAGATAACAATAACACGATTCACGGTAACCGTGACATTTTCAAACACAGTGCTGGATATTTTACAGACCTGTTACATTAGACATCTGATTCCAACTCGAGGAAACAGAACTTTGAATTTTGGAATTTTTAACAAAGAAATGTACGGCCTGTGGGCAGGCACTGCCTGCATGACATACATTTCTTTGTTAAAATTGCAGTTTCATTTCTGGCGCCATAGTTTGAATTAGATCTCTACAAAACTTCACACTTTTGCTAAATTCAGTATGGCAAATCTACACAAAATCCTGGTTCCTCGTTTAAGGGCGGTGCCTCCTAATACAGAGGTCTTTTTGCAAAGGTTCTGATTATGGGGAAAAGGCAGACCTTAGCAAGGGTTAGTGGAATCTAAAAAGAAAAATGTGGCTAACAACGCATTTTTCAGAGATAATTAAGCAGTCACAACTCTAAAAACGCCTTAAAATACAAAGAATGTATGGCATTTTCTTTCCAAATTTAAGCTCAATTATCTCTGAAAAATGTGGTTGCCCCCAATTTTCATTTTGGATTCTGATAGACCTTGCTAAGATCTTCTTTTTCCACAGTCATTCACTGCGCAAAAAATTTTTGTATTAGTACGCAAATTCCTTAAGAAACCTGAATATCTCGGTCCAGACCAGACGTGCAGAATGTACGTGCACTGTCCTTAATCCAAAAAAAAATGTCACATTAACCTGTGATCTGTGTTGTTGAATTGTATTGCTCACTAATTAACAAATCATTGGTTTCCTTAGAAAAATCAACCCACATCCAAAAGTGAAACACAGAGTATCATTCATTCCAAGCTGGCCATATCAGTCTCACTACTTACAAAGTGTTTCAATCTAACAGATAACAGTTTATTTCCTTTCATCACACACTGGCTTGAAAATGCACTAGTCTTAGAATTGAAAGGTTAATGAGCACATCGTAACAGAACGCCTCTCACAAGGGCAATACTTAACTTACCTCTGATTCAGAATCTGATTCAGGCTCCAGCAACAGGTGTTGGTCTGGGTCATCATCTTCTACAAAGAGTCCTCGCAATGTCCTGAATGCCCAATATCGCCTGAACACTCTGTCCTGTCCCAGTGGTTGTATTGCACTCCTTGACACTGCTTTAGTCAACTGATTAAGAAACTCTTGATCCTTACGCTTGCGTTCGTCACGTCTCTGCTGTGCCAGTTCTTCCTCCTCTTCTTTAGTCAAAGCGGGATGCTGAGTAGAGTCCCCTTTTGCCTCTGCAGTCTTGTTGTCTGTGTTGGAGGATTCTTTGGTTTCACTTGGTTGGGAGCTGTCTTCTGTTTCTCCTTTCTTTTTTGCATTTTTCTTACCTCCTTTCTTTGTCTGATCTCCCTGATTTTGTTCTGCTTGAGTTTTGGCTGCTTCTTCAGTTTTTGTGCTAACAAAAACAATTAAATTAGATCAACAGTTTATCTTACGACAAATTTGCCTTTAATCTCCTGGTACGGCAATGTAAGTTCTCAGGGTCTTGAAAAAGAAGGTCAAAGTGCTTTTTCTTCAATGGCGTCCAGCACAGCTATCATGTAAATCAGTGTCAATTTATTTGTTATGATTTTTTATGCTGTACACTTAATAAGAAGCATGTATGTAGGCATATGTAATACACTTAAGGATTCCATCCACAGCTTTTGAAGTTAGAACCAACTTGTACAACAAGTAGTACAGTAAGAAAGTATTTGCTTAACAGCACAAAAGCTTTTTACGATTTTAATCTAGAGAATCACATTCATATTAGAACCATGTTACTTGACTGGGCAATGTGCAGTTCTACATGTACAATTGCATTCATATGTTTCTTCAGCTGCAGCTTTGGCCTTATTATTGTGTCCTGTGTTACCTTGACTCTCCCTTTGCAGCGTCTATCCTCTCCTGATCCTTCTCCTTCTTCTTTTTCTCCAGCTCTTCCTTCTGTCGCTGTCTCTCCTCCTGTTTGCGCCGGTACCTTGCTGCAGCCTCCTCTTTCTCCCTCCGCTGATCTGCCCATTGATCCTCCTGCCATTCACGACGGAGTTTGCGGCACCTACGAGACGCATAAAAGAACTTGAAACTAAATGTCTGACATCTGTAATAACTTAGAGAAGGCAAGGTACTCTAGTTATCACCACACTGGGCTTTCAATTTGTAGGGTGGTGGTTAAATCATTCCTTGTTTCCTGTACCTGACATTATTCATTGTTGTTTTAATAGCTAATTACATTAAGAAATGGTACTATGTTTAAGAAAGATGGTATTTTCAGTTTGTCAGGAGAGTTGGACAAAGAAAAAATCTAAGTCCTCGATGGGAATTGCACCCATGACATACAGCAGATGGGTGCTCTAACCACCAAGTTTCTGGGAGACTCATGGTGAGTGAGGTCATATTTACAAGGTTAGGTTAGGGACATGTCCCTAGACCGGACTGGTGCTAAGCATGGAAAACAGATGCACACAAGACATGATTGGCTTTTTGTTTTACTACTCATCGGTTGAGAAAGTTGTACAACGAATAAAAAAGCCCAGTAAAGCGAAACCACAGCAAACTAGAGTTACTTCCAACACTCAAGTGAAAACTGCTCTGCTGTGCACGCTTATGAACAATAAGTGATCAGAAGGAAACCAGGGGCACTTTTTATTTAACTGAAATGTTCAGTTCAACCAGTTGAAATGTAAATGACACATGAGGATCCACTGGAGATTGGACGACCTTCAGAGTTACTCAACCTTTCCCCTTCAAGCTGGTTGGAATGGAAATTATCATGCCATTTGCACAAATTTCCATTTCTACTACTCCCACTGCAAACTCCTCATTGTCGTACTGTAGACTCAAAATAGTTTTGCACCCTATTTTATCTTCTGACAAAACAACAAGCAGCTGCTATTGAAATAGCTCAAAATCATTTCTGCTACTCGACAAAGTTGTAATTTCTCGTCAAAATTGCCCACAATGTCAGAAAGAGGAAGAAATGATCCATTTTGTTCACTTCTTGCGCCATCAATATTTTTGATTTACCAATGACATTGCAAGTTTGGAACTGAAAACGAGGCTCTTCACCTGATGGAAAAAGGTTTTCCATTTGACATGGAAAGTTTCTGGAATTTCAAAGCGAAAATTTTTTGGCTAAATGATAAACGTCTCAGGCCTTGGCTACCGTTTAAATGGTTTATGGTTTCTTACTGGTCAAAGCCTTCTTCCACATAATCTCGGGCAGTTGCATATGTTACCAGCTGAGTACACAGAGCCACCAATACTTTGAGTTTGTCGTCAGCCCCCATGTCATAGATATTTCCTGCTACCAATGCTTTTAACAGACGAGGCTCCGCATGACGAAACTCTACACCGGCATCGTCACTGTAAGTAAATCCTCCACGGCGCTGCCAGCGATACGATGGCTCACCACACCCTAAAATAAAAAATACTTCCAAAGTCACAAATCGCAGCAGGCAACAAAACTGGAAGACCTGACTGAGAGACTTCTTGACTAATATTAAAAAAATCTCTCTCCAAGAGTAATAAAGACAAAGAAGTAAACATTTGATGTTTAAAAAACTGTTTTCTCCATCTGTTTAGCTTTTTTTCCAAATGTTTGGGAAACATTTATCAGAGTGTCAGTAACATTCATGACTGCTTCCACTTACACCTGATTACAGATGCAGCAGAACATTTAGTGAGAAACCATGTAATTTATCAATTTACAGTTTACGTTCAATGCTCTCAAACCAATTATATCCAACTGGAAAGAATTTTATTACCACAAACCTCAAGGTCCAAGGCCTGTAGAAGTCCCAACAAACAACAAAGGCTTATTTTAAGATGTGTATGTGTACATACTTATTACACACCTATTCTGGCACCAGAGGATAACAGATGCAGTCTCAAAAGCTCTGAACTTGTAAAGGGATCCATAATTAACTCATGAAGTGGCTTTCCCTGGTGTTGCATTGGCCATGCTGCTGCCATAGTTGCTGAGGCAGACACAGTTGCTTGTGATTTCTCGTCTCCCTCATCCTCCATGTCCACAATGGGTTCATGGTCATGTGTTCCATCAAGACCTTCCTCTTCTTCTTCCTCCAAGTGAGTGCGTAGTATCGCTCCCAGCAGGAACTGAAGCAGGTCATAGTATACACCCTCCGCATCGTGTTCTGTCAGTGCCTCCTCTAACATGGCTAAATCAGCAGGAAAAAATGAGAGATCTAAGTTTCAGTTTGTGTCTTCAACAACACTGTGTCCAGCTCTATATATTAACCCTTTAAGTCCTAACAGCAACGAAAATGAAATTTCTCTTTACATCACTACTTGTTCAGACATTCAAGTGATGAGAATAAAGGAAGTGATCACCAAGGATAAGCTATCTTGATATCTAAACAAATTCTCCTTACTAGTTCCATAGGAAATGTATGAAGAACAGTAGGGAGAATATGCATTTTTACATCAGGTAAGTTCAAGACAGCCAAGAGTAAATAACTGAGCAACTTTTTTTTAAAGATAGCCAGGGATTCAAGACAGCCGGGTTTCAAGACTGTGGGGTCAGCCGTAACACCAAAACCATGATGACGGCCAAATAAAAAATAAATTTCTGTTAAACATTCAAGCTTTAGCATTGGAAAATGTCAGTTTAATTCCGCTTAAGAACTCAGTATGCAAGAAATAAAGTAAAATAATGATCACAGTTTAGGATTTTATCCATACAGCAAACAAACGAAAGGGCAAAATTTAAGGTGAGCCACAGGTTACCCACATGGCTGGCGCTTAACCCAGATATGAAAACTTGTATTCTCCTCACTGATCTCTATACATTTGTATGAAACTAGTAAGGAGAATTGTCTAAATCTCAAGAAATCCTATCCCCTGGTGATTGTTTTCTTCATTCTCATCACCTGCATGTTTGAACAAGCTGTGATCATGTAAAGAGAATTTTCATTTTTGTCACTGTTAGGGCTTAAAGGTTAACCTGGTTAACTTTCTGTAGAATGTAGATACTAAGAGCCCCTCCCCCTTCCCCAGATGGAATACTAGTGCATCGCAGGGTAACCCCAGTAATGTGTTGCCAGTACCCATTTTTATTATCCAAATGAGTACAAATATGCCATGATATTCATACAGATAGTTATTTGCACAGGTTAAATGTTTTGGCTTGTCAAAATACAGCAAAAGTTGTAAAAATATACAGATCTACTACACACCAAAACATCTAATAAGATATATACATATATACACCAATGCGGAGAGAGAAAATGGAGTGCAAAGTTTCTTGTCAGATAGCAACCCTAAGGAAGAGACCTGGCTTCACCTCCCTCCCCCTCCCCCCTCATTCCTATGTATCTGAAGTCAAACATACTAACTACTACACCACTGGGCCCCCACACCAACAAAAGGATCCAAGACAAAAGTACACAAGTTTTATACTTACAAAATGAAAGGCCAGAAGGAAATTCATCCTTGATGTCAAACAGATTTCCAAAAACATTGAGAAATTCCAGCACCATCATCATGTCACCAAACAGCTCTGATGGAAGCTTTATTCTAACTGGAGTGGTCATAGGTAGCTCCTGCAAAACAATGCATGCATCACATTCAGTGGTTGAACTAGTTGAAGATAAAAAGTAAGGGAGGGAACTTGGAATAGAAGAGGGTGGGAACTCTGGGGAGATGGGAAAAGAGAGGATGAAGAGGAATTTCCAAGGTGGTGGGAAGCGAAATACACGTGTAACAAACACCAACAAAAGACCGGAACTGGGGACTAATGGGAACAGGAAGCACGAAATTAAGACCCTCTTGTCCCCCCCTGTTTACGTCTTGCTATATATACCATATTATTAAAGATGTGTTTATTGTTCATCGTGGTGTAAGATAGGTAAGATGAACATTTATTCGTTTGTGTCACGATGGAATCGCTCTGAGTTGTAGATCGCGACATTTCGACTGCAATACTGCTAGTCTTCATCAGGCGATGAGGTTGATTGTTTATGTGTCGTTATTTGTAGCATGATGACTCGTTGCTTTTGGTACATTTCGATCCTCATTATTATTCCGACTATTAGATGTTGTTCCCTCACAGGTCCGCTTTGTGGTTGGTCGGCTGTTGTGCTTTCTGATCATAGGTATCCAAGCTTCAGGAATTTCAATTCCACTATCTCTATTGATGTTATTAGCATGAAGTATTCTATGGATAGCGTCTTTGACCCTACGCGTGTGCCAGTGAGGGTCACGATCAATAAACTTAACTTCTTTCCAAATAGGAAGATGCCCCGTTTCGTTAGTGTGCTCCGAAACTGCGGAGGTTTGTGTATGAGCAAGCCGTATATCTCTGTCGTGTTCTTTTATCCTGTCTTGCATCGATCTCCCTGTTTCCCCGATGTATACTTTGCCCCACTCACATGGAATTTTATAGACGACACCGTTTTGTTTAGTTGGTTCAAGGGCGTCTTTTGGTCGCACTAAGTGAGACCTAAGAGTTGTGTCTGATTTGAAGATGGTGTGTACGCCTTGTTGTTGTAGGCAGCAGCAAAGAACCTCTGATACACTTTTTATGTAGGGTAGAACTGCAGTAGATTTAAATTTCTACGTAGGTTCTTTGTTGGCTGTTGTTCATCTTACCTATACCATATTAGTTTGCACGCAGCAATGAGTAAACAATCGACCTCATTGCATGATGAAGACTAGCAAAAGAGCAGTTGAAACGTCACAGTAAACATCTCAAAGTGACTCCACCTTGAGACATTCACAACAACAAATATCATTAATCTACCCATTACACACACCCCAATGAACAATAACCATGTCTTAACTGAAATTTAGCTCTACTTTGGCACACTAGCTGGTTATCAAGTAAGAAACACAGCTCCATGTTAACGTGAGAGCCAAACATCAAAGAATTAGCCTGTTAATTTTTTCAAAAAATAGAACTTACACAATTGAAGCATTAATGGTTTCTTTTGTTCTTTGATTGAACTAAAACAACAGAAAATTAATATTAATGCTTTGCTGGAATATTCAGCTTACTAAAAGGAAGTAGTAGACTTATTCAAAGTTAAGCTCTCAGGTCAAGAAATAACACACAGGATTATGTTTCTTACACGACAGTCAGCTTGTATGCCAAAGTAGAGCAAAATTGGAGCAATAAAGATTATACATTGGTTCTACATCTGACGAAAGCAGAAAACATACCTTCAAATCATTCAGTTCAAGGTCTTCTCTTGGTTTACTCCACTCCTTTAACCTTATTGCTTCTAGCCTCTTTTCTTCCTTTTGTCTTTCACGTTCCTGTAAATTGCAAAAGTAAAAGGTTTACTACCCAAAAAAGATTCACATTTCCGAAGGACAACAGTGTTAACTCACATTACCCATGTATGTTACTTTTGTAACCAAACAGTAATTTCTAATGGTACTATTTATTTTCCCAGTTTTTTCCCCAACTGGGAAATTTGACCAATTAGTATTACTTTGGCACCTGGTAATCACAGTAGGTTACAAAGAATTAAGCCTTACCCTGTCTCTTTCAATCTTCTTAACTGCTCTTTCCTCTTCTCTTTTGGCTTTGTTCTCAGCTTTCTCTCTTTCCCTTTCCAGTCTCTTTCTTTCTCTTTCTTCTTCAATTTGCTTTTTCCTTCTCTCTTTTTCCTCTTCCATCAGTCTGCGGAACTCCTCAGGCGGTAGCTTCATCTTCTTTTTATCTTCCTTTGTTTTACCACCTTTCTCCTTCTGCGATAGAAGAAAAAATAATTGAAGGGGTGCCTGGAATAAAGCCCTAGGTGACTTCAGATTAACTGCTAGATTCTCCTTCCAGTTTGTCATGTGTATGTTTGTGAAACAAAGGGGAGAATTCGACATTAGATCAGGAGTGACTTAGGACCTTGTTGCATGCACCCCTTCAATTCATAATGTACAACCTTGCTTGTTTAAAATTTGTGTATTAGTTTGTAATTAACCCTTTAAGCCTCAATAGTGACAAGCATCTAATTTCTCCTTACAGTAATAGTACATGTTCAAACATACAGGGTCATGAGAATACAGGAAATGACCACCATGATCAAATGCCTTGATTTTTAATCAAATTCTCCCAACTAGTAACTTAACAAAATTAATACAACAAGAATAGAGGGGAGAATATGGATGTTAATATTAGGGCTTAAAGGGTTTTTAATTGTTCCTCTACAAAATAAAATGCAGCAAAAAAGTCCCTGATGCAATGTTAATAAGGGTCAGGAGATTTTAAATACTGTAAGCATAGACTAAATACATGACTCTTGTCCATGATAAAGAGGCAGTATTGTATGAATTTCTGCTTTCTGTAACTACGTTATGAAGCCTGTCCCAATAGTGCTATAGAAGAGTCATGATATAGAGGTCATTTCTTGAAGAAAAAGAGATGAGAATTTTGCCAGGTTCAAGTCAACTGTCTGTAAAAATAAGGAGGTGTTTGCATTACAGTGGTATCAGCGAGGACAGGTTTCAACTGTGCTCTTAAACATGAAAGTGTCACTCAACTTTTGTTTCTTCCTTTTTGGATCCCTCTCCTTTTATTCTGGGCACTGCAAAATTTGACTGAATTTTGTTTTCTGTGGCTGAGTTAATATAGGTGTTGTATTGTAGAGAGCATGTATGGAAAAAATATCTGTTCACCCTTGAAGCCCCAATTGTGATCAGCATCAAATTTCTCCTTATCATATCAGTGTCTTTTTACACACACAGGTCATGAGAATTTAGGAAATGATCACCAAAGACCTGTCTCGATGTTTAAACAAGCTCTCCCACATAGTACAGAACAAAGTATAGAAACCAGTGAGGAGAATTTGTGTAATGATGCTGGGGCTTAAAGTGGTACTATGATCAAAAAATCACTTTTTTATTTTTTGCAGTGTGTGAGAAAGTGGCTTATTTAGTGTGCAGCAGGGGAGTTTTGGGCTTTCAGACTCTCAAACTTGTGTTTTGCAAAATTAATAAGCTTTGCTCCTGCACTGCATTCTAAAGCCTGTGAGTGAATGAGGTCATCTAATCCTTTCTGGTGTAATAATGGCGGATCATTAAATCGAAAAATGGCAGTTTAAATTAAGTCTTCTTTTCAAAATTAAGGCTTAAAATTGCACTCGGGGAGTGTCAAGTAAACATAGTTTCAAAATCTGAAGAAAAAATAAAAGTGGTTTTTGGATCTTAGCACCACTTTAAAGGGTTAAGACAGGTTAGAAGAAGTTCCACTGTATTCACTTGTTAAAGTATGGTTCACCTTTTTCTTCTTGGTTCCCTCTCCTTCATTCTTTGGTTCCTCGCCTTCCTTCTTCTTCTTCCTCTTCTTCTTAACAGGCCCACCCTCTCCTGTTTGGTCTCCATGACCTCTTTTTCTCTGTTTCTTGTCCTTTGGAGGAGAGGCCAGCTTCAAAGGAATGTCTGGCTCACCGAGATCAAATTTATCTCTGTAGTCCCGCTGGAAATCGCAAATAACATGTTAACACAGTGATTAAAATATAATTCAGAATTACAAAGCAGTTTCTGGCAAGAAATAATTTTAAGGCAGTAGTTAAACTTTTTGCCCTTGCTTAAGGATCAGAAAACTGTTAAAGGGAAGCTCCAACTGTTACAACAAATTGACATTGAAATGTTGGAGATAAAGTCTAAATTTCAATTCTTTAAGTTAACAAGTGGAACAAGTGTACCAAAAAGTTAGATATGAATAGCACCTATTTTTGCTTTTGAATTTCCAAGGGCTTCCATTTTGAATGTTTATGGCATCATTCAGTTGCCACTATTGTTAAAAGGCAACTTTCTTTTGTATACAACAATATGGACAACCATAACATGTCACAAAAATTCAAAATGGCAGTGTTCAGGAAAATTACAAGTGAAAATACGTGGTATTCAAGGCCAAATTTTTGGTAGACTGAAACTTTTTTCCACTTGCTAACTAAAGAATTGCAGCCTTTATCTCAAAAACTTAGCTCCAGTTTGAGATAACAGTGGAGGTTTCTTTTAAAATTATTTCATAGTCTCAGAAGAAATCATACCTGAACAATATAGACACCATCTTCTGAGTGAGGTGTACTTCTATCACAGCTGATCTTTAGGAACATTTTCAATTTATCTCTGGTGAAGACGCCTTTTCTCCGACTGAAAGAAAAGACAGTTTTTGTAATTATGTGTATGCATACTAGGAACTAAACTTTCATTGATTCGTTAAATAAATTGTAGAACACTATGACATGTACAACATAACAAACTAGTTACTTGGTAAAAATGCAATCCAGTCACTTTTTCACAACACTGTGCGTGGCATCTTTTTTCCGCATGGAACTTCAAGTAAATATAGTGGTTATTACACGGAGGCCCGAAGGTATGAATTTTATTTTCGAGTGGTAAAAACAACATTTTACAAAGGAGCACAGCAAGTGAGTAAAATATTGTTTTTTACAACCCGAAAATAAAATTCAAACCTTCAAGCCACCGTGTAATTTTCTCTTTGTTATATAGACAAGAGTATTTTTACACAAACAACAGTGTAAAAGGCGGAAATGACGTCATCAATATCCTCACTAGTGAGGACATGGAAAATGTGCCACTTGAGTCCGGATGTAGTTTTGTATAAACTGTATGAGTGGTCTATTTTCCACAGAAACACTCTTGTCTGAATAATAAATAATAATATGTACATGTACAGTAGTGGGAAAATGTCTGCAGAGAAACTCAGTCATCCTTTCTATTTCTGTTTCCACTTGGTCTTCAGTTTCAAAAGGGGAAACAGCCCACCCTAGGGAGGTAGGTAGGTAGGGGCAACTGGATTTGCAATTTTATGGAGGTGCAAATTAAGTTACAACTCAATACCCTAAATATTTCCCTGTCAGCTAAAACTTAGTATTTTTTTCATATCTCAAACCAAGTAAACAATTAGCAGGTTGGGGAAAATACTGTATCAACATTACTTTTGATTACATGAAATTTTTAACGGTGCAGGTAGTTATTGTAATCCTTAGTATGAACCAACAAATACCTGTCACAAACCCACCATCCCAAGAAATACTGTGGGAAAATTTTTAACCCCACCCCTCCCTTATTAAAAAAAGTTTCAAACTAATGAAAATCCTTTGCAGTTCCCTGCCACTGCCAAATACCCACACATGCACAGATTCATTGAAAGACCACCCTGGAGTATAAAGACTGAGAATTTAACCCTTAAATCCCTAACAGTGACAAAAATGAAATTTCTCTTTACATTATCACTACCTATTCAAACAATCAAGTGATGAGAATAAAGAAAGTGATCACCAAGGGTAAGATGCCTTGATATCTACACAAATTCTCCTTACTAGTTCCATAAGAAATGTATGGAGAACAGTAAGGAGAATATGCATTTTTTATATCAGGGCTTAAAGGGTTTTAAAGCATCACCAAAGAAAAAATTATATAAAATTAATTAAGTTTAACAACAAAAGGGCAAAACAAAAAGTTACAAAAATATGTTAGACCAAAAGCTGGTTTAAAGTAACAAAGTTTGCCTCTCTGTTAAAAAGTGCTGTCCTTGCACCAGAAACTCATAAAGACTTGAAACGTGTAGGTTTTGACCAATGCTCATAATTATTCCTTTCCCCCAGTACCATATTTGGAACATAAGGAGAAAGAGAACTGACCGATCAATTTTCATGAACGATGTGACATAATTTCACACCAAGTTCACCCGCTTGCTCAAAGAATGGCCGACAAATTGGGGGAAAACAAGCCCAAAAAGCTTTCAAATGTTGGAATGACAAAGCGCAAAGAACTACTGGTTTCGAAGACTGAGCAGGAAATTTTTGAGGCAACAAAATTGGTAATTGAAACAACATGGACCAAACTGCTGGGGTAGAAGTAGATCAGACTGCGAAATGAAACTAGTCTAGTGTTGTGTTCATGATTACTTTCACTGTTGCACTAACAACAAACGTTCACAAAAGGTAGGTTTTATATGGAAAACTTTTGACACCAAAATACCAGGACATGATACAAAAATATTTAACACAGTAAAACTGAAGAGAACCGTTTAACAATATTAAAGCGTCACACGTTTTCGGTCGTTCGCTACCAAAATCAAGCTAAATAATTAGCTGAATAAGAAAGGACGACATTTTCTTCAGCTTTCTAAGCTTACCACACAAAATAACATCGTTTTACCTGCAGTTGATGCAACTCTGAGTTCAGGCAGCTCCAAATGTTCAAATAAAGAGATTGTAATGCAAAATAAGTTGAATGTTTGATTCATTGTAAGTTGTTTTGCCACACTCCATCCGCGGCCTCTGAACCTGGAACCACTAAGTTTTGTGTTTGTTTCAATTCTTCATCTTGAAATCATACAGCTTCAATCCACTTTGGACAATGAATACAACAATTTTTCAGGAAACATCAAACCTGTACCACATTTTAGAGCCAACATAATATTTTGGAAGACTTTTCAAAAAATTATGCTCGGACGTCCACTTCGGAGCAGTTTCATTGATCCGTTCAGCTTTGCAAAGAAACGCTGCAACACTTTTGCAAGGTTTTGGCACCTTTTTCTTTCAGTCATGTGATCGCTTATTTTTCCTTTTTTCCTTTCTCGTTTCCTTTTTCTCATTCCTTCTTGATTTTTAAGGTAACTAGTGATTGAGTTTTGAATCAACTGCGCATTTGTATCGCTGAAAAAAAAAATGCCGAAAAAATACTATTTCAGTAAGCTCATAATCGTTCAGTTAAGTTTCACAACGTTGGGTTTGGGCCAAACCCAACATTGTGAAACTTAAAATGTTGCCTTTCAGCTCACAACTCATGCATGGACTGGAGCCAGGGTTTCCAAATATGGTACTTAGAAAAATGAATATTCATGAGCATTGAACGCAAGTTACACGTTTCAACTCCTTATGAGTTTCTGCTTGCACTTAAAAATAAAACTATAAAGACTTTATGGTACCTGACAGCTGAAGCCTTTACAATCACAACTTCTTGTTGCTTCTCCTTCTTCTTAGATCTTTTGTCTTTCCTCTCAAAATGAATTCTGACTTCATATTGATACAGAGCAGCATCAGGCCAGTTATACACTGGCTTCTCTTTGGGAGACATTAATTTTGGAGACTGTCCCTGTGAACTACCTTGATCAGCAGCATCATCATCATCAATAACAATAATTTCTTTCTCAGAACTTTTGCTTTTACTTGAGCTCGGTAATTTATTTGCCTTTGGCGATTCTAGGGTATTTGAATCATGTGGTGACTTGCTCTTTGGTGACACAAGCTTGTCCTCACCACCTTTCTTTGAAGACGGTGTGGATGGCTTCTTTGCACTCTTGTCACTACTACTACTACCAGCTTTAGAGGGTGTGCTTTTCCCATCTGAAGAATGCTTCCTTGATTTGTTGGGAGTCTTCTCCCCAACAATTTCCACACTATGTTTTCGCGATCTTGATTTTGAAGGAGTGTTCTCATCTAAACTCTTTTTTGGAGTTTTGCCAGTTGGTGATTTTGCAAACACACTATCTGAGCTTTTCTTATTAATCTGGAATGATAATGGCTGACTGTCGGAACTACTGGAACTACTTTTCCTTTCTGTTGATGACTTAGAGGTTGGTGATTTAAGTTTCTCTTCTGAGTGGCTATGCTTCCGGGATTTTGGAGACTTTCCATCTTTGTTTGATGACTGACTGGTGCCTTCCCCAGGAGGAATTACTCTGGTTATTATACCTCGTTTCCTAAAATAGCAAAAGAAAGGAACAAAACAACTGCAATTTTGCAATTTCTGAAATCATAATTGAGATGTGATATGCAAATTACGATAACATGCCAGTCAGGATTTAAACAATTATTGCTCCACAGATGTCAAAGGTCAGTGACCTGACTAATTAAATCACAATCTGCACAGTGATGCTGTACAAAGATACCAAACTGCAGCATTATTCCTTGGTGAATGGTTTCTTGCAGTGCAGTAAACTGCACAGTGCAAAGAAACAAGGGGGTTAGTTTCTAAAGAAACTGTGGTGCTGTGTCAGTGGGGACGTGAAACACAAAATTTTGGATTTATCAACTGAGTTGATAAGGTGAATTGGCCACTGTAAAGAGATTGAGAGCTGACATTTCGAGTGTTAGCCCTTCGAGGATTCGCTCTGACAAAGGGCTAACGCTCGAAATGTCAGCTCTCAATCTCATTACGGTGGCCAATTTACCGTATCAACTCAGTTGATAAATCCAAAATTTTGTACAGTGCAAAGGTTTGATTGAACAATTTCGTTTTGACTGCTGACATGAAGGTCACAATGAAAAATTAGTAACAATAATAATAATATTTTCATTTATTACTTAATATTGCACAAATTAACATACTAATAGTACATGATCAAATGCACATTACAAGAAACTATAACCAAAACTAACTAAAAAGATATGAATAAATTGAATAATTACATGAATTAATCTTAAAAACAATACAAATGAATCTCTAGTTTACTTATTTACCCAAGTCTGTTAAAGATAATTATAACGAAAAGGAAATGTATATGTTTCATAGAAATTAATTAAAATTAATTCCAAAAAATCTGGAATTACCAAGGAGCCAATTTTGAAACTACATCTCCAACCTTGCTATCAAAGTGAGGTCCTAAGCACAACTTTTCGTGTGAAAACGAGTTTTATTTGCATGTAAATGAAAATTAAGTTTCAAATGAATGGACGTGCACCAAGCCTCATTTTGAAAAACAGGGCACAGGCAACTCAGAAATAGCCTATTGCAAAACATTAATTTTTTTGTTCAATAAGGCTGTTTCTGTTGATGACCTAATTTTGTATTATTGTTTTTCTGGGCCAGGGGGGGAGTTGAGTTTGAATTATTTTTTCTGGGGTGGGGGGGGGGGAGAAAGCCTCCACGCAAGCAGAGAGTGTATCACTCATGATAACAATAATTTAACCACCATAAAAAACAAAAACCATTTAGGAAAGATTTTATGTACCTTTTCAAGCAAAAGCAATGTGACAGACTATAATATTAAACAACATAATTGGTCACACATGCCTAAATACCTTTTACCATGAATTTTCATAGTCCCAAACAAAAATTGTGTGCAAAAAAAGAACCAGTCAGACAGCAGACATGCAATACAACTACAAAATGACACAATTTATACTTTAATGGCTATTATTTAATGGTACAAATTTAATAAAATTACGACGCATTTTAAAACTACACAGCAGTTGTGGTTTAAATGAGAAATATGAATAGTGTTACTCCTCAATTATTATTACAAAAATAAGTTCCATTAGTTGATCAATTCGTTTTGGTATTAATTGAAAAAATAACAATTACTACCAAATAGTAATGTTTTTTAACTTTAAAATTCTTTCAAAAAGATTCAAAACACAAAAAAAATGACATGCTGAATTTTTATTGACAGCTGTCAATTAAAACATTGCAATTAAGGTTAAAAAATGGTTGAGAAATAACAGTACCAAAAATTGAACGTAAAAATAGCTAGGACAATTTAGAGACACACCACTGTAACAATATGGCTGCCCACTCTGTGTCAAGCCAAAAATCCTTGAAATCCCAAGAAAATATAATTTGGTCAAAAAAATGCCCCCACACCCCACCCCTCTCAAATTTGTACCCCCTTGGATAATTTGGTAGAGAAAAAGAAAAGGATTAAAGAGAGAGAAGGAGTTTTCTTGCTCAAAGTTGTAAAATATGCGAGGAAGACGCCTGCTGCATCGCATGTGATGCAGTATTTCATGACGGTTTGGTACGATCACCTACGACCAACACCATGCCAAAGTTTGCCCCTCACCCCTCAAAAAGTGATCCCATTTTTGAAATGAGCTCGTTCAAAAAGAAATAAACGCGCTTACTTGTGTGATTGGTAGTGAATCTCAACTTCTTCGCCTTCCTGGTAGCGATCCTTCATGTAGGAAAAGACTTCATCGCATAAATTAGCTAGTCGACCACGCTGAGTGTGGTGGACGAGAGTCAGTACCGCACGTTGGATGGGCTCTGGGAGAGTAAGGGCTTGCTTTCTGATCGACTTTTCCGAATCATGTGCCTCTTGGAACGTTAAGCCACTCTTGCCAGTATATTGGCAGCTCCACAACAGGCTGTTACACAAAATTGTTCGTTCAAAAAACAACCTGAAACGAAAAATGGCGGTGTCATACAACGGTAGCTGAAAATGTGAACGGTCAAAATGAATGAGAGTGAACCGGATATAGAAATACTGCAACAGAAGTTAAAATTTACTTATAATCGCGAAAAACTTCATTTGTATGGCGACAAACGAAGACTTCTTCATCAGGCTTCAGATCTGGAGGCGGTTTTATGGGTGAAAACGGTTTTCTTTTCAGCAAAGGCATGGAGTTGCCAAACTACGAGAGCGCAGTGGTCGACCGCGAAACTCTCCCAAACGCGCGCGTAAACTGGCCACAACTTCCACAAGAAGAAATCCAAGATCTTGGAGCAAATTTCTGACGAAGATTTCTGGCCAAACTGTAACGTCAGGTGGAAATGATAACAAATATTTCTCCCAAACAAAATATCCCGCCGGCCACGCAGCCCGTGTGCTCGTAGAGGCTTACAATGCCGTGATGTTTCAATAGACTTCCTCCAAAGATACCGGTCCCATGTGAGTCGAGATGGCCATTTCGAGGGCGATTTTCTCCAAAACTGTGAGCTCAAATTTTACGAAATTTCGTCAGATTAATCTGAGCTATATCCAGAATAAGATCCTTGGTTTAGAAGATGAGAAAAAAGTTCTGAATAATATAATTTCACCTTACAAAACGCGATAAAAATTTTTGTAGCTCTCCTTAGCACATTTGAGTTTTGCGGGTCTGATGGGCTGGCTTTAGTCGTAAATGTCGCATCTGATTGGCTAAGAACATGATGATTGGCATTGAAGCAGACCATATATGGGAGAGATTGCGTGATTCGGTCAGCGGATTCCCTTTCCAAAATAGAGAACTTTCAATGATTCGAAGTAGGATCACCGTCAAAACTTTCTTGCAAGGATTTGAAATTACAAGGTATTTAATTATGATTACCCCTTTTGTCTTTTCACGTTATTGCATTTTCTCTTTTGAGACCGAGGTAAGAGATTAGTATACCAATCCAACCAGCTCTAATGCATTGATTCACATGTAGTAACAGCTACGTTACTTGTAAATGTCGTGATCCAGTAGTATTCGGAAGTTAATTTTTCATAATGTTCAGAACAAGTTTTGGCAGTGTATTTAGATAATGAAAATAACACGGAAAAATTATTGTTTCCCTATCAAAGTAAACTTTAACCTGACAGAACAAGAGTAGTAGAGCACAAAACCAACTCTTTTCACTCTTAAAATAATCCCGAATTTCATTTTCGAAAATGTATAGCAACAGCCTGAGCATCATAGGAAAATACTGCTTAGCAGCTTTCATTTTAATGGCCAAAATTTAGACTCAAATACCACCTCTGGCTTGTACATGATAAACAGCACCTCAGGAGAGTACTGCATGATGGCTTTCATTTGAATGATCACACTTTAGGGTTTTCTTCACTGACTCAAAAGTTAGAATTGGCTTGTAGAACATAATCAGCAGTCAGCTGCTTTTCCTATTCACCTAGTAAACCACTACTACGACTATTATTATTATTATTATTATTATTATTATTACTATAATTACTATTATTATTGTTATTATTATTATTATTATTATTATTATTATTATTATTGGAGAAACGAGAAGCACTGTCCACCCACATAAGAGTGAATTATAGCACTGCCAAAATATTGCATGATAGCGGGTTGTATAAAGCACAATTAAGAGTACCACGGGAATGAGCTGCTTGTTTAATGGCTTTATTGAGGAGACATATTTTCTGGATTTCTGACATCTTTGCTGCTCATTTTAGCTTTTCTTATTTCTGGTTATCATGATATTGAGTACTGAAAATTTTTTAATGTTTTTATTTGTCCTGTTTGTATGTAAGAACTCTTTTTCTTTTATAAAATTAAAACCTCAGAATATTTGCAAGGACCACTAGTAAGGGAAGCAGCTCATCAAGATGGCTGAAAAGACAAGAAACAGTAAGAGATTAAACCAGTATACCGTTACAACAACAGTCTACCTTATGGTTACTGCAACTGAAGGGCTAAGAGCTTAACCATCTTACATCAAATTAAAGGCCATTTTATTTTTTGTTCCAAACCGCTTCAATTTTTACATCGGGTGCAGATGCTACACATCCCGTCACATGTTGCAAGTTATAGTTCCCTATGTAAGCAATGTGCCAATCAGAGGAAACAACTTTGAAGAGTACTTTTTGAATGAACTGAAGGTCACATGCCAAAACTGATGCAGTTTGGAGCAAAAAAAACGGCCTCAAGGACGGTACCTCCTTTTGTTACTGCGGACACGTTCTGCGCATCTCGGGATATTCGGGTTTCTTAAGGAATTTGCCCCCCTAATACAACAATATTTTTGCGTGGTTTATGACTGTGGACTATGTGGGGAGTAGTAATACTCCTAGCTAGTTGCTTCAAGGGGTAACCGGGTTAACCCTTTAAGCCCCAATAGTGACAAGCATCTAATTTCTCCTTACAATATCCCTACCTGATCAAACATACAGGAGAGTAAAGGAACTGATCACCAAACATAAAATGTCTTGATGTTTGTGTAAATTCTCCCAACTAGTACTATAAGAAAATATATGGAGAGCTCTAAGAAGAATATGCATATTGATCTTGGGGCTCAAAGGGTTAATCAAGTACCTGCAATAATAGTCTTCTAGGCTCATGAGGGCTTTGCGTTTTTACAATACAGGACTTGTACGTGAAGAAGGCACTTAAGGACAACTATTGCTGCCGTAGTGCTTATAAACTGATAGACCTGGATGACAAGTTTAAGTTTCTTCAACCTGGCAGAGTAGTGATTGACTGTGGTGCAAGCCCAGGTAAACTACAATAGAATGGAACTCTATTAAAATGATCACTAATGGGCCATGAAAGTTTGGCTGCGGGTGTTCAGAACTTCAGATAAACCAGTAACAGGGGTTTCAGTTAAGAATATGTTAATTGCATGAGCTTTCATTTAGGGCCAAAAAAGTGGTGGTGCTAACAAAATGGATGGAAGGTGGATTCACACTGCACTAGAATCCTGACAATTCAAACCTTCAAGGAAACAGTAGCTGTGTTAAGTTACAGGAGTTCATTGGACCATTGTAAAAAAAATTGTTCTTTTTAAATAATTTATGCCCAAGGACCCATCTGGACACCAGACTCATGTCTAATGAGCATTCTGACTATTAAAAATGTCTTGTCTTGTCAAGGAACTTCATGTAAATCTCTATTGCTTAACGTAAATAAAAATGCCCTCTTGAGGACTCTATCTGATGGCTTGCTCTCTAGGTTCTTGGACCCAAGTGGCTGTTAACAGAGTGTTAACTCCAAAAGCTGGTTGGTACATGATTCTATGTATGATGCAGTGACAATGCACAGATTACCATAAGGGTGCATTTTTTGGGGAGCCATTCTGGAATGAGAATACCAGAACTTGGAATGGCTTTTTGGTGCATTTTTTCATTACTTGACTATGTTCTCATTCCGGAAAAGTTAGAATGGTAGTTTATTCCATTTCATGTTTTCTGCTGTTTGGAGCGGAATGAACAGAATGAGCAGAATGCAAAAGCTGTCTAACACTTGGCCATGACGAAATGGCTGACCAAAACAACTATACATCTGTAGCAAATTGAAATCACCTAGCCAAGCTAAGTCTGAGGAAAAAACAGTGGTCAGTTTTCAGTCCATTATTTTTTTGAATGATTATTGTTTTTTTTTTTTGTTTTCTTTCTTTTCCATTCTACCTACTTTCATTCCAAAAGGGACCAAGAAAACATACCCTAAAAGGGGAAACTCTCGAAAAAGTTATTGGGGACTTGTCAGAAAACTGAGTGTGTTTAAGCAGTTGGGAATTTTTAAGAACTGGGCCCTTAATCCACATTGTTTGCCACTCCACCAGAAGCTTCAGAATAGAACAGAGCAGACATCTTTATTCATCTGCAAGGGTAATCCTGTTAACATTGCAATGCTGCTATCAATGGTAGCCCTAAAATCCTCAACATGTTAATAGAAAACAAGATCAAGGTAAAACAGCAGATGAACAAACTACCTAATCAAATTAAAATTTAGTTTAACGTATTAGATCTACATAAAAAATTTTAATTTTGAAAATTTATTTCTCAAACATTAAAGTATTATTCCAGACAAAAAGCTACGTACTTAGCCTTATTCAGGAAAACTTAAAGGGGCATAGTCACGAGGATTTCGCGGATTTCTGGTCAAAACTGTGCTAAAATTATTGGTAGCTAACTTTATCCATGCCCAATTGTGTTTGAACATTTAAAGGAACATATTAACTTAATTTCATTAAGAGAAAACAAACCACGACCATTAAATATCGATTTAATGTCAACACGCTGAAAGAATTTGAAAAGTTTAGCCTAATTTTTTCAAATTGCAATCCATTTCCATCCGTGCTATCCGTAGCAACAGACGACAGAAAATAGTTTCAATGAAGTAGTATAGTCTTTGGTAACAAAACTAGACCATTATTTGTGGGCGTTCATTGATGTGAGGACATATTTTTGATTTTTAAAGTGAACTAAAATAGCGTGACCATGCCCCTTTAAGCTTTAAGAAAATTGATCTCTTGGGTGTCAATTTTCACATCTCGTGTGAATTTACATAGAATTAAATCACAGGCTCAAGAAAACAAAGATTGCTCATTTGTAGCTTCCCCTTTTCTCCTACAAAACTAAATTCGTTTGAAGCAGATTTACCATTAAAAAGTTCAAATTCTTTGAAACATATATACCCAGCTGGTGGTATCATTTAGTTCTCAAGATATACTGTTTGTATAATTTTTCACAAGTCCCTGGTCATAACTTCTGTCATAATTATCCAGGTTACCAGAGGGGACTTGTTGTTGCTGTGGATTTACTAGGTAACATTTTGAAATAATTGTTGAACAGTTTATGGTCATTGTATATGCAATGATGTGTCATTGATATTATTTTATTTACTCATATTAATATATTTATTTTATCATACTGCAAGAAATTAGGGGACGTGGTGGTTGAGAAGTTAGCGCATTGAACTTCAGATCTGAAGGTCAGCAGTTCGAGTCCCAGTCCCTGCCATCATGTTGTTTCCTTAAACAGGAAACTTTACCCCACATTGTCTCTCTCCACCCAGGTGTATAAAATGGGTACCGGCGACATACTGCTGGTCGTAACCCTGTGATGGACTGGCATCCCATCCAGGGGGGGAGTAGCAATACTCTCAGTTGCTTCATGCTACAGAAACGGGAATAAGCTCCGGCCGTGTGGGCCTCCATGGTTCCTGTGCAAATTTACCTACTGCAAGATATTCTTTATGCTGTCCAGTATTAAAACTATGCAATCCATGTATATTTTCTATCCTGTTTTTCTCCTCTGTTAGATATTGAAGACATTCATGGAGCAACTATTTTATCAAGATGTGATTTTACAGAACTCAATACACAGAGAAAAATTCTCTCAATTCTGCCTTCAGCGGGTACTGATATTATTATGAGGTAACACAAGTGAATGTTTAGCTCCAATATCCACACACATCAGATGCAGAAAATCTTCCAAGAAATGGAGGGGGCATGGGTGAGAGCCTCAAAACAGGAAGGCTATGATAATAAACAAGAAGAGAATAAAATAGCACCAGCCTGTTGCTAGATGATGAGAAGCAGGAGAAATACAGTAGAAAGAATTCTGAAGTACATGTATTGCATGACACTTTGAAAAAGCAAAAATGCAAAGAAGTAGGAAATGTCAGAGAACGGGGTTAACTTGGAGTAAAGGGTATAGGAGGTGCACAATTCAGACTCCCTCCACCCATCTTCCCCAAAAACAAAGGTTGACCTTTTGAGTTACTAAATTTACAACACAAAATGACCTCCACACGTGGTCAGGAAGACTGTCCAGTGTTTTTTTCTATTGGTTTATGTAATAATTATTTGGCCTTGAAGTCCAGGTAAGCTCTAGATCTATTTTGGCATACACTGGATTCATAAAGGTGGATAGCTCTGGGCAAAAGCACGACATTGAGATGGATGAAGCTAGAATTTGTTTTTGAATTAGTTTAAGTACAATATGGGAAAGGAATGTGGGAGTGTGATGGTGTAGTGGTTAGCACACTGGACTTCAGATCTGAAGGTTGGTGGTTCAATACCCAGTCCCTGCCATTGTGTTGTTTCCTTAGTCAAGAAACTTTACTCCACATTGTCTCTCTCCAACCAGGTGTGTAAATGGATACCAGCGACATACTGCTGGGGGTAACCCTGCGATGGACTAGCATCCCATCCATGGGAGAGTGGCAATTCTCTCAGTTGCTTCATGCTACAGAAACTGAGTTAAGCTCCAGCCATGTGGGCCTCATGGAAAAGGAGCTCACCTCCAAAGAGAGAGCAATACTGTTTCTGGGGTGAATTGTTTTTATATTTGTGATAAATATCGCTGCATTTTAGAGTTAATTTCTAGCCTCACCCACCTCATTTTCTTCTCACCCCAATCTGTCCACCATTTTGAATCCTGGTGGTAATTTTAAAAAGGTGAAAAGAAAGGGTAAATATAAGCAACTGTCATAAAAGATTGTCAAGTTAAGCACAAGGTGCGACACTTCAATAAAATGTGGAATCTTGTTGTTGTTTGTTTTCAGTGATATGGCCCCAAATGCCAGTGGAAATCACACAATGAATCATGAGGCCATTTTGGTCAGTTCAAATGTCTAGCTTCTCAAACAATCCAGTAAATAAACTGAAACAGAGAAGTAAACTTGCCAAGATCAATACCAATAGAAAAGGCCAACCCTACGTAATGCTTATTTTCCTTTTTTTTCCACTTGATTATTTCCACTTGATAATCCACACATGGTAGAGAATATCAGTTATTTATTTCTAAATTTTGTCCACATATTTGCTGCTCTGGAGTCTGCTGCAGAGGATCACTGACAAATGCCTTTTTTAACCCTTTCACTCCCAGAGTCAGTTAAGGAGGCTCTATTTTTTGAGTCAGAGGATAAAATCCTGTGGTGTGACCATTCAAATGAAACCTCTTCAGCAGTCCTTTCACATAGTACTATTTGTTTTTCAGTATTTTACCAAATGGAAATTGGGATCTGTCTTGAATTTTGATTTCAGGCACTACTGGGAGTTGAAGGGTTAACAAGGTGTAAGGCAGTTGCTGCATAGCACCTTTATAAACTGAAACCATTCTTTAGGTAGTCAGTGACTGCTTTGTCCTTACATTGCCTGATTCAAACACTCAAAGAAGATCTGATGAATCCAAATGTACAGTAAAAATATACTCTTACATTGCTTTTGTTTGCACCAGTATTTTACCTTGCAAGTCATGTGTTATTATCCACAGAACCTGTGCGAGTCAGCCTTTGAATTTGGCAAAGTTATGTTAAAGCCTGGTGGAATTTTCCTTTGCAAGCTTTGGGATGGCTATGGCACACAAGGTAGTACATATTATATAAATTTGGGCCAATTTACAATGGGAGAGGGGCCCCTTGTATAAGAAAACAGGTATGTGGGGTCCCAAAGAGGGTGGTTTTTTGGCCGTTTCATTTGTGCGAAATAGCAATAAAAACCCGGCGTAACTAATCGATAAATCGATGGCCCAATAAAATCGATATTAATCAATTCTAATCAATCGATTTTTATCAGAAATCGATAAAAATCAATGCCATTTTCGGTTGTGACTATCGATTTCATTGATTATTATCGATTTCTATTAATTAATATCGATTTCATTGGTTTTCATCTCCACTCGTGTATATTGTAATTATCTGCTGTTTTTCTGTTATCAACAAGATGTTACTCGAGGACATTGTGATATCTTAATTTATTTCAGCAATGTGAGTGAAACCACAACAAAGAACTAGTAAGCTATGGGCCATAGAAATGGAACGAGCTCTCCTTGTATGTGGCCTAGCTGCCCTCTGCTACTGCAAACTTTCAATGCTTGTCCTCTTGATCCGAGTTTTTTAGATAGCTCAAAATGCTCCCCGAACTCTACATCAAACAAACATTCATGGTATCCTTTCACAAGACAATGAATTTTCATTTTCGCTGTCTCTACATGGCCGTGCACTACCGATCGAGACATGCTGACAATTGATTACAACTCTGTAATTCAAACCGAGTCTATAGTGCTATTGGGCCCACACTCTTCTCGTTAAAAATCGATACTGTTTGTAGTGGAAAAGTTGTGACTATCGATTTTAATCGATTACCGATATTAATCGATAGTAATCAACCGATCTGATTGATTAATATCGATTTAGCGATCAGCTTTCCGATGATCGATTTTGATCGATTAGTTACGCCGGAATAAAAATAATGATATTTTGACCATTTTAGTCTCAAACAAGTCACAGATTTTTGACACTTTGACTTGAAATAGGTTGTAGATTTTTGACCATTTTGGTCTGAAATAAGACACAGATTTTCACCAGTTTTGTCCGAAATAGTAAGGTATAGATTTTCACCATTTGGGTTTTTAATAGGGTTCGATTTTGATCATTTTGGTGGGAAATAAGGTATAGATTTCACCGTTTTGGTATTTAGTAGGGTGTAGATTTTGAGCATTTTCAGTTGGTATGAAGTATGGTATAGATTTTGACCATTTTGGCGTGAAATAAGGTGTAGAGTTTGACCATTTTGGCATGAAATGGGCATAGATTTTTACCATTTTAGCGTGAAATATGGTGTAGATTTTGACCAGTTTTCTTTGGTGGGGTATATTTTGCCTATTCGTCTGAAATAAGGTATAGATTTTTGCCATTTTGGTCTCAAAAGTGGGCCAAGTCTGAAATAAGGTATCAACCTTCTAACATATTTTTTTCTTTCAAATTTTTGCTTTCGTTAGATAATAAGTTATTCTTGTCAGAAAAACAAAAAAATGGTAGGGGGGAGGGGTTACTGGGTTCGTTTTAGTCAGAGATGGTGTATAAGAATACCCTGATTTTGAAAAGTTGTTCCTCGTAGCTCAATGTGGCTTCAGTTGTTGTCACTTTAAAAATATTGAAAACGAATCACTGGAGAGAAAGTTCACTGCTTAATTTCAGTTGGAGGTCTCGGTGGTAAAAGATTTAGCGAAGAAATGTTTGCGCGTACAGGAACAGAGAAAGGATCATGACTGTCAGGATGCCCAAGAAATCATGACCGCCACGCAAACGTCTGAAAAAAATTCCAAATTCGTAGACCGAAATCTTCGCTTCTAGGCAAAATATAACGTTGAAATTCAGTGTTCGGTAATTTTAAGGTACCTTCTCTAGTAGTATCGATGGATCTGTCTAAGCCGATTTAAAAAATTTAGCGCAGTGGTCTTTTTCACGCACTCATTTAATGACTGCAAAAGTAGCGTTAATAAATCCCATGCAGACCTAAAATGCGTAAGGTAAACATTCCATTTGTGTCAAAATCCAAAAAACCCTTGTACACAAGGTTTTATCATTCAGGTCTAAACCCTTACTGCTTTACTTCAAACTTTGTGCTTTTTCATGCCAAAACCTTGTGGGCTGCCAATTTTAGCTTGATGAGGCGTCTTGGTTCACGTGTAATTTTTTTTTCTTTCAGATTTCATCAAGATGCTGGAGGGGAATTTCAAGCTAGTAAAAGAATGCAAACCTCGCGCAAGCAGAAAGGAATCAGCTGAGATCTATCTTTATGCTGAGAACTTTAGGAAGTGATAATAAAGAAACACTGTAAATACGTTTGGTTTCTGTTCATTTATTTGCTTTATCACTGCAATGAGGTGATTTTAACTGTCAGTATTCTCTTATGGTATATAACTTTGTTGCACCAGCAGCCATAAAGGTGTACCAGAACCAAAGCAAATTGTGCTACTCAGCTGTTTCTACCACATAACTCTAACTTAAATGTCTCAATTAACTTATTTTTACACCTGAAACATCTTCAACTATAAGTAATCTATCTTAAAAACTTGTTAAATAAAAAAGCAGTTATATGCTTTTGTGAACCCTGAGAAACACATTGATTCCCGCTATAATTGCCCAGTTTTAGAAATACGTCGTTTAAAAAATATTATGTCAGCTTGAAAACAAAGCCTTCTACATACCCTTACTTTCTCGAATACACCCCGAGCTGGGAGGCGTAGTCAGCTACAGAAATTATTACAAGGCACACCAAGCTAACTGAGATTGTTGTATTCTTACTCCTAACTGAATGATCCGGCCTCTTTTTCAAGCTTTCACTGAGGTTGCCAGTTCGAAGCTGGTGTTCGTTTCGAGTAAATGCATATACCAGCATCAAAGTCTCCACGGAGAACAATATCGAGAATGTGAGAAAAGAATATCTTCGTAGTTTTTTCAAAGTTGATGGGTGGTGTACGTATTCACTGAAATCTGACGAAAAGTGAATAAAAGCGTCATATATAGCTCAGTTGATAAGTTGGGCTCCCGTTGCAGCCTTTTTTTTGCAGGCTGTAAAATATTCACCGGTCTAAATAGCAAACAATGAGCTCCTTAACCCCTCCGCCCCCCATTCCCCAGCAAAGTTACCAATCTTCTTTTTAAATTCCTGTACCCGTATTGACACTAATTTGTCAACTGTAGACCCTCAAGTTTCCGTCGTAATGAACATCATTTTTCTTTTTTCCCCTTTTTGTGGATTTGAAAGAAATCGCAAACGGTATCTTATTCGTGTGAGTTCTTTCTTCCAGACTGTTACGGTGTTATCGCTGCACAGCTGCCCCAATAACTCTTTGTACTCCTTACAGGAATTCACGCCTCTCTGATTCAGCCAGATCTCACCAATCATAAGTCTGTCCCACTTGGCTCTTTTCCTGGTGTTCTCATTTTCATCTAATTTTTTCTTTCAATCTTTTTTTATTACTGGCCTATTCTAGCTGTTATCTTTACTCTATTTTTTCTTTTTCTTTTGGATTGTAAAGAAATTCGCACGAATCGCCGAAATTTTAGGCCCTACGGTAAGACATCCAAGGAGACCTTTAGTTTACCAGTTCGTTGGCTGCTTGCCTTCTCGTTGTACAGTTGCCCAATAACTCTCTCTGCTCCTTTATCTGCTTTATCATTTTCCCCTTCTCACCAATGATACGTATGTTCTACTGTGCACTTTTCGCGATGTTTTTCTACTCATCTCTAATCTTTTTCGATGGTGTTGTTTCTGTTTTTGTTGTTGTTGTATTATTCCTAAGGTTTTAATTTTTAGTCTTACGAATGTCGTGGGGAATTTTGAAAGAACACCCAGTTTAAGGTCTCAAAACCGCATTTTTCACACCCTTGATGTTATCAATTTGATTACAGCCGAGAAGACCATAGTTTTATTCTTTTTTTGTGGCGTTTGACTAAAAACATCAGAAAACAACCAACCAAAAAACAAGCATTGTTTGTTTGTTGGTTGGTTGTATCTGTTGAACAGATAAACGAAACAAACAAAATGCGGAAACTGAAGTCGGCAGCAACAAAGAAGCGAGGTTACCAAGCAATTAATCAAAGATGGCTACTCATCAGACTGACGGTAAGGAAATGGCCTGTTTTCATTTTCACTGTAAATGGCAATTTTGCCGATTGATGTGCGATATGAGTTAAAACTTTCGTAAATTGAATAGCACAGCCCTACTTAGCACGTATAATTCAAACCATCTCCTGAATGTCTTTCAGGTTGAATTTGTTTTCCTGAAATTCTCATCGTTCGCTGTCATTATTTTTTGCGTTTTCTGTCATAAATTCACCTTGATAACCATAAGGTGGTCGATATATAAGCTTAATAAACCCTAACGTTAATATTTCGGTTGCTGGAACGTGTATTGAGGATGAATGAGGAGAAATAAACTCTTAAGTCTTAATTACCCTTGAATACCAACTTAAAAGCGGCCATTTTTGAATAGATTTTGAATGTTGGGGCTAATCTAAAAACACACTAAAGAACTCACTTTAGTAAATGGCTGTCACTCACTGAACATTTCTATGTATTTGAGGATGCCACAACTTTCTCAAACTTTGTTTCAGTCAGTATGATTTTCTACCTGTCAACTTTTTCAAATCAAATTTATGTCAAATGCTTGACATTTTCATTGTTGGAGTGCTGGGGCCCACGAAAATTTCCGAAGATGACCCAACCACTTCTGAAGATGTCTGAAGACTGCTGAAGATGACGCAAAGGTTCCGAAGACATCCTCGGGTACACTTTGAAAATAAGTCCGCTTGCATAGTTTGAATAGGCAATTTTTTATGTATATTTAAATCTATTGTACATGTTGCAGAAAAGGGGTCTCTTTTGGGTTTATGAAAGCAGCTAGATGCAGTAAGACTTGTTATGACTCATTAGCATGGCATGACCAGGTGTAAGGGTTCTATACCAAATCATTGACCTCACTGTTTGCTCTAGATGTGAACTCAAAAGTTCCTTTGACCTTGAATTCCCTCCAAACACAGTGTGAGTTGTGGCTAGAGACTGTGTGAGGTTCATTTGATAATAAATTCATTTGTTTTTGTGGCTTCCTACATGAAATTGCTTATACTCAGATTTGTGGGTGGGCTAGACATAAGAAATTGGAAAATATGTGTGAGATCAATATGTCTCACATGCATGGCATGAGTCTTGCACCTAATACATGAGAATGGGAACCCCAGGGCGTATCTTTGTATATTTGTGTTAATCCAGAAAATATCCATACTCCCCCCACAGAGGGTTTCTTGGTTTGAAACCCCCCACCCCTCTGAAAAATTCCAGTTTAGGCTCATACATTCATTTAAAAATTTGGCTTTTAAGACGCCCCGTCTCCCTCCAAATTTCCAGTGACCCTCTGTGGTGGGGGTATGGATATTTTCTAGAACCAGACATTAGTGATGGGGAGCTGCAAATGAGGCCAATGTTTTATACCCAAAAGTCCCATTAGACTAAAATCAAATTTCTAGCCGCAAAAAGGCTCAAGTACCTAATTTCAAACCCCAAAAAGCCCTTTGTACCTCCATGTCGCTCATCTACCTGAGTACGTACCCTCCTGGGGGTTGGCAGGAAAACAACATTTGAGTTCACCAATCATTTATATTTACATATAATTTTTTATCTTATTTGCAGTCGGTGGAAACTATGATGAGGCTATCATGGCCCAAGTGGATAATATCCAGAAAGAGGTACAGTTATTGCCTTTTAAATTTAACAGGAGAACAGATGACCCTCCAAGTTTGGAAAGAGAGTTTGGAAAGCATGTCAGTTGCATTTGGTCTGAACCTAAAATTAATTCAATCAATAATGACTGGTTTGTTATCAACAAGAAATTCTGAAGAATTTGCAGGTGGCAGATAGCCTCTCACCCCACCCCCCCTCCCCTTTTCCTAAGAAAAAAAGGTTTCTTAAAAAAAAAATTAGTAGTCCGTGGTTTCTGGTGACCTGTTATGGACAATTTGCACTTCCGGTATGTAAGGAATTAAAAAGGTGTGATGCAATATTTTGGCTATGTTGTTACCAGCTGGCACACCTTGGCTTGCGATGAACTGTGAGCTGCGTACTTGTGAACGTCCGATATGGTGTATTCCCTTTAAAAAACAAGATTAACACATCTGCAGCAATTCTAATGTAGTTCGTCAATACATTCCCTGAAGTTTTCTGCGATCATTGCTATAGATGGAAAATTCAACTTGAAAACTCTTCAGCAAAGGTCATGTCACAAGGAGAATGTCCGGTATTTGAGAGATTGGCTTTTAATCTGAAAAAATCGACGTCATTATAACAGCAAGGCCATTGTTCAGAGGCTGCGTGAACCCAAGAAGACTAAGTGACCTGGCGGACACTGACTACAACAACTACGACAATGGCAAAAATGAAAAACAAAAAACGTCCATTTTACGAGTTAGCATACGTACGACCGCTGCCTTATAATGTTCATTTTGATCTTTGAACCCAGATACACTGCTAAGAAAAATATACAAACACATTAGCACGAGCATATGAGCCGCGTTTGCCTTGTCAACACTTTATTCCATACTTGGCAGGGTTCAAAATAAAATCAGCTTTCAGCCTGAATCTGACAGCTTTTTTTCTCAAGGCTGATTTTTAGCCAGCTGTGAACAAGAATGAACAAGCACCTTTCCCAAGTATGGAATAAAGTGTTGACAAGCCAAATGCAGCTCATATGCTCGTGCTAATGTGTTTGTATATTTTTCTTAGCAATGGATGATTTTTAATAGTCATCTGCTCATAAGGATGTTCTTAAAATTGGGCACAACTGGGTGGCACATTGTTACAGAAGGCAGAATTTTTCAGCACTGTCTCTCTTTGTTGAAGTGCAGACTTCCTTTCACTGAATTTGACTTCGGACTTTATTCTTTCTACTAGACTGTTGGGTAGTCTCTCGCATGGCGAGGTGTGTTTTGAATTGGGTGATATTCTCAACGAAAGATTTCACTGATAAACCCTTTGCTAACCCTTTCCTAACCCCTGGTGGGTGGCAGGAAGAGAAATGAGTTTCCTGGAAAGTTTCTGTGGGGTTAAAATGTGTGCCGATATCAAGGATTGCTTGTTTGTTAAATCTTTTGCCCGTTGAGAACAGTGGTATCCAGGAAGTTTATTTCTTTGTCTGAGATTTCAGCCGTAAATTTAACTGTCGGGTGGTGACTGTTTGCTAGGACAATAAACTCTTCTATCTCCCTTTTGTCAAAATTCCACAGTGAGAATATATCATCAATGTACCTTTTCCACTCAAGTGGTCGAAGAGTGTAGAAGATTTGTACTGCTGTTTGACTGAGCACACGCGTTATGCTATTATGCTAAACCCGATCAGTGTTTTCTTTGACCTAGATTTATCAGATTTCGCTCTTCGCAACTTATCATTGTTGCATTCAAATGAAACTTGGCTAGTGCGCCTATGAATTTCGGCTCAGCCTCTTTCTTTATGGAGTGTATTTCTGTCTTAAACTCCTCATCAGGAGTCATGTTTGTTTTTGCGACAAAGTGCAAGTCTCTAGGGCATGTGCCCTTTTCTGTGTGGACCTGAAGTTTAACTATCGACCTTTCTGACTGCTTAGTTTTTCTCTCAAGCATGGAAATCTTGTCGAGGGTGGACTGGCAGGGTGCCATGCTGGCGTTTCACAAATTAGATCAGGCATTTGAAAATGATAAATGCCGCAACAGTGACACTGATTTTCAGCGCCATGGTACATTTCCTTTGTTCTCTAGCAAATTAAATTGGACGAGAACTCGAAAGCACACGAAAAAAGCGACAAAGTGCTAAGTGGAACAGGATCGAGGATGCATTGGTAACAAAGCGGTTGTGAATGAAAATTTGCCCGGTTCCTAAAAGAGAACTGAATTGCTGCGGCACTGCTACCCTGTGTCTGACCTATTTCATCAAAAGTCGTGTTGTTGATCACGTGTGAAACTATGCCGGAAAAAAAGAGTGTCGGCAAATAGAGATTATCATAGTTACCAGAACGAAGGCTCCATTTACAAAATCGGGACAGTAATTGTTAACGTTCTGTAATTTGTGGTTGTTGTTGTTGTTTTATTTAGAAAGCTTTTAAAACATCATCCAATTCACTTTTCGTATGTGTGTAAGTGTTTCATGGCTGCATTACTTTCTGATATAAAACGTTTACTATGACGTTCCATGGATGTTGACTCTGCCGAGCAAGGGATGGGATGGCATTTTTTTCTATTGCTTGGGTGAAAAATCACCGGCAAGAGTGGCCAAAGTGCCAACTGTCGCCGGCACCCAGCTTCTATTTTGAACCCTGCTTGGGAAAGGTGCTTGTTAATTCTTGTTGACAGCCAGCTAAAAATCAGCCTTGAGAAAAAAAGCCATCAAATTCAGGCTGAAAGCTCTGATTTTATTTTGAACCCTGCAGATAGCAGAATTTCAGTCGCTTGTCAGTGACAAAATGGACATCACTTGCTTAGAAAGGGAATACTCTACAGATGATGTTATTTACCAGTCAAAAATTAAGGTATGTTTATGTAGTAAATTCACTTTCATTGTTATTTTAGCAGTGTTAACAGTGACACTTTGACTCACTTTACTGCTGTTTGCATTGTTCTATGTGTACTAGTTGTACAAAGCCCTATCGTAAATTCTTTTGTCCTTTTTGGAGATGTGAAAAATTTGAAACTCTAGTCTCTAATTGGTATGAAAAAACATTTTAAACCCAAAAGATGCCCAGAAATGGTCTTGTATCCCTTGCTAAGGATGAGTGGTGTCAGTGGTGGAGAAGATCATGCCTGGAGGCAGGCCGTGATTATGATAAACAATTTGTAATCAGTATTGAATTGAACTGTTTTAAGAATGGATACAAAACAATGAATGAAAGAGGATTATTATGGTTAAATTTTAAGTTTAATGAGATAAATAAATAAAAATTACAGTAGGTAAGGGAAAGCAATAGGAGGAAACTGAAATTATTCCCATATAAGAACTGCTCTCCTAATTAAAAGATAACTGCCAATATTTACAAGATTTTGAGAAAAATATAAAATTATAATACCATAATAATTAAAGAAGAAAAAATCTGACAAAATAGAAAATCAATCAATGAAAGAAGCCAAGTATAATAAGGGAGAAAGTAACTAACTATATAACTAATTATTAATCTACATTTAAATGATGTCAAGCTGGGAGCTGCCATAACTGAATTAGGTATAGAGTTCCAGTCATTAACATAGCAGTTGAAAAATGAAAATTTAAAATAGTTTGTCCTTGCTGCTCTAGGCCTTATTTCTTGTAGTTCTTCTAGTTCTTGTTGGGCCAGTCAGCTCCACATACTTGGCACAGTCCACATCAGAGTAGCCATGAATGATCTTGTAGAGTTGTACCAGAGAAAGATATTTCCTTCGAAGCTCCAGTATAGGACTCTAGGAGGGTGGTAATAGAACCAATGGCTGGCACCCGTCTATGTTTGCAAGCATTTAAATTATACATTAATGATTAATATACATGCTTGTTGTTTTGCAGGACGTAGCCCTAAATTATCCACATTTAAGGAAAACAAGAGGAGATGGCAACTGCTTCTATAGAGCATTTGGGTTTGCATACCTTGAGGTATTAATCAGCAATCAAGTAGAGTATGACAGGTAGGAGATAAAAATCCAAATACAGACAAAGCTCTCCTTGCGACCTCGTAAGCGACCAGCTCTAGTTACGACCAGCATTGTGAAGCCCCGTTTGACTTGTCACTTAAAATCTGTAATGAAAAGCTCTCGTAAGCGACCGCGACCACTTTTGTGAATTACTGCAACGGACTTTTTCTTTTGTTTTTAAGTTCTCGTAAGGGACCACTTGGTCAACATTTATTAAAAACACTTGGTTCTTGTTCAAATTAGAGAATACAATTAACACAGATGCTAACGGTTCTTTGACTTGTACATACGTGGACCTGTTCTGTAATAGGTAGTAAAAAACTATTCACTATTATTTCTACCAAACTACTAGTAACCATTAACATATGCCAAGCTTTACACTCAAAGCTCTTATAAGTGACCACTCTCTATTGTTTCATCATGTGGTTGCTTACGGAGCCCAGTCTCGTAGGCGACCAGCTCTAGTTGCGACCACTTTTCTAAATTCCCGAGGTGGTCGCTTACGAGAGCTTCGACTGTACCTGTTATCACAGTGCCATTTAGGGCTGTCTTGACAAAAAAAACTCATTTAAACTCTCATACAAACTCCCTTTTTATTTCTCTTTGCTCATTCCTTTAAGCATCCATTCTGTAAACAGCTACAACCACTTTCAAGGGGTACCATTTGGATTGCTGTTTGTTGCTGTTTTTAACCTCCTGTATACTGACACCCATAAGGAAATGCCTGTTAGCCTCCATCTTATTTTGATCAGTGACCTTCGCACTGCTATTTGCCACAAACAATGGTTTTACAGTCTGTGTAATTGCAGTGGCAAGTTTGTTTGTTTCGTCATGAATTTTGTTCAGTGTTAGTTCCTTTCTTGATATCCCACTTGCTGCAGGCTCTACATAACATTAATTTTTTTGTAACACCACCCAGTTATTTAATGATGCTTATGACTGGAATTACAGTGCCATCAATACAGCAGTGTAGCCAGGCAGTCAGTTACAGTCATGATTATTTCTCTTAGGTCATCAAGGACTAGTCCTAGCTTTTTTTTGCAGTGATTTGCATTACATGCACAATAATGTATTCCATGGTTATTTTCAGTGTAAAGTATATCCACAGCTCCTGGTTTTTTTTTCCTATTTTCTAACTGTCGCTGGGCAACATAGCATCTCTTATAAATATTGTGTAGGTGTATCTATCTGCTATTAATATCAAGATACCTTTAAGCCAGAAAATATCATGAACTTTTTTTAAAATAAAATCAGTTCTGTTACCATCTGCTTGCTGCACAGTAATCTAGTATATTATGTATGATACGCGATGTATTAACTGTTTTCCACCCATCACAGAAAAACAGTAAAGTTACAAAAAGCCAAAACCACACCATTTCTTCACTCAATTTGGTTTTAAATTGAAAAGATCCACTTTGGAGAAATTATTTGCAGAAAAGTTGCACTTTTCTCTCAGCAAGCGAACACCGCACCATGTCTGTTGATGTGTGATTAGTTTCAACTGCTTACGCGAATTGGCGCCGGTTTTCATGTGTGACTAATTTTAACCGCTTACGCAAATTTGTGTTGGCTTTCAAAACATCATGTTGCAGACTTGCTCCAAGTCAACATCTTTGATTGACAATAATTTGCCCTGTGTTTTGCGGGTAAAGCGAGTGAAGTGACCGAGCGAGCAACAGGCCTACTGACCTGACAAAACATTAAAGGACTTGGGAAGGTCTAATCGTGTTGTTGGGTGTTGAATTGTTCACGGGTACCAGCTAGTTAGTCATTAATTATCCATTTCTATGTAATTTTTTGGCAAAGAACATTTAATGCTCATAACCTGCTTGTGTTATTTCTTCCTTGTAAACAGATTTAAATGTCTGGCTTCCCAAAGTAAAGACGAACTTGTGTCTCTTGGATTCCCATCATTCACCATAGAAGACTTTCATCAAGTTGTGAGTTTAAAGTCTTGCTGCTATAAAACAGCAACTCCTTTTTTCCAGTGTTATCTGGGTTTCATATTTTATGTGATATTTTAAACTGTATTGCAATCATGAAGTATTACATTTTAAATATCGTATAGTTTAAAATGTAATATTTCAGGATTGCAATCAATCGATGACAGGTTAATTTTCATAATAGAAAGATCAATCAATATAAGGCCCAAATAATTTTGGAAAAAGGTGTGGCTGTTGTACATGATAAAATACAAGCTTAGTTCAGGGTCATGCATGAACAAGAAGTATAGTCCATGGTGTCTTCCTTGAAAATAGTAAAATGTACTCGATGTGGAGCAACATCTTTGTGTAGAAATTGTCAACCTTAGGTATTTTGCAGCCTGCTGTCACTTGACCAATAACATCATTAGTGAATCAAAACCTATTGAATGGCCTGTTCTCAAGACAACCCTGTGTAGCCCTCGATAAACTTTGCCCAAGAAATACCTTTACTGTAATTGAACATGGAACAAGACAACTTTGTGCTGCACTGTCCTTGAATTTCATTCATTGGCCAGTTAAATCAGAAACCATGAGAAAGCTGTCAAAAAGATGTGAAAAAAAGTTTTAAGAATTAAAAAAAAATTCTTTGTCCTGAGGTGAGGGTACAGTGTGCACCATTGTTATAAATCTCTGTTGTTTGCTTGTTCTCAGTTCATGGAAACAATTGAAGGTGTTGGAAAAGACCACTCTGTGGAAGAGTTATTGAAGGTGAGGATGCAACATGACAGCTGATCTCACTACTGTGTTGTGCAGAACTGGTGCCACAGCAGATTTGGAACCACCACCAGCTTTCAACTTATATCATCAACAAGACTAAGAACTGCGAAAAATCGCAAGTGAACTCCAAATATCATCAACCTTGTGGGGGGGGGGGGTCCATTTTCACTAGTGGATTTGGACCAGCGGTCCAATTCTGGGGGGTCCAAATCCACTTGGTTTTTCAAACACGATTCACAAGGTATGATTCACCCATTGTATTTCTTCTGGTACGAGATTCTGGTGTCTCATATCTTCTTTTAGTTTTTTATTATTAATTTTTTTTTCTTATTTTGAGAAGTTTACGTAGTATTTCCTCTGTGAACCTATTTCATGTGCATTATTGCCATTCTTTTGTGACCCACATGGGTGATTCATAGCCGATGAATCACGATTAACCGGTTATGATTTGCCCATAGCCAGGAAGTAACAACTGAAATGACTTAACATATAAAAATTAATTTCCCGATTAATAAAAATCCATTAAAAAACCCACAAGATCTGCATATTTCCTGCGTGGCTTTGTGACTTCGAGTAAATCCCTTAATTGTGAATTATGGGCTAAATAATAACTGGCATACCATACTTGTGCAAACAGCAGTGAAACCTGTTGTAAAAAACAGCATTTTATGTGATGAACTCCCATTAATCAAATAATATTTGTGGTTCAGTAGAAACTCCTGTTTTCATTTCAATTATTGTTCTTTTTTTTTTTCTGTTTTAGACTTTCCAAGATGAGGGACTTTCGAATTATATCGTTGTATACCTGCGACTTCTAACATCTGCGCAACTTCAGAAAAAGTCTGACTTTTTTGAGAACTTCATTGAGGGAGGAAGAACAGTCAAAGAATTCTGCAGCCAGGTAATTGTCTGTTTCATTTGAACTTTGTCAATCAATCAATCAATCAATCAATCAATAACTTTTATTTTTACACGATAAAAAGATTAAAGCTTAGAGCTTGTTGTGGGGTTGTGTTCTAAATTAAAGCTAATGATATTGAAATTACAAACAATTAAAAATTGAAATTCACGGGTAATGCTGAAAATTAAAATCAAAATTCCCAATTATCTTAAAGTTTACAATTGGAGTTGATAAAAGGTAAAATTGTCTTCCCTATGAACGGCAGTTTGCAGCGACTCAACATTGAAGTCCAGATTTCTCGGTGTATGCGACCTCATAATTCTCTTAGTGCATGCCCTTTGAATCACTGACAAAAATTGCGTCAGGGTGTTCCATGTAACTGATCCCATGTGTTTTGTCAATTTTATCTGATTAGAGTATTTTGTTGAGGTGTGCAGTTCATAGTGTTTTCAATAAAGTGAGAGCCATTGACCAGAAAAGTTCATTTACCACGTCAAGCTAATTCTGGCAAAAAAATTTTCGTTAAAATCAGCTCCCGTACGTTTTATTCTCCGTTTCTCTCTCATCAGGAAGTAGAGCCCATGGCGAAGGAAAGCGACCACATTCACATCATAGCGCTGACTGACGCACTAGGTGTGTGTGTCCGTGTGGTGTACATGGACAGAGGCGGAGACTCGTCTGTCAATCTTCATGACTTTCCGGAGGACGGCTCAACGCCTTTGGTCACTTTACTATACAGGCCTGGACATTATGATATTTTGTACCAGAAGCAACTCTGACATCGCTTTCTTGCAAAGAAATTATTTTTTATCAATTGAAAGAATTGAAATGGAAGTTTTCTGTAGGATATTTATTTACATTAAAAATGGTTTGTACAGATTTGTGAATAAAATAAAATGTGTTTTGTTTGAAAATTTCGATGTTGTTTCTATCCTTTACTTCAGACTACAGACAACCCGTCACCCGTTCAGTGCAAACGCCAGACTACCAATATGGGCTTTCAACGCAAATACTAAAATCACTGGGGGCCAATTTTTTAATCGGAGTGTAAAATACAAAGTGCTTTAAGGCAGTTGAGGAACCTCTACAATTGTTTATAAGTGGGTTACTTTTGGGAGGTAAAAAATTTTTTTAGTCTGTGCTTTATGCCTTCCTCATACTAATCATAGTAATAAATGGTTACACATTCGGGTTGGGCAGATTGAAATCGATTGAAACCGCAGTTTTGTTAAACTTAGCTAAACCACATCTATATTTTAAATAACTGGCCCTGGAAGTTTTTGTTTTATTTTGTACTCTTTTTATAACGGACACCATCAGGACGACGATTCGGTAGAGAGAGCCCGTAATAGTGGGAGTTTGTTTTCAGTGATTCTTATTCGCGGGACTTCAGCTCCTTCCTTAATAACGGGGTGTCTGTAATAGCGAGGTGTTGTTGTTTTGGGAAGGGGAGGAAGATTTCCTACGTGAGTACCAGTGAGGGTCACGATCAATAAACTTAACTTCTTTCCAAATAGGAAGATGCCCTGTTTCGTTAGCGTGTTTCGAAACTGCGGAGATTTGTGTACGAGCAAGCCGTATATCTCTGTCGTGTTCTTTTATCCTGTCTTGCATCGCTCTCCCCGTTTCCCCGATGTACACTTTGCCGCACTCACATGGAATTTTATAGACGCGGAACCGTCTTGTTTAGTTGGTTCAAGGGTGTCTTTCGGTCGCACTAGGTGAGACCTAAGAGTTGTGTCTAGTTTGAAGACGGTGCGTACGCCTTGTTGTTGTAGGCAGCGGTGAAGAACCTCTGTTACACCTTTTATGTAGGGTAGAACCGCAGTAGATTTAAATTCCTGCGGAGGTTCTTTGTTGGCTGTTGGTCTTGTTGTCTTTGTGAGCTTTCGTACAAATGAAGAAGGATATCCGTTCGAAACAAGTACTGATGATAAATGTTTCTTTTCTTTAGAGATAGCTGATGGTTTTGATGTGAGGTGTTTGGCGCGGTCGTATAGACACTTAACAATACCACGTTTCACTGACTGAGGATGGTGTGAATCATAGGCTAGGTATTGGTCAGTGTGGGTGGGCTTTCTGTAAACGGTGGTGAGAAGACCGTTTGAATCCCTTGAAATTGACGTGTTGAGAAAGGGGATAGTGTTATCTTTCTCGATTTCCATGGTAAAACGAATGGTAAGCTGTTGACTGTTTAGATGTTGTAAAAAGCCGTCTACATAGTCTAAAAAAACTAGAAAACGATCCCGGTCTTGCCGACCGCACAATACATTCCGCAGTTTCGGAACACGCTAACGAAACGGGGCATCTTCCTATTTGGAAAGAAGTTAAGTTTATTGATCGTGACCCTCACTGGTACTCACGTAGGGTCAACGAGGCTATCCGTATAAGACTTCATCCTAATAACATCAATAGAGATAGTGGAATCGAAATTCCAGAAGCTTGGATACCTACGATCAGAAAGCACTACAGCCGACCAACCACAAAGCGAACCTGTGAGGGAACAACATCTAATAGTCGGAATAATAATGAGGATCGAAATGCACCAATAGCAGAGAACCATCATGCTACAAATAGCGACACGTAAACAATTGACCTCATCACCTGATGAAGACTAGCAGTATCGCAGTCGAAACGTCGCGATCAACAACTGAAAGCGATTCCATCGTGAGACAAACGAATAAACGTTCACCTTGACCCCAAAGTTGTCACATCACTTTATCTTTCTGTTATAACACACTCAGGCTAACCAATCTCTTGTAGAATACTTTGGTTCAGACACTGTCATTTATGTATTAAGAATGTCGTTATTTGGGAAATTCTGCTGATTGTTAGGTAAAAAATTGAGTCAGTCAATAAAATGAACTAGTTTTACCACATCTGAGTCGTGTTATCTCTCTTGGGTCTTGTGTTGGTGTTTTTCCCTTTGACTCCAAAGTCTTTACTGAAAATTTGCATTTTGAGGGCCACTGCTTAAATCTGGTTTTTGTGGTTAACCCTGCATGGTTAACTTAGCATCTCCATAGGTACCCACTTTTATACCTGGGGTGCATCCCGGGGTGGGGGGGGGGGGGTGGTACCGGTACTCCTGTCAGTTTAGGATAGGTGTTTGCCACAGAGGTTCTTAAACCCTGACCCTGTTTAAGGATAGAACATTGAAAATTGATGCCCTTTTATGGCCCAAACCCAAAACAATGACACCCTATTCAAGGGACAAACGACCACTAAAAATTAAATAGAATGCTAGGCTGCAGCAAATTTTATGTAATACAAAAAAGGTACCCTATCTAAGGATCACACCGGGATCACAATTACAAAAAGGGGCAAAATGGAAACAACATGATGGCATGGACTAAGCCTCGAACTACCGACCTTCAGATCTGAAGTCCAACATGCTAACTACTACACCACTGCACCAATCCTACTATGTTGTTTCCTTGTCACCTTTTCCCTTTCAGTGTTCAATCTAGAAATTCGTCAAAGTGGGTCATATGTCCCACATGTCATTTTAAATTGGGTCATTTTAAAATAGTCTGGGTCATAAACAGTTGTGGTAGTTGCTGAAGCTGTTGGCTTATGAAGTTGACTTGTAATGATACTTATCGAACTCTCATCCGATCTTTCACCATCCTTCTCTGGTCCTTCTTCATCGTTCTCAGGAAGTTCAACAACCATTCTCTTTTCGATAAAAAATGATAGCTTTTGTTGTCATTTCATTTTAATTTTACAAAGAAGAACAACCGAACCGTGAAAAACGTCGATGGCTCAAGCGACGCTTGTAAAACGTTGAAATGGGGGCTCTAGTCTCTATAGGAATTGTGTGGAACGCCTGACACAAAAAGTACTCATAAGCGCACTTTTTTACTTTTATTTATTGCCAAATACCCGCTACTTTGTAATACTTCTATGTGAGGTAACTTTTTTTTTGCGTCAGTATGACACCACGACAATTTCATGTTGCGTCAATGACGCAAAGACGCGGCCTAGATTGAGCACTGCCCTTTGGGAAAAAGTTACAAGGAAACAACACAATAAGATGCACAGACCAGTCTTCTGATTGAAGTCCAACCTGCTAACAACAACACCCTTGCCCTCCACAAGAGGTGCCAAAGCCAAACACTACATTGTAAAAAGTCATTTTTAATTAAAAGTCACTTGCATTAAGCACTTCTACTTGTACAAATGTCACAAAGTCTGACAAACTCCTTATCTTACTTTACTCCAAAAATACAACTGTGGTTATTTTGAAACTAAACACCCTAACGGAAACCAAACAAATAATTGTGAACGATTCCTTCAGTGAGCCATTCATCCCTTTCCACTTTCATTGGCCACTTGGATATGCAGCGAGAGAACTAGGTACAAGTTGTTAGTTGATTGTTCTCCTGTTTGTAACTATCCATTGACTAGAAACTGAATAAATATCTTTTGAAAATCATACAATTTACACAGTTTCTTGGTTTGGGGTGACGACTGTTTCAAATGTAGATGGTTGCATGAGATTTTCTAGATCTAGAATGGCAATGTTTCAGAATGGGAACAAAATGTAGCTCTTTGGACTAATATTAATAATTAACATTAATCCAAAGTATTTCAATTATTGACATTCTTTTTTTGGGGGGGGGGGGGGGCGGGGGATCGGGTGGAACTGAATCATTGCTATTATCATTATCCCCTACCAACCTCCAAGGACTTCCAGCCTAAAAGAAACCTCTGGAGAGTGAATGGACAGAACATTCACAGAAACACAGCTGCCTTTTTTGAGTCTCACTAAGGTGAAAGTTATGCAAGCCAGGTCGCAGAGAAGTGTATCCATTGAGAGTTTGAATAAGGGGACACCCTCTCTCAACAACATCAAAAAGGCACAAATCCCTTTCTATGTAATAGCCTGTGTGAAGAGATTCAGCATTAATGGTGTGAAGCTTTGGCAGAGTCATTTCCTGGATCCAAAATTGTTTGGTATGACCAAAGTCAAGTGTTTCTAATGAGTCAGATTTAAATACATATCCAGGAAAGTCCTCGTCATAAATTTGCTGCCGAATTGTAATCTTGAAGTATTTTAAATTGGGGAGCGATGACAGGATGACATCCAAGGCTTCAGGTTGCAGAACGTCTTGTAAAGGAAAGTGTAAATTTAGGTACTCCAGACTGTGAAGGCTTCCGAGAAGCTTTGCTGTTGTGTAAGAAACATCCACGTCACATCGCAACGACTTCAACACATTCCAACAATTCCGCACCAAGCACCTCAAAACACGTTGAAAACATCGGGTGAATTCCCAGTCCCAATATCCTCCTGGAAGCCACAATTCAATCTTCTTCAAGTTCTTTACATTGCAGTTGTTCAGAAGATAAATTAACATGTCTCCTTCACGAAAAATATTGAGGTCGCCACGAGCCCGAATCTCAGCCAATGCAGCCTTTCTAGCAACGAGAAATGATGCGAACGACATTCGTCGTCTGGCATTTGTGATCACTTCTTTCCAATCGTAATTATCCATGTCCACAAAAGAAACCTTAGGCAAAAACCAGCTCAAGAACTCTTCGAAGGAAAGGTCGATACAGCTCCACAGTGTAGGATTATAAGAAACTTGATAAAATCTCTTGCACACTCTGGCAACGTTGGCAATTTCGCAAGCTGTGAGGCGTTTGAGCACAATAACCAAACATTCCTCGGGCAAGTCTAGAATAGAACTTCGAGTATGACCTTCAGGAGGATCGTCAACTAAATTACGACGCCAGAGCCTACCACTTCTTCTTATCCACAACTTTGGTGTGGTAGGTTTAGCTCTTTTAACCATATTCTCCACTACTTCAACCACTCAATTCCACAGCTACAAACTACAACTCGTCCGCCATGTTTTTGTGTCCTTTCAAGACTGGGGAAACTGGGGAGGAGTCAACCTTATTTCCCATCGCTCTTAGCGGTGCACAGAAAAACCAAATAAAAGGGGAAAGATCTCATGGATATACCCACCACGATTCCCCAAACTAAGGAAAGACACTACAATAAAAGTGTGACCTCGTGGCGGGGGAGGGGTTGGTTGATCTGTAAATTTTAGGGAGGCGTGTGCCACTGCCACTGGGGTTTTGGGACCCTAACCCCTATCCCAGACCATGTTCCATGTTCAGCTCCATTCTGCAACCCTGCTGTTGACTAGGCACTAAAAATCCCTACCCTTGGATTCCAGCCAGACTCACCATGTGTCAACCCCTAGTTCGCTGATAAATGATACCCTATTCTAGGCTAAAACTCCTCAATTCCTAATCCCAATCCCAATCCCAGACTAAACTGATTGAAAACCATACCCTTTACAGTGACACATACCCATATAACTTATATCTGGGGTTTGAGAGGGAAATCTGGTATAACAGAACTTTTATCTTGCAAATGTAGGTGTACGACTCAGCTTTTGAAATTTTGACAGAAGTAGCTTTCTAGGACAATATGCAAGTCTTACATGTCTGGCATGCAAGAGGGTGCAGCCTTGATGTTCCAGTTTTCAAGAGTCTAGCGGTTCTTATTGTTAGATCAGAAGATTGGTAGTTGTCATATCACTTTCCTCTTTTTTTATACCACAGGCTAACCAATCCATGTATCAATTCTTGTAGAACACTTTGGGTCAGACATCACTTATCGGGGCATAGCTAGGCAGGTTCTCTTATTAGAGGGGTCGTCCTTAAGGGCTGATTTAGACAGTGCGATTTTTGCTAACAACTGTTGTATGTGACTTGCTGCTCATGTCACATCTGCAACAGGTACCCACTTATATACTAGGCACTTGTTTCTCAAAACTGCTAACAACTTACTGGGCCCCAAAACTAGTTTATGTGTATAATATTCTTCAACGCAGTAATTAACTATCGATAAAGAAACAAGAGTTTTCAATTTACAAAACATGTTTCAACATTCTCATGTCATCTTCAGTTGCAAATGAGCCTTAACGGTTGTACATTTGAATTTTCGTATTAAAGTATGTTACAAAATTACGCTTTAAAACTTACGTTATTAACTTAACGTAATTAACTTCTATTGATTTTAAAGACTTCAATCAAAAATCTTTCTAATTTTACAGAAACATTAAAAAAGTTTGCACACATATGTTTTTTTACTACCAATTTGAAAAAATACTTAATAGGCAAGATAAGTTACTGATTGGTTCCACAAGATACCTATACCTACCCATGGATGATCATTGGAAATTCTGGGGTGGTAGGAGGTCTCAAAAGCCACAATTTGTAATTGATAGCATTAAGCAAAACTGGAATTTTCCAGAGCAGCATAGGGTTCAACCCAAACACCCCTGGGGAAGGTATGGATATTTTCTGGAATAACACATTGGGAGTTTTCTAAAAATTATTGCCCAGTTTTGTTAAAGTGCCCACAAAGTAAAAACTAAGTTAAGCATTTTTCTTTCAAAGTGAAGAAGGATGGTGTTTTCTTTTTCTACTATATTCTCTCACTCTAAAAATTTTCAAGTTAAATGCCTCCATGCTGTAACCACTTATGACATCATCAATTTCTAATTTACATAATGCAAAAAGTTGAATATCTCTGGAGTGCTTGAGTGAGAGAAGATATTACAAAACAGAAAACACCATCCTTCTGCACCTTGAATGCCTTTCACTATCAAAAATGGCTATCTTAGTGCATGGAAATCATTAACTTGTGTCTTTGGCTTTGGATGGCCAAGACAGAAACAGGTTCTGACTTGAAAATGTCAACTGATGTCACTGATGTGTCCAAGTTCTTTCCTCTTGTCCTCTATAAAATCGGTAAAAACTGATTGACTGTGGCACATTCTTTCTTTGAAAATCCACTTGATATTGACCCTTTGGTGCACAAAAAGCAATTCCTGTACAAGCAAGGCACCTACAGATAAATTAAACACATTTGTGACCTAAAACCAACAGCCTGCGCAGCACGTTCTTGTTCTCCTTCCCTGTTTACGCCTGCTACGCAGGCTATAAAACCAATTAAAACACCATCACATTGCCCCTTCAAACAAAGCATTAAATAGCACCTTGAAACAACATTTTTAATTGGTGACAAAGTCACTTGAATTAAGCTTTTCTACTAACACAAATGTGACAAAACACTTTCTTCCAAAAATGCTACCATGGTTATTTTGAAACTGAATGCCTTAACAGAAACCAAACAAATAATCATAAAAGTTTACTGCAGTGAGACGCTCTACCACTTTTATTGGCGACCAGAGAACTAGCAACAAGTTGTTTTAAAAAATATTGATTGGTTAAAACTTTGTTGGTCATTAGGTGAAGCACATCAAAAGAATTCTCCCAAATTTATAACAGATCTATTGACAAGAAAGGAAGTAAATGACTTATAAATTTAGACAATTTACACAGTTTTCTGGTTAAGGGGAAAAGCTTTTCATATGTAGATGTTTGTGTGGGGGCTTCTTCATTCTTGAAAGCTTGTGGTTTAGCAAACATCTTTGGCAGCAATGAATTGAACATAAGGACATTCTGAAGCATGCTTCCTGGCTTAAGTCTAAACACCAAAAATTATTGTCCATGGAGCATGGAGAGGGCAAATACAGAAATACAACTTCTTTTTTTGAATCTCACTGAGGTGGAAATTGGACAGACCAGGTACCGAAGAAGTAAAACCATTTAGAGTTTGTATAAGAGGACAGCCTCTCTCAACAAGATCAAAAAGGCACAGCGCTCTTTGCATTTGATGATAATTATGAAGGCATTTTGCATCAATTGTGTGAAGCTTTGGGAGAATCAACTGCTTGATCAAGAATTCTTTAGTATGACCAAAATCAAGAATTTCCAAGGAGTCAGATTTAAGTTTGTATCCAGGAAAGTACTCATCAGAAATGTACTGACGAATTGTAATCTTCAAGTATTTTAAATTGGGGAGTGAGGACAAGATGGCATCCATGGCATCAGGTTGCAGGACATCTTGCAAATGAAAGTGTAAATTTAAATGTTCCAGACTATGAAGGCTTCCTAAAAGCTTTGCCGTGGTATGAGAGACATCCACGTAACATCGCAGAAACTTTAAAACGTTCCAGCATCTCTCAACTAAGCACCTTAAAAAACGTTGCAAAGCTCTAACGTTTGTTGTGGTGTACCTCCAACAATATGGCAGTCGCAAACTAATTTTCTTCAAATTCTTCACATTACAGTTATTAAGAAGACAAATAAACACGTCTTCCTCTCGAAAAATATTAAAGTCACCATGAGCATAAATTTCAGTTAATGCAGCCTTCCTAGCGGAAAGAAATGATGCAAGTAGCGTTCGTCTTTTGGCGTTTGTGATCACTTCTGTCCAACTGCAACTATCTGCGGTGTCTGTTAGAGAAGCCCGATAGAAGCTACAGAAATCTTGGAAAGAAAGGTCGATACAGCTCCACAAAGTAGAATTCCAACAAACGTGATAAAATCTCTTGCACACTCTGGCAACGTTGGCAATTTCGTAAAATGTGAGGCTTTTGAACACGATAACCAAACATTCCTCGGGCAAGTCTAAAATAGAACTTTGAGGTCCTTTCCAGGAATCATTTGAAATATTCTGACTACCTCCGAGAGAATCGTCAACTGAATTACGACGGCAGAGTCGTCTGTTTCTTCTTACCCACAACTTCGGTGAGGTAAATTTAGCTCTTTTAACCATAATTTCCAAAATTTCCAGCACGGTGTGTTCAACGACTGTAAACTACTCCGTGTCCGCCATGTTTTTCCTTTTGTCCAATCAAAACGCAGTGTGTCTTATTTCCCACAGGTCTTAGCGGTGGATTTCCATGGTGATCGCCATTTTGAGCTTTTATTTTGAGGGAGAGAGAAGTGAAAATTTTCCCTTATAGTATATTTTGACAGATATGGTAAGTCTCTGTATTTTTTTATTTAAAATAGTTTGGTTGGATAAGTATCTGATCGTATATCTGGCATTTTTGTAGTCCAAGGGAACGACAATCAAGGACGCCTTGGGGCTTTGGGTAAGTGAAACAGTCGGTGAAATCTTGTTTTGGGTTTACGGTCGTTTCGCCAACGAGTCGTTTCGCTAACGTCCAGTTCGGTAACGTCGGAAGTCGTTTCGCTAACGTGTTAGGTCATTTCGCTAACGTCTTATAGATCGTTTCGCTAACGTCCTGAAGGCAGTTCCAGTTCTTGAAATAATGAGGTTTGCACTAACCTGACGACGTTAAGATGCGAGCATAGTTTTAGATGCGAGCATAGTGTTAGCAACTGCTCGGCAGTTTTTTCACGATTGTCGTATTCATCCCAGCAGTCAAAACAGCTTCCTTTGAATGCCAGGCTGGCCGGGTTTTTGACCGGGCTCCTGGTGCAAGGGTGGAGCGAGATCCAAGTGAACTTGAAACGACTGCGAAAACATAACACATCAATCGGACGTACCTGTACTGAAGGATAAGTCCGCACTACATCGCACACATGAAGTACGTAAAACAATTTTTATTCAACTGTTTCTTACAGGGTTTGTAGCAAGTATTTCCGAACAACACATTAGCGAAACGACCTATAAGACGTTAGCGAACTGACCTAATACGTTAGCGAAACGACTTAAGACGTTAGCGAACTGGACGTTAGCAAAACGACTCGTTGGCGAAACGACCGGTTACCATACCCTTGTTTTGATACTGCATTAATACTTACTGTCCAGTTTCAGCTTATTCAGTCGTGCTTGCTCAACTGCTTATGTTTCATATGCTATATCACTCCACAAATTATGATGATTTGTTACATTTGCATTCTTGTATTCACATACCATCACTGGTTCCATCTGTGCATGAATTTAGATGCATGGCAAATTTCACTCTGTGTTAATGAGGGTTATGTGAAGAGGGATTTGATGATAAGGAGGTGTTAACATGACACAGTTAGACCTTTCTTGTCCCTCTCTGTTTTTGTTAACATAATACCACGCACGATTTCTACACATCCCCAATTAATAACATTGAAAGCGTGCAGTTTTCTGACTTTCTGTAATTGCTGTATGTGTATGAGGGATAGTATGAGACAACATAAATGTATTATTAAGTGTGAGGTAAAATGGAAATTTTTCTAGATACCAGTTGTATTGGGTGCATCTCAGCTCACATGGCATTAAAATGTGACCTATAGTGCAAGTGGGTGTAAACATGGCATGGTTGGTTACCCAGCTATCAAAATTTAAATGTGTAGTTTGCAAGCATTTACACTCAAAATGGCTTTTAGTTACTGAACTTTGAATAAAGGGCCACAAACAACTATGATATACCCTTTTTCTCGAACCCCCAGCTATCTCGAACTGAAGCTCGTTTCTCTTGGTTTGTGTTGCACAGTTATTTTCTATTAGGCTTTCTTGAACTCCTGTTATCTTCAACAACTTTTGTTTTCCCTTGTATGTTTGAGTTAATGGGAGTCTATTGTTCCTTGCGTGCCTCCGTTATTGCTATTATCCGGGGAGTTGCTGCTTGAGTTCACATGCGGAAGTGTCAGAAACACATACGTTGTGTGAAAGAGATCACAGCTTCTAGTTCCTTGAACTAGAAAAGACTGACAAAAGAGGCCAAAGTTTTCCTGATGCAATGACCCAGAGTGATTTTGGAGATTGATCTGTTTAACTGTTATGGACCTGGAATAGCTCAAACATCGCACAGATAGTACTGACATTTTGAGACCTTCTCAGTGAAAATGGATTATTATGTTTATCTGGCCTGCACAGTCCCCATAATTCTTGGAATTGTTTGTTTTCCACTTTTCATTTGCTACGTTGAGTGATAACATCACAATACGATTCTTGAACAATGAAATCATAACAATGATATCAATATCTATCATAAAAAATGTCAAATGTCGTACTTGTTCGGGATCATTTTGAAAAAGACTGGTATCAACCTACCTTAACCATTAGGTGCCTCTTTAAATACAGTCAAAATTTTACTGAGCACCACTTCTTGTTAAGTGACCAGTTTTCCTGGCATTTTGGGTTTTGTGAAAGCTTTGACCTTGTAGTATTTATCTTCAGGAATTTTTTACTTTAACCCTTTTAGCCCCAATATCAGCACGCATATTCTTCTTACTGCTCTCCATATATATTTCTTATGGAACTAGTTGGGAGAAATGGCTTAAACATCAAGACATTTTGTCTTTGATGATCATCTCCTTTATTCTCATGGCCTGTATGTTTGGTCAAGTAGTCGTATTGATAGGAGAAATTAGATGCTTATCTATTTTAAACCAGTCCAATAGCGTCTGCTTCTGTTATAGGAAAAGAAGCACGAATGCAAGGCTTCAGAGTCAAAAGAAATCAAGTTGTATGCACAGTACCCTCCAATAGAAAAGATGGATGCCTCCCTGTCGACTCTCACCAACTGCGAGTAAGTAATCTGATCAGTCAGTACCCCTCTCCTTTAGTTGCTGTAGAATCTCAATTACTCAAACCATCCAGGGGAACACAAAATGGTTTGAGGTAAAACATAACGAATTTCAAGTTACATAAGACAGGCTTTAATTTAGGCTTTTTAGCTCTTGTTCTTTTTAAAAGTTTTAATATCATAAAATGTGTGGTTCCAGAAAATATCCATACCCCCACCACGGAGGGAATTGGAAATTCCGGAGGGATGGGGGGGGGGTCAAAAGCCCAGGAAAATTCAGAGGAGTGGGGGGGGGGGGGGGGGGGCTGAACGGATAAATTACTTTCCAGAGGGTCAACTTCGATTCATTCCGATGTAAGCTTCAGATATAGTTCGAAAATTGCTAGTTACCGAATTTGTAGATCTTTATTGTGGAAGTAAATTAGTTTAACTGCTTAATAAACACTTTTGTTAAGAAAAGACAGGTATTCTTTCTCCCAAAGGCACTTTGGAAGCGATATTGGGAGAAACAAGGTAAACATTGTCGTTGCATGGAAGTAGCCGCCATTACTCATTACCAGTCTTCGAGAAGACAGCAACGCGTACCAGGAGTGGATACATTTACTAAACAGGACGACTTCGATGAAATGTCTTGCGCCGCCAAAACAACCTAAATTTTTATAAGCTTACCTTCAAGATTGACATTAATTATGACGGTTGTTTACAAACAATCAGTCCATCCTTTTGAACTTCCCTACGTGGCAACTGGCAAGCGAAGCGCGATCTCATTGACTCATAGAAGTCATGTTTTGCTAAGCTCAGCAACAAGAATATTTATTGCGAAGTACAAGTATCGCCAAATAAGCTTATGCTCAAATTTACAGGCTTTCTTGCTACACAGATCTGTTGACACACCAAATGTCAAAGCCATGGGATAATAGAGGCATGCTAGCAATATTCGTTATTCTTTCTATTTTGATCATTTCCCCTTAATTTTGTTGGTGCGTTTTCTTTGTTCATGCTCGCGTTCATGTTGAAGTAACGTTAATCAGCAACACTGCGACTCTTCGAGGGAATCCTTCCATTAAAACGAATGTTTTACATGCTTTTGTCAAGGTAATTTTACAGACACCTAATATATCTGTTTGACCTAGAGAAGAACAGTTGGTATTAGTAAGATAATATGTCATGAGTAAGTTATTACTTTGTACATTATTATTTTAAACACTAATAAACAGTATAAACACGTCCTACGTAATCGGAACGGCTTAGCTTCAATTAAATTTGGATCACAGTGCTTTCAATAAGCACCGACGGCCAACGAAAAGCGTCGGCTATTTCGCTCAAAAAAGTCGGCTACTTTTTGCCCTAAATTAAAGTAATTAAAGGAAGATTGTTTCAAACCCCTAGTTGATACAGTCGGTTACTCTACTCAAGCCAGCTACCTACTTCAATTTTTATTGAAATCCCTGGATCAGTTGCTTCATTTTAAACACTCTCCCTTCTTGAACGAAATTTTCCAGAGGGGTTTGGGGGGGGTGTTTGTTGTACTGTGGAAAATCCAGAGGGATGGGGGGGTTATAGCTTACCTAAAAAAAAAACGGAAAATCCGGGGAGGAGGGGGTCCTAAGTGAAATTCCCTCCGTGGTTGGGGTATGGATCTTTTCTGGAACCACGCAATGTCACAAATGTATCTCTGTGAGTTTCAAAGACAGTACTGTCATGAATGTAGTTTGTAGTTTGTTGTAATCTGAAACTGATGAAAGACAATAACAAATAAAGGTAAAACCAAAACCAAAATTGAGCCACAGCAAAGTATACGTGTATGTATAAGCTACTCACTGTTTTGATTTGCCCTTTTTTTGTAGAAAACTGTCATTGTCCACAAACTCTATTGAGAAAATTGCCAACCTTAATGGTTTAAGTAAGTCCACAGAAATATCACTCTACTCTTATAACTACTGGAGCACTTAACGATATTTTTACCATTTGCTACAGTTAGCTTTTATTGGTGCTACAGTAACAGTACATTTGGAGAGTGTTATGGAGGCCTGGGAGGGGGGGGGGCAAGAAAATTTTGGCAAGTGTTTTTTTGGGTAGTATGTGAGAATGACTACTAGATCTGGGAAAGTTTATTGCGATAGTATAATAAATAAACAAACAAAATTAATACGACCATTCAAAAAGTATGGTTGTTCTTCGTTATTGTCATTTAGTCCCTTCTGGGTACTTGTAAGGCTCCAAAATTTAGCATGGGATTTTCTGGGTTTCATTTTGGTCCAGGGGATTTTTTTGGTTTTTGCTTCAAGCTTGAGGGATTTTTTGGGTTTTTATTTATGTCCCCATTTGTACCCTCCCTGGCACTCCAAATCCAGAGTACCCCCCCCCCCCCGGGCATGAATAAAGGTAGGTAATAGAGAAACATAAACTGTATTGGACTCTCTTAGTTCTTCTTCTTTTTTTTTTGCCGCAGATGAAGAGGACTTTTTTGAGGTTACACTGGGCCATTGGACTTTTTTGGGTTCAGTTTTAGTCTGATAGACTTTCTTGGGTATGAAAAATTGGCCTCATTTGCACACCCCCCTCACTAATCTACCTGAGTATGCCCTGGATTTAAACTAAAAGAGGAGGGTACATTACATATCTCAAGGTTTTTCTTTACAAAAAAAAGGGTGAAATTGTTGAGAATGCTAATAGTGATCATACCCTTGTTGGGGTATGGTGTAGAGCTGTGCTAGCAGTAACATTTGTTTATGTGTGAACAAAATTTGGGCAATATTTGGATCTACATTTAACAGTTCTAGAAGGAGTCAAAACTGGATAAATATTTAATGTTGGAACTTTTTCTAGTTTGTCAGTCAAACGTTTGCTTGGTTTGTGAGTAATATTTTAGGAAGTCATTCTCTGTGCCTTCTTTTTTTGTCAGGAAATATCAAAATTCTGTCACTGGGGAGAAATAACATTAAAAACCTCAATGGTTTGGTAAGTAAGTACAAAAATGCAATGGAACATTTAGTTACAAGTTATAAGTTTTTGTGCATCCTCCTAACCCTTTAAGCCCCAAGAGTGAAAAGCATCTAATTTCTCCTTACAATATCACTAGTTGATCAAATATACAGGTCGTTAGAATAAAGAAAATGATCACCAGACACAAAATGTCTTGAGGTTTGATCAAATTCTCCCAACTAGTAACATAAGAAATATATAGAGAACAGCGAGGAGAATATGCATGTGGATATTGAGGCTTGAAGGTTTAGAGCCCTATATCCCTAATTAATCACTGCACATCAGATAAAATAACCTCTGTGGTTTGGTAGTAAGTACAAAGATGTTGTCCTTCATTGGAACAGATAACTACAAGTAACAAAGTTAAGTTAGAAAGAAAACAAAATGAACTCTGGAAGTTGTCATCATAAGGACAGCACAGTGAAAATGGTCTATTTGAAGGGCTGTGTGAAATAAGGTCTTGTGTGGCTGTTGATGTAATGTCATATTCTCCTTTTGTTTCACAAGCAAATAAAAGGGAATTTGGAAGGAGAATTTAGCAGTTTATCAGAAGTCATTCAGGGCACTCTTGTTGTACGAGAATGGCCCTGTACAAAGTGTGATAACAGGCTAACGTTATCTAGTGTAAGCATCAACTCACTCAAGACCGTAGTAAATGTAAATGTAGCATTTCCTCTGTGGTGGTGTTAGCTTCACAACATTTCCACATATTCCTATCCTCAGGAAGCTGTGGCAGACACGCTTGAAGAGCTTTGGATATCCTACAATAACATTGAAAAACTCAAAGGGATTGGTGTACTAAAAAAACTCAAGGTAAACCTTGTCACATTACATAAATTGCATCAAAGCCACTTTGAAAGGCAGAATGTGTTTTTGATCTTTTACCAGAAAAATCAGTAAGCCACAACAGATTCATTGACTTTGGTCCTCTCTTCACAAGGAATAATTTAGGGACTTCTTTATGCCCTTTCATGCGACTTATGGTTGTGAATCTTATCTCTTTAGGTTCTATACATGTCAAACAATCAAGTCAAGGCATGGGATGAATTTCAAAAACTGGTGAGGCTACAAGTGCATTGTTTGTAAAATTCCCATTTCAAGCCTTCTCGTGCTCTGCATTTTATGACAGTGTAGCCGTTTTTGATATGTATGCATATTTTTTCACAGGCTGAACTGCCACTGTTGGAAGACTTACTGTTTGTTGGTAAGGGTTTTGTTTTTTTTTTGCAAAAGGGGGGCTATGTAAATTTGCACCTTGGCCCTTTAGACCCCAATATGAATATTTTCCACTGTCATACACATATTTCTTATAGTACAAGTTGGGACAATTTGCTTAAAACCTCAAATCTTTTCCTCTTTCATCATTTTCTTCATTCTCATGACCTGTATGTTTGATTATACGATGATATTGTAAGGAGAAGTTAGACCCTGGTCACTATGAGCGCTCAAACAGTTAATATCGTCAGGGATTGTCTACATGGATGAAGTTTCAGATCAACACAGTTTTGAAACTGCATTGAAAGCGATGCAGGCTTCTGACTGGCCTGCGAAAGCAACACAAACTTGCTTTTTTTATTGAAAGAAATGTGGCCAAGTTTGGGGTTGCAGGGAATCTCGTATTAAAGCGACAGGGTTATTGTTACCTTTCATGGTTGGACATGAATTTGATTTTTGGCCAGCAAACAATTAGCAAATATCGCTTCCACTACGTTTGTATAGCATTTCCCTTCCTTGGGTAGAGAGGTGTCCGTGCCCTCCTTACATAAACTATAGTCAGGCAGCTTTTGATAGCTTTTGTTACAGTTGGTTCTGCATACACATCCAGACAGCGATAACAATTGCTATTGCTTTAGTACAATTGCACAATATGAGTAGGCTGTTGTTTTTTAGGCAACCCACTTGAAGAGAAACACTCCTCTGAAGGCAACTGGAGAGACGAGGCCACCAAAAGACTACCTCGCCTTAAAAAGCTTGACGGTGAGACTTGCTAAACATTATGTGTTCATAATATTAACAACGTAAAGTTGAACTTCCTTGAAATTGAAATTTAATTCGTTTCGCTCTTACGGGTTATTTACGTCAGGTTTCTCTGATTGGACAATAACCATGTTTCATTTTGCTAGAGTGCACACAAAATAGTCCTCAAATCAAAACGGTTTTTAAGGTAACGCAAGCAATGTACTTGTTAAAATACCCTGAAATAATGCATGTCAAGGGACCTAAGGCCCAGTTCAGACGCCGTACCTCTCATGTGCCGTACCAAACACATTTTCACCCCTAGGTTGTATTAAGCGGCAAGCTTTGCCGTACCCTAAGATTTTGGCTTGCCTAATTGAAATCTGTCGAAAAAAACTAATTTGGACACCGTACAACTGCCAAAAAACTACGTACTACTTGGTACGGTACATGAGAGGTACGGCGTCTGAACTGAGCCTAAATTAGCGTGATCCGTTTTACTGTTTTCTCCAGGTGTTCCTGTCGTTCGGCAAGAGGAAGAAGAAGAAGAGGAGGGTTAGAAGTGAAAACTTAAAAAAAAACAACTTGCTCGACCGACGTGTAAATTTTATGCCTTCTTATAATCTCATGGGGAATGACGAGAATTTGTTTATTTTGTAAAGTACAAGAATTTGTTTATTTTGTAAAGTACATTTGTGAACGGGTATATATATTTCATTGTACATTATGTATTTGTTTGCCTTTGATTGATTAGATCACATATCATACGAACAGTTAAGAAACGATGACGAAATAAAGAAATACTTGCGCACTTTGATTACGTGGAGAATGAAGTCTTAGCTGGTAACGCAGCGTTACGCAAACCTATCAAAGCGACTATGTTGTGTATTTTTATTTTTACTTTGAAAAGCCCTAAAAATTAGGGGGCACCCAAAGAGAAAATTTTAGCCAAATACCGGAAATATCATTTTCTGTTTTCTTGGATTGTTTCAGAGCTTTTTAAAGGCATATTTGTGTAAGCTAATTCAGATTGATCTGTTCGGATTTTTTAGCTGGAAATTTAGGCCTCAGAGAATTTTAGGAAACAGAACCTTATCCGCCAAATTTCCTAGCTGCTGATGGCTCTCCGAAAATTCTAGCCGACCTTATTTTGCACTCTAAACGACATATTTGTCCCGCCGAAAACAATAGGAACCAATAAGTCCTCTTGTTACGAAAGTCCGACGTGATGTTTCGCCGAAGAAATCTCTAGCTTTCACTGCAATTAAATCCGAAAATCTCAGGTGATATTTAGAAGGCCTTCCGAACAGATCTTCCCCGAAACGAACCGTTGGGTGCCACTGAAAATTATTTTCCGCAATACTTATTCCTCTTCGTTCGTGATGGAACATAGGTCCTCTACTAGCGCTCGCCATCTCACCCTATTTTGAGCAGTGAGGCAAACGATACTGTTCAAAAAAATTTTCTGCAATAGGAACGAAAACTAACTGTCAATTGTAGTTTAAAATGGTCATTCTAGTGCACAGAACCACGGACGGTAAGGATGGAAATGCATTCCAAGAAATTCGGGCTGGTTTGTTCAATTTCTGCTTTTGCGTCTGCACTAAAATGGGTAAAAACTGTTTGTAGTTTGGTTTTCCTTTGACAATTCAGATCGACATCTAGTTATCTTGGTGGTCTAGAGGCAACTTAGTATAACCAAAGCTCTGATAAAAATTGAGCAATTTTTTTAGAAAAATGTTTTTTACGTTGCTCCTTTTGTTCGACTGGGTTTACTAAAGAAACGTTTTCTTTGTCCCACGCTCGTGACAATATGAACATGACATCTTTCTTATTTACTCATCAAACTTTATTTATTAAAAAAAAAACATCTTTTTATGCAGTCTGAGAATTTAGCCCTCCCTTCGTAGGAGTTGTAGTCCAGGAAAGATATCGCGATAAAGTACTGTGAGGTCAAAATGCTTGCAACAGAATCTTTCTTTTCACAAACCTTTTATTCAAAGACTCCATGTAAACATACTAAAAGTCAACAAAAATCAACTCGTGCGAAATACGAAAAAATCGAAGTTTCGTTCTTCCATCATTTTTCCCTGAAGGCGCCATGTTTTTATGCAAATTAGCTGTAGTACATGTGTGTTTTACAACAAAAATTTCATTTTCAATCACATTCAACATTGAAATTTTCACAAAAAGTGTTATCAGTAAGCGAATTAATGCTTCCGCCCACTGATGGAAGGAGAATTCGAAGAGCTGCATCTTATAGTGTAGCTTAGTGTGTAAGGTATTTCCTCGGTAGTTTATATTCGTATTGCAACTATGTAACGACATGATTATAATCCTTTATTACAAATATCAAATTACAAATGACAAGATGTGTAAACATAGCCAGTTGGTTGATATAATGCTGAATCAAAGATAGACTATTAGTTCTGAGGAGGTCGGGCGGAGTTTATCCACACATGACGGAGTTTATCCAGCCATTCCTGCTATTCAAATTTAATTTATTTAAGGTAACGCTTGTTGTCAATGTACTTTGTATAAGACGATTTTGTGCAAGTTGTTAGTGGTTTGAGGATCGATATCCTTGGCAATTAAACAATGTTGTATCCGGAGGGCAATAACGAATAGCACGAGAGGATCGAACGGCTTATGCCAACCTCGCTCCCAGGACTTTAAAAAACAGAAAAAGTCCTGGGAACGAGGTTGGGCTTATGCTGATCTACTGGATAACCGTTAGTTTCCACAATCATAGCTTATACAGAGATGTTGAATAACTCTAGTTCCCTTCAGAATATGATTCGTTTCTGCAGTGCATTGATATCTGCAGCAAGACATAAAATCGTGAAATCTAAAGTGACGAAAATAATATAAATGTAATCACGAAGTATGACCAAGTTAAAAAAAGCGTGATATGTCATGTCGATGGTGTCTAGGCTACACCGATCTCCAGTTACAAAAGCTTCAACCAGCTGCAAGAGATTTTGCGTTCTGTGCAACACGCTGAGGATATGCCCGGATATCCGAAAGAAGACATTATTATCTTTCGCAATAAAGGCGGTGTTAGTGTTAGCCAAAAAAGCGAAGAAGGGGCAGTGACGTACGCACTCAGGAAGGACAATATGTCTAGAAGGAATGCAGGAACAAAATGGGGCGTTACCTATCACATCCAAGCTGCAAGAAGCAAGGTACATATCAACGCCTCATTTCCATTCAAGCTAAAATTAAAATAGGAGTATGAAATAGGGGAACGTAATACCGTGGTAGGAGAATAATGTTTGTGCGAAAATGCAGTTTACCTTCAGTGCAGTAAAACTGGTAGAGGTATTTCACAGCAGTAAAACGTGAAATGTTCTGAGTCTGAAGAAAAGGAAAAAACTCGAGAAATCTCAAGCAACCTTAGAAAGATTAAGTTACCTATCGAAATAGCTTATTTGCCCTGATGATGGAGGGGGCGGCGGTCAGATTACAATCTATGAAGATGCGCTGGTTTACTTCAAACTTTAATTTCTGACACCCGGCAGCTGCTTTAAAACAATTTAGAGATGTGGCACTAACTACTTGACTAGAAATAAATTCCGCATTCTAATCCATCTTGGGAAAAAAGAGTAATTGAAAGCTAATACACTGATGTACAATTGCTGTAAACTGTAAATGTGGCGTCGAATAGATGTAGTATTACCCAAGCCAGATATACAGTTAGGAAGCGTACATGCAACTAGGCCATTGTAGAACTTATGAAATAAAACAGATTGATCGCCGGACTCCTAGTGCTTCCCATGCAGACCAGGGAAAGAACTGCAAGTTGAACTAACATTCTAATTGTAGTAGCTGTTGCAAACGAGTCTTGCTGCGTTCTTCTGCACCTTCTTCAGCCACGACACCTTGGTATCAGCGGAGGTCAGGCTGCAAAAGCGTGCTTCAGGGAGGGTCCGACGAAAGAAAGTAGGTACTTTCTTTAACAGAAGGGTTCCAGAGCTTCAGAGACCTACGTATTACAACCAGTTTCCCGTTTGCTTTGGCAATGACCCTGCTGCACTGGTGCGCTGGCCCCCAAAGAAGAGATTCACTGTAGTGAATCCCCAGATAATCCTATTCAGATATCTGGGTCCACGGTGCTGTCTCGCCCAGTAGGAAAATTGGAATACATGGGCGAATCTTTCTGCCTTTCTGCCTTTCGGAAACTGGTTCAATGCAGAAACCGTACTCACAGTATCAATTTAGAACGCAAGGCAAACGTTGTGTCAGTTATATGACAACTATCAGCTACCAAAGTGCGATGACGGTGGACAAGTTTCAAGGAGAATTATCCAAACTGCTGGTACGATGCACTCGATTATTTAATTAAATGTCCACTACTAAAAAGGCAGTGACATGTTTACCAGGCAGCCTAAAGCTCCTTCTACAGATTCTGTTTGTAGGAAGAAGCAAGCTTCTCGGGGACATCAGTATACCGTTCAAGCTACAAGGCCAAGAGGTTGTGTTGTGGGCTAGTAGTCTAGTTGAAATCCAGTCCCATTTAGATGGAAGACTCACAGAAAAAAAGGCTTAAACGTTTAGAGTTAATTGTAACCAAAAAATGCATAGTTTCACTGCTAAGCTTTTTTAGTGGCTAATTAGCATAAAAACATGGCGTTCATGAACCCATTGATATTTTTTGGTATTTCGCCTGGGTTGATTTTTGTTGACTTTTAGTATGTTAGTGTACGTGCCTCAAAAGTAAGTAATGTGAAAAGAAAAATTCTGTTACAAGCATTTTGACCTCCTGGCGTGACCTTCCTGGACTATAAGTGCTAAAAAACTCAAATTGGCCAACGGTGCTAACGCGCGATTCTCGAAATGGCGGCCATTTTCAATGGACTAATGGTCGGACTAATGATTTCTAATAGAGTTTCTAGTCTAGAGTTGGGACAGTTTTCGTTTAGGCAGTAACCTGGACAAAAATGCTTCAATGCGTTAAGCGCCGTCAGCCTTATCGCAAAGGCAAAGGCGGGTTAAGCTCTAAGGCCCTCTAAAGCAAGAGGAAAACAACCAACCAAACAAACAAACACGAAAAAAAAAACACTTGGTCTTTTTTTAATTTTATATTAGCTGATCAACCAATTTTACCGTCGCACAGACTGGGAGATAGGCAATAAACTGGAAACCGGCATTTCGTATAAAACATCACAGTTAATCAGTTCATACTTTAAGGTATATGTACACAACTTTCTAATAACTGTTATCGTAGTTACAACTACATGCATACGTTATCAAAAGCATCCTGGCAAATTGTGTCTTCCGTTATTGATTAAAACAACAACAACAAATAAACAAGAACAAGATCAAGAAAACAATTTAACGAAAACAAAAACAAATTGACGTGACGTCTATCGTTTGGCAGACGCGTACAAGACTGACGTCAATTGGGTGACGGTTCTTGGTTCAACGTCTTGTTTGCTGCAATAGAATTCGGCGCGACAGAAGTCCGATATCTAAAATAAACCTTTGATTTATAGTTGTACCTGTATAGTTGCACTATCTTGTCTAAATTCACAATACATATCCGCATACTTTGTATGCATCCTTATACCTTTTAATTAGTGTCTTACCAATAAATGTTTCTCGGGTGTTTAGTTCTATTGCTATCTTTCTTACAAACATTTAGCCTAACTTCAATTACAGTGCTGTGGCTTGTACCGTTACCATTTGTACAAGGTTTTTGGTTACTTTTTGACAACTTCCGTGTCAACTGGCTAATAAAGGGAAAGAATTGTGAGAGGCGGAGATGTCATGTTGCACGCCCTTCCTCGCAAATGGTTGCACTTAAGGATTTCATCCACAGACTCAAAAGTTAGAATCACGTAATACAACACAATAACCAGCACCACAACTCGATAGCTTTCAGGTAAATGGTCACACTTCAGCATTTCCTGAACCACTTTGTCCAGAATAATTAACAGTAATATAGGAAGGAAGTGCTCAGTAGCTTTTATTCAGTCTCGTACCCAGTCGCTTCTCTTGTCCGCGCTGTGGTTTATGGGTAGGATATGACGAGATCACGTTGCATCAAGGGAAGGACGGAAGAAAATTGCGAAGCATGGTTGCCTATCCTTCCTCCTTCCCAAAAGGCTTTGGGAAGTTTGATCGCCTTCCCATATTCCAATGCGAAAAGGAATAAATAAGTGGCAGCTGGGTAAGAGTCTGTCTGATCTAATGGTCACACTCGAAATTCACCCACAGACTCAACTGTTTGAACCACTTTACCATTAATTTCTGACTTATGTTTGACTGTGAGAGTCAGTTAAGGGGCTAACTCAACTTACGTTACATAAATGTTTTAAGTTTTCTTTGTTTTTATAATAAATTAAGTCACACACAATTGTCTCTCAGTTCTTTGACGAAACCAAAATTTCCGGGAATTCCTGCGTTTGTCATTCCCTCAAGTAACCTCTGTTGTTGTCTGATTTAGCGGGCATTTTGAGATACAGTCCTCCCGTCGCATATTGACATTGTCGTTTTAGTCATCTGAAAGATCAACATAAAAAATGTATTTAATTGTGTAACATCGGTAAAAAATACTCTGATCTTTGCATACAAAAGGCTGCGTTTGACATATTATAATCCTTTCTTAATTCGTGATCAACGTTATCAACTCTGGTCGTGTTTCCTTTGTGCTGAACTTCTTACCGTAACTGACTGTAAGTAACGGGTAGAGTAGAGTCTATAAGTTAGTCGAGAAGACAAGCAACCCGACGAACGTTTAAAGGCGCTCTTTCACCAAAGTGCACCTAACCCCTAAATTTTTTTTTCGGCTAAATAAATTCTGTTATCATCTGGAACATTTCTTCGAAACAAATTTTTGATTTGGTAAAATTCTCGATTTTCTGTGCCCTGTTAAATTCAACAAAAATTTGGTTCAAGTCCGAGTAAGAGGAACCTGGGACGAGCCGTAGTTGTGACGTCAGTTCAAGAACCAAGAATTCCACGCCGCTTGGTTTTTAGCTGTGTTTCTCTGACTTTATTTGTTGATCGAAGCCTTCTGACCTTCTGGCTAATTCGAACAAAGTTGTAGTATGACTAAAATTCCAATGTTGTAATCTAAAGCAGATACTGAGACGAGTTACGCGGATTCTGCTGATTTGTAGATGAATTTTAGCTCTGAATACGAGATAGATGCGGAACACGAAGTCGACAGTACACCGACAAATGATGAAGAAAGTGCCGTCCTGGCCATAGCTGCTAATAACCTGCTAACCAACGAAGAATGAATCGCTCAATGCAAAAAGGAAATAAAGGCAAACTAAGAACTGGAACAGCAAATAAAGCAACGATTGGCCTTGGAGGGCAACGAAGAAGCCGGAATGATGAGCTTCGCGCGTGAGTGTTTACATTTTATTTCGCACGTTCGGTCTTCACGTTTGGTCTTGGTTTTCCTGCTCTCCGTTTCTCGCATTTGAGATTTATATTCAAGCTGGGGAATCTCTTATAGAAATGGAAATTTTAATAAAGCATTCCTTTTTTTCATTTATTTATTTTACATAGAAGTAAATGTGGAAACTGCGATACTACATACGTCTTGTCCATTTCTGTAACCAGCATTAACAATAACAACAATTTATAACACTAGTGAATCAGGAAGGCAATTATTTTCTAAAGGATATTGACGAGAATTATAAGCACAAGAGTTTGTTAGTATCGGTTCAACTGAGATTATCTTACCAATCGTTTTTCTCTCTTCAAAGTGCGAACAGTTTCCTCAGATCCTACGCGCGAGTGGAAATGTACAAATTATGTAAATCAACCGGCCCTCGCTACTTAACCAGTCGTGGCTTCGCCGCTCATCGCTCGCACTTCGATCTTCTTGCGGCCTTTTTTCGCACAAAAAATGGTAATAAAAGAAGAAAGAGACTGCTTGTAGTCTACTTCAACGGAGGATATGAACAAGGGATCTCTGCACAGTAATGTTTCGTTACGCTCGAGTGATTTAAAATGACTCAAGATAAAATTCTTATAGCGAGGCACGTTCATAGACTAGAATAAGGAATAATGGCAATGGTTTGTTATTGTGGAGAAAGCGCGTTCGGTTCTGCTGAAAGGAGGACTTTCTACAAATACGGTCTTTAATTTTAAACCCTTGGTTGTTTTGGGTACCGCTAGGCATGTAATTATTTTGCGTTTACCGTGTAGCCAACTTGAATACTTCGCAAAGGTAATAATTTTCTGCGTATCGCGTAGAGGGCTCCACAAAAAATAGTTCATGTGGCAGGGTATTCTGTGGTTAATCGGCCGTTGAGTCATTGGAAATACACAAAAAGCTATCGTTTAGCCGGATACCTTCTTCTGCGACAACAAATCTTTGCTTAAATTGCATCGAGCCTCGTATCGAGTGCTTGGAAGGCTGCCACTTTGCTCGTTATTGCCTCACAAAATCCGCTTATTTCGTCTCTTCGCCTCTGGCCGTTCGTCGTCAAAGAATGCTGTATTATGTAGTGATACTTCTTGTGATTCGTTTCTTTGGTTACTACGAACTCCGAACAATACAAACGGTCGACAGTTTTCTGTACACCTTCGAGAGCTCAAGAGAAATGTAGCTTCGATAAAGATAGCGCGAGACTGCGAGTTCTTGGTTTGACGTCACAAGGTGACTAGTCCCATGCCCTCAGTGCTCGACCCTGAACCAAAATGGTGTCTATTTTCGCCCGATTTTCCTTACTTCAACCGCGCACAGAAAATCAGGGATTCAACCAAATCAAAAACTTTTTGTGACGAAATGCTCCAAATGATAACAGAATTTATTTGAAGGGGAAAAAAATTTTGGGGTTAGGTGCAATTTGCCTGGAAACAAAATTTGGCCAAAAGATGCACAAAAACCATTGTGTGTTGTGACATAACTTGCAACGGACATTACCTGTAGTTTTTTCTTTCCCAGATGCAACGATTAAAGCAACGGAAAAGTAGGTCGCATGGTATGCTACTCTAGATATTTTTCCTGCCCAACATTGTGCTGCGATTTTACAAACTTTTTCTAGCCAACGTGGAACATATATATGCACGAATTGTTGTTTAATGTAAACATGGCCAAAGAAATAATGAGATTTGTTTTATTAACAAACTCACCTCCGCAAACCTTTTCTTTTGTGATAGCGACGATTCTTTTCAGCTTTGCAAAGGAAGTGACCGTGATGACGTCACGAGGAGTGGACGCTATGGCTATCAACTCTTTTGTATAGAGTAGCTGTCCAATGGCCACCACAATGACATGGACGCCCTTCTTTTTCAAAAGACTCGCCTCCATAGCTGTAATCTTGGGATGTGTCGAGATACCATCCGTCATGAGGACCAGGAATTTGGGGATATTTGGCCGGGCCATACCGGCGGGTTTCTCAAGGAATAGCTTGTTCCTGGCCAGCCTTAACGCCCGGTCAGTTCTTGTTCCGCCTTTCTGGTACCTCATTCTATCAATGGCAGCGTTAATCTCGCGGTGTGTGAAGTATTGTTCAAATCCAAATATGGTACTGGCTCTGCTTGAGAAGCGCATTAGGCCCACGTGAATGCCCATCTCAGATATCTTAAACCGCCGCAGCACGAATTTGATGAATTCCTTGGATCTTCTAAATCCATTGATCCTAACACTACCGGATGAATCAATGATAAAGCCGATGTCTGCACGCTGGCTGCAAACTAGTTGAGAAGAAAGGAGAAACAGTATTAATTAAAGGAAAGCTTTTGGCCACACAATTTAGACGAATACAGTGTGTATAACCGATAGGGTGAAATATACTGAAACCGCCCCATTAATAAGACCACGTCGTTATAGCGGTAAATTTTATAACCCGAACAAAAGCCCATGCTGTCATTTTCTTATGTAAAACCTGAAGCCTTAATACACGAAACTAAAATACTTGAGCCAAAATTCCTACCTCTGATTTTGCAAATAAAAGGCAGGTGATGTAGACAATATTCATCTTTCCATCGCGCCCAGTGTGGGTCAGCGGTTATTACAGCACAATCCTCTTTCCTGCCCCTGTGGTGACCCGAGGGCTCCCCCCTGATCCAGCGCTGATACGTAAAGGGCTTGCCATCAGTCCAACTGAAATGACTCTCATTATAGAGATCTGAGGCTCCAATCCACATCTTGGAGAATCCAAAGTAGAATCTGAGCATGCGGAGTTTATTCTCTATGTATTTGCTCTCCTTTGCGTTACGCACACTGGCCAAGTGACCGCCTTCCGCGTCACGGCAGTATATCTCCGCTTCAGGCCACGTTAGCATCTCGTACTGCAAGAACACGAACTTGTAGATGAGGCGCCCGTTGTCAAACTCTGGAATAAGAGAGAAGGATTGTAATACACCTTGATCCTTGGGGCAAAGAGGGAAGGGGACAAATAGTGTTGGGTTGTTTCTTAATTCTTCTCCATCAACTTTAAGTTCTCCTGTCGATTTATTCTAGATAAATGGGGTTAATCGCTTGACTGACAGGTCAATCAACCCAAGAACAGATCAAGATTTTAGTGTGAAAAAAAGAAAAAAAACTTTGAGATCAGCGACTTGCATAGTAACTGTGTAGCTTCCAATGACATGCGAGATTAAACCACAACAAACAAAACAAACGCTTGACTAGCTCGTTCCCAGGGCGCGCGGGGGTGGGGAAGAGAGGCCCTGGGAACGAGTTGGATCTTGATCTTCCAATTGCGAAGATGCGCACATTGACAACCGAAAGTCAAATCAAAGTGCTCACTGTCTTCAACATTACGAAACTTACTATCTTTACAGTTAATTTAATGAAAACTTACCATAACCGAACCTCTTATTTTCCGTAAGTCTTTTCGGGACACCTGTGATAATAAAAAATAGTGATCAGCATTTATATTCTCCTTAGTTACAACACCAAAGAGATGTGCGTAAAATCTTTAGCACTAAGTTAGCAAATCAATGATTCTTCAGTGATTCTTTGATTGATGAAGGAAAGAATTAGTACAGAATTTTACATCTAAATTTCAGTACTCTTTGCAGACTTTTCAGTTCAAAACTATTTCACCTTTTTCGTGAGCTCAAAGTACTCCAGAAAGAGGCGAGAAGTCGACAATAAGTAGCTGAAAGGTAGATTGTTAATTGGTACTGATTCTAAGAAGACCATACGTTACAGCAGCCTGGATACAACTCTTAACTTTTCCCGACCATAAGTTAGATGAGGGATTGGTTTTGAACGTGGAAACCTTGATTGTGAGTGCCGGAGTTTAAAAGCAACATAACCATACGCAATCTTTTATTTTATGTCATTCACTATGGATGATGAAAGCTATTGCACACTTGCTTCAACACATTTCAGGCTGCTGCGGTATACAAGTGAAGCCCGAAGATAAAGCCAAAGACGCCGACAAAAGCATGTGAGAAAGGGCGTTTTCGGGATTCAAAACGACTTGCTTATAACAGCTGACTGGAAAAAATAAGAAAGAAGAGTATCTTCAATACATAGGTGTTCTTCCACTAGGTCGAATCCTAGAGTATGTGTGGTCACTGGCACTCGCCTCCTTCACCACCAATGCGGTTCTGCTTTAAAGCCCGGACCACAGGATTACCATCCTCTGTTTGTGTGGTGTGTTGTGCATTTATAATCGCTGTACTAGCTGAACTAGAGGCGAAATTTAGGGCTTTTAAAACTGTTAAAAATGAAATAAAAGCTCTTAAAAGAAGCTGCCATGTTGTTTTGCTTTGTTTTTCTGACTAAACTGGTGTAAATTATTCCAATTCGACCTGGAGACCAAAGACCACAAGTTGGACTGAGGAGTGCTTCCATAATAAAACTAAGCTGATTTGTAATTCATAGCTTACCTTCAATTTTGCAGATGTAACCTTTGGGTTCATAACAGTCGGCATCAATCCAATCGGCCAGGTCTCCAGTTGACTTGAGTGCGATGCACATTTCGTATTCGTTATAGTAGTCCGTGTTCGGTGCCCCAGGTGCCCACAGTGCCGCGCTATACCTAAATGAACATGCAACACTTAAAGAGGGCTGTGGTACAGTCTAACCTGCCATAGCTGGCACCCTTGCACCCTTAGTGTCCGCTTATAGTAAAAGAAAAACACAATGGGCCGGTTATTTAAACGAGGTCCAACTAAGTCTGCAGTTTATGGCAATGACTGGACCTCCAAATCTGTTTATAAGTGGACCAATTTAAGTACATTAAAGTCTTTCTTGTCTGTGCTATATGCCTCCTTGACAGTAAACAAAGTTTAAATATTGTGTTTGGCCATATGTGAAACTGGTTTAGACCACGGGTTTGTCAAACATGGTCTCATCGTCGTTTAAATAACCGGCCTAATGCTTTTGTGTAGCTTGGACTAATGATTGAGTGTCCACTTAAGAAAGGCGATCGCTTATGGGAGGTTTGTGTAGCTAGGAAAACTGACTGAGTGTTCGCTTATAGCATAAGAGAAACAGTATGTGTGGCTGAAAGAGGTGTAACTCGTGTGCGGCTATAGCTAGGAGAACTACTGGGTGTCCGTTTATAGTGAAAACAGCCTTAGTGGGAGATAAGAGATGAAGACTGTTTGTGGGTGGTTGGCAGAATGACTTTGTGTCCACCTATAACTAGGAGAGGTGCCCGTTTCCACTCACTGAAAGTTGCGTCCATCCACCCATTGATAAGCCTTTCCAAACTGCTGCTCATCCTTGGCTCCAATCCAAAGCTGTTCAGGTTCATAAGGAGACTCACTAAGCAACTGAATCTTCTCGTTCAAAAACGAGTTCTCGTCCTCATCGGTAACGCTCGCCAAATGTCCGCCTTCGAACTCTCGGCATATCTCCTCGGCTTCGTACCATGTTCGGCTGTCATCGCCGGAGAGCACAACCTTGTACGAGTATTCTCCGTTCTCAAAAACTGTGGAGAAACAAACGCTTTTGTAGCAGGCATTCACCTTAATCTATCGCAAACCACGCGAATCTGATTGGCTCAGCTGCCATTTTCTATTTAAACAATAGACTGTTTCTGTCGAGGGACTATTCACAGCTAATAGTTCTCCAAGGCAATTCGATGTTCTTATATGTAAGACAACAAACTTCTATCAGATCGGTATTCCCAAGACAGAAACATTCCAGTGTTTTTATTATTCACCGACTAAATTTTGTTCTGAGCAAACATAGCTGAAGAATCTTACAGTTTATCAATTTGACCCTTTCGTTGAAGGAGTGAAACAATAAAGTCGAATGAACGCGCAAGAAACACGCAAGATATGTGCAAAGGTTTAATTGATCCATCGGGGTATTTCTTATCGCTGATAATGTTTCTTGGCGTAAGGACACTCTGAATCCCCTTCCCTGCAAAGAGGAAAACTTACACCCGAGACATACAGAAGTCGAGGAGCAGCAGAAAATAGAGAAACATTTGATTAATCCCGTCGTTTTTCAGCTTTTTTCGCGTTTTTCACTTTCAATTGTGTATCCCTAAATCTCCGAAGATATAGACCTCAAAGAAAAGAGACTGCACAAAGAATTGTTGAATTCACTCTTTTCTCGCTGTTGGATTAAAACATATAAGCTTCCTCGGGTATGATAAGCTGCTGACTCGCCTGAGACAAGTGGAACACAAAGATGGAATGGTACTAGACTACGAGCAGTCTCGCTCAGGGATAGTCGAGCAACAAGAACACGTAAAAGCGCCGAAGTCGGCTGACACGTGCAAACATGCGCGGCAGCCGAATTTCGCACGCGATGGTATGTACTTTCTCGAGATAAATTGACAACTTTCTTGAGATAAAGAAACCTAGAACATTTTTCCTTTTTTACAGGCAACGTAGGCGACAAATGGTTAACGTTCCCTTCGCATACCTGGAGGTTTAACGTTAATTAAAATCGCATCAGTGATGAAAACGCAGAATTTCAACAATCCTAGCGTGTGACGAAATCTCAGGGCTTAGTTTCCAAATTTGTACGTCATACGCAGACAGGCTTGAAGATAAGTTAATAAGCGAAGAATTTGCCCGAAGGTGTTGTAATTATTTAAGGTCAAATAGTAGCTTACGATCCATGCCAAAACAGTTCATTTTACAAAGTAACCGGGTAGTTCAAGATCTTAATTCGAGACGGTTTCCGGAAGAAGATAGTTTAAAATGGCTAATTGCCCACTGACCGTAACAAGCTAGTATGAAAATTAGGTTATTTAGTGTGAAGTAATTAATTTTACATAACAGGAAGACAAGTACATTGCATATTTTTTTGGAAACCGTTTGAAGTTTGTAAAGAGGCAGGCTACCTCCCGGGAGGTACTCCCTTACATAAGCTATATAGGTATGTGCAGCGCCAAAGGGTACGGTTTTTGTGCCTTTTTGGTCTGAATTGCATGAAATAGGGTATAGATTTTGACCATTTTGGTCTGAAAGAGAGTAAGGTTCGTGCACTCTTAACTGGAATCTGGTATGGTTATTACAAGATGCTATCTTTTTATTAATTTTTTTCCCTTAAGAACTGATGTTTGATAAACGTTGGGAATTTGAAGCCCTTCTCAAATGTTTACGCAAACGAAATAGGGTTTGGGTCTGGTTTGAAATAGGGTATCAAATTTTGGGTCAGGTCTGAAATAAAACAAAATAAATAGGGTAGGGAAAATCACATAGTTTGGTCTGAAATAGGGTAAGGGTTTCCAGAAGCTCGCCGCACAACCCCACCTAAATCTTTGAGAAGTACCCCCCCCCCCGGGCCGGCTACAGTCTGTAAAATTGTGTAGAGGGAGTAAGTGAAAGTCCTTTTTTGCTTTCACAAACAATGAAGGAGCAGTTTCGAGTTTACCCCGCGAACACTGTTCTTCAACGTCTGGTAGCATACAGTTAAATGTTTTATGAGTTCTTGTTTACGTACACATGCGTGGGTAAAGTGGGCGTGACCTGTATGGAGTGTAATGAAAAAGAACATTTTTCAGTTTTCAAAAGTTTTGTTATTGGCTGAAGGCGAAACTTAAAATAAACACGGTGGCATTGGCTGAACGCACTTGACAATAATATATTGTCCAGTGTGTTATGAAAGAAGTCTTCATTCTCCTCACGGCAGAAACATTTAAGTCGGGTGGTGAAAGCTTTGATCTGCTGTTTATCCTGTAGGCAAACGTTTACACATTTTCTTCAAAAAACATCTGTTTTTTTGAGACCTACTTGTCGTCTAAAAGACTGATTGAAAATCAAGTATTAAACTCCTGGGGAAATTTATGGGAGTCTAAAAGTAATCTCTTTTGACTCAAACAAAATTGATTTCTCACGACATTGCATGCGAAGGAGGAGCTTTTAATCGATTTTGAAAGTTACGAGTATATGTGAAGCTTAACTTGGGTAGAGTTCATGGTTTCTAAACGCTTAACTCTGCTTGCAAGTTTTGTCTGAACAAAGCTGACTTTTCAAACCTTTGATTGAACTCAAGAATTTGTTTTGACTTTCTCCACATTAGTCAATGCTAAAATTTGTCTCTTCACAGCGGGGTCACATCAACTCTTAAACTGTTTGTACACTTCACATATTTAGTGTATCAAATACTTGTATACTCTGAAAACCCCATAATTGCAAGTCAGCTTTAAGTCTTTCTATCTGGAGATGTTCAACTGGTTACAGTGTTCTTACTAAATTGAAATGAAAGGTGTTTAGCCGAACTTTCTTGTTGTCATGTTGTTAAGTAGGATGCACAAGCTGGTTGTAACCTTTGAGTCTGTGGATGAAATTTCGACATATGACCATTCAAATAAAATCTATTGAGCAGTACTTTCTCGTTATGCTGTTTACTATGCTGTGCAAGGTGGACCTTACTTTTGAGTCTGCGGATGAATTTTTGTGTGCCCATGGAAGTTAAAACTATCGAGTGGTGTTTTCTCTGTGCTGCTGTTTGTAAAATAACAGTTAAGTTAGAATATGTTCTATACTCAAGCCGAGGAAAATACGGATATATTTAAATAAGAAGAACCAAACGAGCTCTGCAAAATGTGTGATTGGATTTAAGTAAGAATATTCGTGATACTGGATGAAGTTAGTTGTAAATGACCTAGAGCAAAGCCTTATATTACTGAAAAAAACGGGGCAGTGCATAAATAAACTTACGATATCCTTTGCTTTCAGCCGAGACGGATGAACAAAGCCAAACAAACAAGAGCGAAGCGATAAATGCCTTAACCATCGTGCTGTTATTAGTGCACGCCACTTCGGTGCAAAGAGGTTGCTGAAAGTTTCCTATTCCAGCTTCATCTTAAATAGTTTTCTCGGCAGGAAACTTTATACTGCGAAATGAATGATAAAGAATACTCTCATTGTCTTCAAAGTGGACGGTTCAAATATGTGTCAGAGGTGTGCCGACGCATTTAGTGATTTTCAAATATTTTGACCCACTCGACCTGAAAAAAAGCAAGGTTTGCCTTTCCAGGTGAATTACGTAATCATCGAATAAGCTGATTTTAGCTGTACATTTAGTCACCTCTCATAATTCACTGACTGAGGAAATAGTTAGAAGCTAGGGCACCTGCAAAGATTAGAAAAACACAGCAGAGATTGCAAAGATCTGCGGCCATTGCTGTCTAGGAAAAAATATTTTCAAGCCTCTTTTCAGTATTGAATAGGAAGACCTGCATTTCGTAGAACTACTCTAAATGGGATATTTTCAATATCAGTTATTTTTAGTACACTTAGGGGAAACAAAAGAGCTTTTACACTGTAGACACACGCAGTGTGGGAACTCGAACCAAAACAAACTAAATACAGTGAACTCCCGTTGTCTCGGGCGGTGTCCCGTTACTAAGTTGGGACCAGGAGAAAAGATCGAGATAACGGGGTCGAGATAACGAAGTCGAATTTCATTCCTTTTCAGTATTTACTAAAGCATAAAATGGTAACACACTGTATCTAAAATAAGGCAAAATTGCCATATGTCAACCTTTCTTTATGGGTAGCAAACAATTTTTTTCAATGGTATATATATATATCATATACCACTCTCCCGTCAGCTGTCATAACAGTAACGAAAATCTAAATTTTACACTAAAACAGTTCATAAGTTGACTGACAGTTCAAAAACAAAGAATCTCTTTATTTGTCGTACTAAGATTTGTTGACGAGAACGCGAAACGACTAACAAAGCAAAGACATTTTGGTTTTATGCATCTCGTCTCATATCAGTTTCTTTAGTTTTGAGATGTGCTTCTCTCTTCGATTTTAATTTTTATGGAAAAATTTCTCGCGGCTAGGAAGCAGATTTGGTTCAATGTAACGGGCTTCTGGAGATAAAACAACAGTGTTACAGCGATAAAATAACACTGTTAAGCAAATGCTTGGGACCTGGGTTCGTTTCTCAAAAGCCCCGAATCTTTTCGAACCGATTTTGGGCACGATAATTCACTGTACTGCAACTTGTAAACAAAGACGTTTCTAAGCATGAAACTTTGCTGTTAGTTAAACATTTCTTATCTTAAACAAACGCTAAAATAACTGCTTCGTAGAATGAGTGGTTCATATTTTTACGAATGGCTTTTCGGGGAGTTCAAGAAACACGCCCCTGGCCTCAAGGTATCCGGGATTCGCGATATCAGGACTCCAGTGTGACTGAAGTCGGGCAACGACAGCAAACAGATCCACAGATGCACTGGATCTTGTTTAGTAAAGAGATATGAACTCTTGTTAGCTGACAATAGAGCATGTGAAATTTAAGGAATAAAGTTGTTATTACTTATTGCTTTTGTTGCAGGCAAATTAATCCTTATAAAGTTCAGGAAAACATGGACATAGATCAATGATTGATTAATCGCCAAAAACGAATGTACAACGGCTACCTGAAAACTTTACGACTATTATGGTAAGCCTCTGAGACGAGGTCACTGTGGGAATGGTTGCTAAAAATCTCCAAAGTGGACAGTTGAAATATGTGTCGCAGGTGTGCCGACACATTAAGTAATTTTCAAATATTGTGGCCTGCTCGACCTGAAAAAAAAAGCAAGTATTGCCTTTCCACACGTATTACGTAACATAATATGAAAAAATCGTTTAATTTTCAATTGAAGAAGTCAAAGTATGAAGTCTCATCATATGTAGGTGTTAGTAATAGATTTAGCCATCTCTTGTAACCTAAAATAACTAGAGTAGAGTCAGAGTAGCAAACAGTTTACAGATGCGCCGGACCTGGTTCAGTAAAAACAAGACATCGTGATCTCTTTAGTAGTAAAAACAACGAGGTGAAAGAAATTACGAGGCAAATAGTTCCTTATGACGTAAAAAGAGTGACTAAATGCCGAACAAGACATAACAAAGGTTAAAAGAACCACGCAACTTAAACTCCGCGCGACTGCGAAATTTTTACAGCAACAGTTTGTTGTCTACTAGAGATCAGTGGTATTTCGCTTAAAATAGGTCACTGTGGGAATCTCGAATAAAAAAAGGAAAATGAAAAATTGAGTTACCGACCAATACTACAACCGGCAAAGGCAAAAAACTAATTGGCTGTTAATCATTTGAAATTATTTCTTCCGACGTTCCTCTCTTTCATCAGTTTCTGCCGGCAGGAATTCATCGCTAAACTCGGTGTCTGTAGACTAGTTTATTGCAAGACGCAATGAACTTTATGGTCTTTTGACAATGGCACAAAACAGTATTTGTCCAAAAAAAAACCCGAAGTGTTTCACTAAAGAGTTAGATTGTGCTCTTATTAGCGTTGGGTTTATTTTTGAAAAGCAATGTTCTATTTTAAGTCATTTTACAAGTCAGCCGTCGGGTGACATTTCAAAATGATTTTCCACTTAATGAATTCGAATACTTTGGAAAGTTTCACGCAAACGAAGCTTCTGTTTTGACCTGATTTAATCAAAACCCTAACCTTTAACGCAGCAGAAAGATATTATCAGACTTAAAAGTAAGAATAGCACGCATCATCGCAGACTTAGTTACGCTTTTACTTCTCATAAGGGAACTTCGAAACTTACTCAAGGACAAAAAGCCGCCTACATACAAATAAAATGTAAATTGATTTTCCGAGACATATCGTGCAGGAATCCCATCTAGATCACCAAGTGGGAATGATTCCATTTCAGCATCTTTCAGGTGTTGGTTATTAATCCAGCCCAGGCATATTCATTACTTTTAAATAACTTTTGACGTAGGCAGTCAAGTTTAACCCTAACTTAAGCCCTAATAGTGACAAGCATCTAATTTCTCCTTAAACTACCTCTACTTGGTCATACATACAGCTCTTGAGAATAAAGGAACTGATCACCGGAGATGAAATGTCTTGATTTGTATTGAAATTCATCCAACTAGTGGCATAAGAAATCTATGGATAGCGGTAAGGAGAATATGCATGTTGATACTCGTCCCGGGCGGCATAATCACTTTCATAACGATCATCATTATTACACTGGGAACCTCACGAAAAGGTAATTGCAAGCAGAAAAAAATAAGAGCTCTTTGTTTATATTTTGATAGCCTTGTTGGCGCTGACACAGAACCGTCTGAGTCAACTTGGCAGCAATCTATTCACAGCACGAGAATCACACGGGAAACCTTAAAATAGACTAGTGTTTTGGGGGTATATGATTTAGGATTAGTATATATCAAACCAGTGGATAGTGTTTTTTCGCGCGCTCTGATTGGCTACTCAAACTCGTATAGTATCTGCAATTCACCTCCCGGCTTTTTCTCTAGATCTTGAGCTAGAGTTTTCCCTCATTTCTCTGGAAAAAAAGGAACTATTTGTTGCTGGCCCTCCATTGGTTTTGTATATACTAAAACAATTATTCACCTCAGTGTTGGTGAAGAGTGGAGCTATTTGATGCTGACTATCCACTGGTTTGGTATATACTAAAACAATTATTCACCTCAGTGACGGTGAAGAGTGGAACTATTTGGTGCTGGCTATCCATTGGTTTTGTATATACTAAAACAATTATTCACCTCAGTGTCGGTGAAGAGTGGAACTATTTGGTGCTGGCTATCCATTGGTTTTGTATATACTAAAACAATTATTCACCTCAGTGTCGGTGAAGAGTGGTAGTTATTTACCTCACCGCTTCGCCGCTCGGCAAATATCCAGCACTTTTGACCTCCACTTCGGTGAATAATTGTTAAATAAATTATTTAGTAAGCTTGCTAGCATTGAGTTAAAAACAGAAGAGAAATCTTCATCAAAAGCAAAAATTATACGTTATATTCAGTTTCAAGAATGAAGCTAGTGAAGTAACACATTTTCACTCATTTTCAAAGGTGTCGTGGTTTTAACTTGCTCCTTCACCTCAAATTAAGCCGTAAATTATCTTGTTTAGTTAGTTCAAATCTTTTGCTAGCATCTAAAATCACTTTGACTAAATATAGGTCCCAAATTTCATTCTGAGTACTGAAAACCAACAGTGTCATGAAAATACACCTGAACTGCTACCATTTGAATGGACACACCCTGATTAGCAATACCTTCGAAAAATTGGTCACGATTAATTTGATCATAAACATTAAGCCTTTTAGTTCCATCTGGAATGGTCCACAGTGTTTTTTATTTAAAACCCTTTATCACAACAAAGGTCGATAATAAACAGAACCAGGAGCACATCACGGAACCCGTGCTGCAAAATTTGTTCATTTTATTTGGACTATTTGGAGCCCAGCCAGTTTTCTCTCTAGCCGTTTAAAGTAAGCTGCAATCGAAGGAATTGCGTGAGACGTGGGGTTTTTCTTAGAAGGGCTTGGACTATTTCTTCATCTACAAATCGGCCGTCTAATTTGGAGTCATATGTTATCATTTCTTGTTCCATCTGTCATACACAAAGTATGTTGTGAAAACTTTGTAGGATCGTTCGGAATGACGTAAATTAATTATTTTTCGGACTCTTTAATCTTGCAAATTACACATTCGTAGCTTATAGAAGTTGCCTATCACTAGTGCCTCTAAAGTTGCTTCATCATTAGCGTCTGTTTCAAAGTTGTGCCAAGCGAAGTCTGCAGCAAGTTCCAGAGCACTTTTCAGTATTGCGATTGACATGCAGCGAGAGATGGCATGGCGTGGTTAATTAAAAATTACAATAAGAGGTGTTATTACTATTAGATGAATATTACTCGATCTGAAACAGTTGTTGCAAAGTGGTTACCAGTTTAATACTTGATAAAATTTATCCGTTTAGGTCGTTGAAACAACGCTCACGTCTTAACAGTAAGCTAAAAATAACTTGATGGACAAAAGCGTTATTTCGTGACTAAGTTGAGTATATCGTAAGAATCTCTCTTTATTAAGCTGGCTCTAATCTTATTGAGAGATTACCTACGGTATTTTAGGTTGGCCGCTTAACCTTTACGTTAGAGAGAGAACTGAGATAAAGGCCAAACAACAACAATAATAAGGAGAAACAAAAGCAAAGAAAAAACGAAGAAACGTGATTGATTAACAAAACTGGTTAATATCCGTTCAAGTCAATCACAGTTTTCTTGAACAACACTTGAATGCACACCAAACTCATCAAGCTACAAAAGAAATCGGCAAGTGAATTTCTAATTGCGGTATTTAAGTGAGTACAGACTGTTTGGTGTGATACCATGACCTCTGATCGCTTTTCAAAAGGGCTGTCTTTCAGTTTTAAACCATCTGTTCAATACGAACTCATCTGTGGAAAAAAATCTAATTGAAGTGTATTTTCCTGTGATGCTGTTTGAATCCTGATTTTTGATCCTATTAATGTGGCTGAAGGGTGACCATTCAAATGAAAGCACTGAGTCTGAATCTTACTTTTTACTCCGTGGCTGAAATCTTTTATCGTGACCTCACCATTCAAATAAAAGCGACTGGTCAGTCTTTTTGGAAATGCTTTTTTTACAGTGAATTTTAATATTCTATATTTGGATTTGAACTTGGTGCTTTTAGCCATAAAAAGGGATTTCAGAAGATACGTCAGTAAAACTGCTCTGCAGGTCACTTTTGAAGCATAGGATTTTCTAAAGTAGCTGGACGTATATCGTTGGCGGAAAGCCGAAGGGAGTTGAGAGGAAACAGGCTATATAGAGTTTGACCCGTTTGCTGAGAAACTGATGAAAGGAGACTGGGAATGGCGTTAACAGTTGGCAGCTATGAAATCGTATGAATAAATCAAAGTAGGTTGACGTCCTTCGATTTCCGGGGACTCGACAAAATTGTGCAAAATTGACCTGGAAAATATTTCAGGTTAAAATTTTGCGATGTTGACAAGTCACACACAAAACCTGCGGAAAGTACAAAGCTTGCAGACCGAACATAAGAGTTTGTTAGGAATACACTGAAACAAGTGTAATTTACCAGCCGATAGTTGCATTCGTTACTCGCAGCAAGTAAGTAATGCCATTTACATTTTCTTTCTGGAGGTCAATTTCCTCGGGGCTAATTGAACTCGCGTGAAAATAAAATGCATTATTACACAATTAGGATGACTGAAAACTTGCAAAAGAAACCCATTGAAGATCACAGAAAAAGCCATGTGCCACGGAGCGGGGTTGTGTGAAATCGGATGTACCACTTCCAACAGCGTTAACAAAGAAACGCTGTCATGGCCTTGCACTTCTGTTGTGGCGTTTATCTGCAATCATTTTGAATCGTTAAATAAAGCTTCCAAGTCTAACGTTATTTCTTACCGGATTAAAAGAGATAGCTTTCAGTTGCTTTTGGAACTGAAGAGAAACATACAATATACAGGGAGGGCGACTGGAAGAAAGCTGAGGTGGTCTTAATGTCTGGGGCACTAACTAAGCTATGAGGTCGTCTGGTAAAAACCACAGGAAATTGAATACAATTTTGAAACAATATGTCTCCAGAACGTGTATCAATGTTGGGCGATTAAAATGCTTTTGTTTCTGATCAGCTTTCCGCTTATGTACACCGTCACAAAACGTCCTCACTATTGGATTAGTTTCTTTGTCAAAATGCGCGCGGGCAAAGCACGAAGTTGGCCGAACATTGAATCCAATATTCGGATTACTGTTGTAATACCAATTGTTGAACCGTTTCCAGGTTTTGAACATAAGTTTAACCAACTGATAATGTTACTGCGGGATATCTGTTTTGGGAAAACTGATCTCGCTCGGTTCTGAGGAAGCAGATTTAGAACTCGATAGTTCTTTCCGTCAAAGTGCCAAGGTATCAGTAAAAAAATGCCTTTCAAGCAATAAAAACTAATATCTAAGGGAATTTTGTGGCAGATACGAAAAAATATCAGCTATTCAACATACACTTTTTCACGCCTTTGTTTGCCGTCTTGCCCAAGTGTAGGTTTATGCATCAACCCCTTTATGGTTTATCGGAATTTTAGTTTTGTTCGGTCGACCTTTTTCAATTCTTCTTTAAAAAAAATTCCATTCTGAAAAAGTGAAACCACTCCAATCCTCTTTTACATGGTACCAGTATGTTGGAAGAGTTCTTTTACAGACTTTTACAGCTAAGACTTCTACTAATTATAAGTCGCTCGTTTCGCTAGTTTACGTGCGCGGGGCTTACACGCTTGCTCTAATCCACAATGGCGGCTTCTGCTCGTTTCGCAGTCGTTTGCTGATTTAGATCGCATCGCACACTTTACACGTGCATATTACAAGAGCGTAACGAACGAGTTGGAACAAGGCAAGCTATGGCCCGGGTATTACACACCTTTACGGCTTTCCACAGTTTTTTCTGTCTTTTTTTTTTTTAATACGATTCCAAACCGTATCATTCCAAAGTTCTCTCAATTTTTGAGCGGTTTATTTGATACAGTTAAGAAGAATGCACTTTGATCCTTTTAAACGGCGGCGTGCAGTTTCTCACGGTCGTAATCTTTCGTAATCCAATACCTCTGTCTACTATTAGACAAATATTTAGACGTCGAATTGCGAACGAAATGTGCCCGGAGTCGTTACCTGGGTTAACATCTTTTCCAGTAAATTCTCAGGGTGAAGTTCGTACGTGTGACTACAATTGTATTGAAATTAAAGTCACCAAACAGTACGGTACTTCCTTACCTTTTCAATGTGAAGAACTCTAAGGGGTATTTTACGGTGTATGTTGTGCTATTCAAGGTCGTTTTACCTTTGAAGTCCTTTCTGACTGCTTAATAGAAACTTCCCGAGTACTGTGCATATTCTCCAAAATGAAATTGAGAGTCACAGAAAAAAAACTTTCTTCGCGAATAAGTAACATTCTCAGGCGGGACACGTTCCGAATTGTGATCATTTCAGCTCGTGCCAGTGATAGAGGCTACAACAATTTAAAGACTGTTTTCAATGATGAAGGTTCACTGAGAGTTTAGATGGTTATTGTACCGGTCAAAAGTGAAATTGTAAATGGATGTCTAGAGCCTTGTGTTTAGTTCCAGCGCACGTACAAGCTATTAACCTTGAAAGCTTTGAGAGCCAACAAGAGCACAGATGAGAGGTCTTTTCACCCTGTAAGAGGAGATTTCCGAGACTCACAGGGTTGGTCGTTCACCAAAACAACATCGACCTCGTCAGCACTCTTACTGTCTTAGAATTCGAGGAATTTTTAATCTCACGAGGATACGTCGCCAAACTGTTGCGCATTCAATTTCATATTTGGCTTAAATTTCTGTAAAAAAAAATCTTGAAATACCGGCCAAGAAGTAGATTTTGACTGTCTTCTAAAATCTGGTTAGTTTCACAAAAGAGGCAAGAATAAGGAGACGTCTGCGCGCAGGCTAAAGCCCAAACGAGTTGTAACGAGTGAAAATGAATGAACGCAAGCATAAATATTACCACAGAAAAGAAAAACTTTATAGCTTTGTGTCAACCTACCACAGCGTGTACAGAATATCGTGCCACGCCAGAAGAAGAAAAATTAATTACATATTGTGACCTTGGAATTGCGACCTGCTCATCCTCGCAGTAACGAAATAATTCTGGCATAACTTCCAAACGATACAGGAGCACAAGAGCACGTGGTCACCGCATCTTTGGCGGGAAATTACTGTTAGCTGGACACCCACACGCATGTTGCCATATGATTTCAGCCCCCGCGATGCATGAGGAATGATTTTAGCCGCAATTAGAAAAAGACAGTTCGTTTTAATTAAAACCAGAGACTGACGGAGACTACAAGATAATTGGAAAGTCTAACAAATTAAGCTTATAACTATTTTGGCCCCTTAAGCTTTTTAAATAGCTTGACTTGCTTTTAGAAGGGATCTTTTCTCTAATCCGGGGGATTGAAGATTAATTATTGGACCGTTTCTCTCTGGTTTCAGGTTATGAAAGCAGTTCCGTTTTAGTTTCCGTGCGTTTAGTTCTGGATCCCTTACTGTTCGTTCCATTTCACTTTCCAATAGAGCCAAGTTCAGTTCGCTAAATAAGACAACAACCTTTGCTATAATGCTGGAAAGTACCGTTCAGTAGATTTTTTCTCCGATTTTACAACCACTTAGGATCTCATTCTCCACGTAAATCCCACTTCATAACCCACGGTGAAAAGATTCAAGCGTGTGAAGGATTGAGTGTAAGGTCACTTTCTTTATGACATATTTCCTGTGAAATGCATGAGTAAAAAGTGATCAATATAAATAAAAACTCCCTTCTTGAAGCTCGATCTTGGCAGGTAATCGAGATTGATTCTTAAAATTGTCAGTTATTGATGACATTTTTTAATGAAAGCATTCGTGACTATCGATACAGGCAATGGGATTAACTCTAAACAAAGCTCTCAAAAGCAAAAATGTACGAAATACTTTGATTGTGTTTTATTCCAGCATTGTTATAAAGGTACGTTCGGTTAAGAAACAAAAGCACAACCATATACCAGTTGAAGCTGTCTCCGCCCGGGGTGTCTCCGCTACGAACTCGCCTTTTGTTACCTTTCAACTCGAACAAAGAATTCTTATGAATGAAACTGGGTTTTAGACCGGACCGTTTATGGCTAAAAACACTTAAATGCACTCACTGTATCCTGCATACTGTTGCTGTAACGTAAAGCGCAGAAGCCCAACAAGTACGACCAGGATGCCTTGTGTAAACTTTTGAAGCACCATTTTCTTAAGTGGTTTCCTCCGTATCCTGAGCTAAAACTGAGAAATTAATCTGCAGACTTCCTTTAAATACGCTTGCCACAATCGTGTCACTGAGCGTATCACAGGCGTATTTTGTGGGCGCGCCTCTGGCGGTGACAAAAACCGAGGAATTTTGGCGGTTTTTGAGTTGTCCAATTTCCTACCGGACCTCCTACACGTCGAAAGTTTTAATAGATATAATCCATGCTATTCACACCAACAAGCAATCAGAATAGCATATGTGAATATATGGGAATATCAGAACGGATTGAATGATGTCATGTCTGTATTTGAATAGACAGCAATCGTCTATCATGTCAGATTTATACTGAAACAAAACATTGCCTTCTCTGCAAGCTTGCCAGTGGCCCTGTTTTTATTGTTTTTAGGATTAAAGGATTGCATGCTAATTACTGGATAAATACAGATACGGTTTTCATCCACCCCCAAATTTTGGGAAAATAGATTTAATCATCACGAGATCACGAGAAAAATTCCATGCTCGAGAATGTTGAATTCTTGATTCATATAGTTCGACCTGGGTTTTTTCGCAAACCGCTAGTTTCCTCAATTATCTTCACCGCTTCTAAAATGAGAACGTCAACTGATGCACCTTGGCCGCAAGTCTGCTATTAATTGCAGCAGTCAACGTTTTAACTGGGGGTTCACTGAGAGGTTTTGTTTGCATCATACAAACATACAGACAACAGGCAATACACTAGACAGGAATTTGCAAGGAATGTGGGATTCCTCCTGAAGTTGCGCCGTGCCGTTTTCCTTTTTTCAACATAACGAGTAGTTCTTTTGACACCTGTATCCATACAAAGACGCTTATGAAATGGAATTCAACAAATAAACCGCAAAACACTTGGAAAAAGAGGCTGTCTGTTTTTTAATGATGGACCACTGCGGATGCTACAGCTATGTGAGATCAACCACAAGAAAACCGTTGCCAGGTTTTATTCGCAATTCGCAAAGCTTCTTCCTAATATTTTCAACCTTGAAGCGAACTTATCCTGTCTTCTTGTCTGAGTTTTTTGCTGCTTGAACACAGAATACTTCTGAATAATTGTTACAATAACCCATTGCTGAAAAGCGTGTATTTTAGGTATGTAACGAACGTGTTTACTAAGAGACGTGCTTTATTGAGACAAGCAAGGAAGATAAACAATCCCGCGTCAACCTACAATAACAAAATACTCGAAAAACAAAAGACTAATTCAGAGTTTACGGTTTGTCTTGGAATCCTCAGCTAATTATATAAAAGTGATAACTGAAAGAGGAAATAAACCCGTGAGTGTTGTTTACAAACAAAATACGCATATGAGTAGTAATAACACGCTAGAATGACCTTCTTTCCCGGGGTTTGAGCGCATGGGGTTGTAGTGTACTCCTCTATATACACCATAAAGATACGTTTTGCCTGAAATTAAAGGGTGAAATAGAGCATAGACGTATGACGAGCACAGATATAGAGTATAGACGTTTAATTTCAGCTGTTAATAGGTCAGAAATAGAGACTGAAAATTCGCCTAGGCCTATTTTGGCCTCATCATATTTCGAGGGATCCCGCAGGCCTTCCTGTTTACAAAAAAGCTCCTTTATGAGGATGCTGTTACTGATAGTAAGTAGTATGTGGTTGTATAGAACATTCTAAATCTTTACATCTTTACTCCTTTAGCTTTAAATAGCTTTGCTCGCGGTTTTTTTAAGCAAATTCTTTTATAAAATCTTGAAGTGCTCATTAACGCAGACCAATGCAGTAATAACAGCGGAAGGTGATTGTCTCATTATTCACGAAAAACGTACCACGATATTTTTTCCTTTCGGTGCCATTCGTGTATTAAATATAGCTCGCGTAGGTTCAATTGAACGTTTTATTCACTTTAAGTAAGACAAACATCTTGATTCCCCCTTTGATCCAAAGGACTCAATTCGCATGACACAGCCTTAAAAATAATACTACAGACCTACAGAAAAAAACCAAGTATCAAAAGTTTGAACAGGGTCTGGAAGGGGGGGTCCTGATTCCGCATTCCCGCTCCTTTTTCACGAGAATCCCGCATCCCGCACTTTTTTCATCGCTATCCCGAATTTCGTTTTTTCTTTCCCAAAAATGCATGAAAAAAGGCTAATTTCTGCAAAAGCTGGCCCTTTCGATTGATATTTTGCGCTCGCCTTGTTGATTCGCTTTTGCCGCCATGACGTTTATTTGGGTCGTGACGATTTCCCGAATTCCCGACAGACAGGCAACAAAATCCCGCTTCCCGTCCCAAAATTTTGGCAAATCCCGCTTCCCTGGTAGCAGTCAAATCCCGAATCCCGTCAAGATATTTTTCGTTTTCCCGAATCCCGCACCGTATTTTGGTCAAATCCCGGATCCCGAGAATACCCTTCCAGACCCTGTTTGAACAATATCAGCAAAGGTCCGCAAACGAAAATGCTGCACGTGTACGTAGGATCTAGTAAACCAGACCTTATCAGCCAAAGAAATACTCAAATGACAAACAAAGCAGCAAGGCTGATCTGACTTCGTAGAAAGATTTGACTCTGCAAGACATCAACACGACACTAATAGAACTTTAACAGAGCAGGGTTGCAGCCGTAGACAGCTGTTTCGCTCTTCTTAGAGCTCATCAGTACGGCATAGCAAGATGGCGAAAATGCCGTAAAAATACCCGTGCACTCTGTTGAAAGTCCTGAACGAGGACGCACGCCCACGTAGTCAGATCAGCCTTGCTGCTTTGTTTGTCATTATCAAAAGTTTGAACTCGCAGAAAACACATCCATTTTAATCTTGTTCCATTTTGACCATCCATAATGGCTTTTAGGACGGTTGTCTCTTTTCAATCGATTCCAACAAATGAAAAACGTGGTTCATTTTATGGGGGAAAGGGGGGCGGTCCTTCCGCTTTCCTCAGATCCCCACATATTTCGCGCTCGTCTTCTCATTCGCTTTTCCTACAAACAGGCTAATAATGCGTGACTTAGCCCCAGACGGACATACAGTTTTGGCGCAAATCTATAACGCCACAGACAACTTCGTGAGCACCGGAGTCGAGCAGCGGACTCACCTCGTTACCAGGTCCTTCTTTCTTAGCTCAAGAAAGTGCTCTCTGACCTCGAAAATAACTCTCCTCTCTTGGGAGGGAGAGACCCGACAATGTTTTTGTAAAGATGTAATATCTTGTTACGGACTGATTGCTGTGTGTTTAGAATGCCATATACACCTACCTACGCCTTCTTCCTTCCGCATTATTAGTTAACTTATAATTAAGTTGCAAAATCACGATATGTGGTAATTGTTTCAGTATTTGGAATGTCACGTACAGATATATTTTCACCATTTCTCATTCTAAGCTATTTTAAGCTTGGGTTGCTCAACTTCTGCGCAGTTTGTAGTCTAGCGTGTTTTTATTGGGGTTGAAACAAGGCAATGGGTGTGTGTTTGAAAACGTATATATCGTCCTAGACACAATTGACATCTAAAAAATATGGATATAACCACAACGAAAGACTAAATAGTAAAGAAATGTGTGTTTGCTTTTTTGTGCTATTGTCATTTTATAACTTTTCACGACATGGATTAAACCCCCGGGGCGTTTGTTTCCAAAATTTCATCTTCTCAGTTTCCGACCACAATAAACCAGTTCTAAATTAAGAGAAATATGCAAACTCTTGTTAGGTGAAAACAAGAAGTATATCTTTATGAAAAGATAGAAGACTATTTTGACCTTTTCTTTATTAATAGTAGAAATATTCATGAACGTTCAAGGGACACAATCGAAAGAACCGAGGAAACGCGAGCCAAGGTCTAAAGTCCGTCCACAGCAATTGTCCCAGGGCGTTGCCTTGAGTGGATACGGGGTGGTACGTGACTTCTTGAAAGCCTATAACTTGTTTAATTCAACAATGGGACATTACGCTAAAAAAAAAACCATTGCACGCACATTTTTTTTGTTTCTTGAAGGGCACTCAGATAAGAACTATGCTCGCTTCGTTTCCCCTGATCGAGAAACGATGAAGAACCGCGCAGTTTCGGCCGAACCTTGATATTTCATTATACACTCATTCATGGTTACAATGAATTTAAATAGGCTCAGAGACTGTAATAAGTTTAAGCATACAGCGATCAGAACCAAAATGAAGGTGGTTATCAAAAGGAAAGCTGGCTAGAAAAGACAATGTCACGCAGTGCCTATAACTGGGCCGTTCTTGTGTTTACGTGATTTAAGGTTGGACTCTGTTCAGCTGCATCCTGTAAACACTCGAGGCAAATTTTTGTCTCTTTTTCTCATTTTAAGCTAGATGTCAAAACAATCGCTTTTCTCGGGAAAGAGACAAAGCGCCCAAAGTGTGGATTCGCCAGTTTCACTCTCCGCATCAACACTCGCTCCAGACCTCTGGTACTAAGCTCTGTGCGCGCCCGTATGCCCAACCAAGAATGTCCAAAACAGCATTGTACGGGCAAAACTTTGAGAGTTGGAAACGTGATTGAAATAACATACCAGGAAGCTTCGAAAGCCTATTTGCAACCCTCATCCAACTCAGAAACCCAGTTCCTGTTAACTTTCTTGACGTTTCGGACATACTGAGGTCTCAATGTCTGTGAAAAATACCAAGCCAATATAAGCCTATTCTTTGTTTACGTTATTTTATATTTATTTATTATTAAACCTGTCGGAGTAACAGTTTTAGAATATTAAACCACCTTTTTCATTACATTCTGAGGTTGCCTTTTACGGTCCACGTCAAAACAAAATTACGTACTTTTTATATACGTCTCAAAGACTTACTGCACCATAGTTCAAGCTCGTGATAGTAGTAAATTACTATAAATTACAGACGCATAACAAGCCTTCAAGACGATCAGGTCTGTGACGCAGCAGATAAATGAACAAAGAAATCAGTACTAATATCCAGCATTACGATTGCTTTCGTCAAATGACCTGACCTAGTTGGTCAATTTAACCAGGAATACAGAAAAAACTGCAAAGCTAGCTAATACTACAACCTTATTCATGGCTGTCAATGAAACTTACAACCGAGGAACCGCATTTAGTTATTATCTGTCCTTATGTTTGCGTTAACAGGGCTATCAAAAACGTAGCGCATACGAATTTCCCACCAAGGAATTGTCGGGAAGTCCGAGAGGTAAAAAAATAATGTAACTTCTTTTCCAAAATCAAGACCCAAAAATTGGTGATAGCTTTCATTTCACGCAAGCTCAAACCTTTTTCCACTAAAAAGCCGTGGTCAGAAGATTCGCAAGTCCGTACGCTTGTTTATAACTGGATTTCACCAAGTATCATAGCTACACAGGGCGTTGGCTATAACATTACTGATTGCGTTCTCCACCACTCCGCCACAGTCCCCTCTCTCCAGTCTTTTGGCATAATGCGTCTGATCATGTGTGGCTCCTATGCGGCTGTTTGAGATCTGAAAGGCGTCTATGATCTGAACACCGCTCTCCCTTAAAGCCTGGTCTGTCAGACCGTTTAACTGCGCCACACGGCTGGGGGACGGGTTTTCTAACCATTCCACCATGGCACGATCTTCCCTCCATGGCAGACTAACAGTGTTTACCCATAGAAATCGCTTGCTACTTTCTCCTGAGCTGTTCATTGCTTGAATCGCCTGTACAAAAGCGCGTAGTTTCTCAGCCATGAACTCTGTCTTGGTGCTTTCTCGCAAGACCCAGTGGCCAAAATTCATAAGAAATAGTTTACCACTGAAAACAGAAGGAGGTAATTCCTTAGAGAACATGGAACGTCTCGTTCTCGGGTGAACGTAGATTTCGTAAGGCATTGAAATGTTTGGGAAGGTGAGTGGCCATCGCGTTCCACGCGCGTCAAACACCCACTCAATGCGCGGAATCTTGTCGAACACCATCTTGACGTGTGTTTTAATGCAGCCGTGACACGAACCGTGCAACCGTGTGACCCAATGATAAGTCCTGTAGCGCATGTGTGAGTCACCAGTGAACACAATCTCCGACCAACCTTGTTTTGCAAAGCATTTCTTGATCTCATCACTGCTGTAATGATGCAGTTGACAAAAATACGGAAGCCAGTGAAAACCGTGGATTTGATCAAAGTCATAAACAGGGTCAAGTTGCCACTGTCCGCATCTTTCTATCCCTGGGATACTTCCGCACTCTACCCACCTCCCTGGGGCAGTCCCGCTTTCTTCTTGAGTGCAGTAGCGACTGTACCCCAGGGGGTAAGGACCCGGGGTAACTGGGAGGTCAAATGGACTGTTCCGTGCATGCTGCAAAACCGCCTTGGTGTGATATCGATACTCAAGACTGTCGTTATTAACGTACGTCAAAATAACCAGGATTATGTACTCGTCCGCAAAGGTCAGACGAAGTGTAGCGTTATAAGTGTCATTACCAATGTGACTCACGCTACCAGTGACCATTTCATGTGAGCCAAATGCTTGTATTCGGAAGTTCGAGCCTCCCTCTTTCCCATTTATTCCACTCCTCGCAGCAGCAGAACATTTTTCTGTAGGAGTTGGGCTGATTGTGAATGAGACGAGCTGCCATGCCTGGGCAACCTGCGGTAGCTGCACTGTGTACAGGCAGCCCAAGTCAATAGGTGCCTGGGTTGGTTTCTTTACTGGCTCATTTCGCTTCCAAAGTTGTTTAAAAAAGACAACAAGTGTAACGACAAGAAGCAGGAGGAAGAGCAAGCGCGCTGGTCTAAAGCATCCCTTGACGTACTCCCCGGCCACACCCTTCCTCATCACACGCCCCTGTCACTGTGGGGCCCGGGACAGTCTGTGGAAGAAAATCAAAACGGTTACTTTAAATAACCAGTAAATTCAACAATGAATTCTGGCCATAACCGGTGCGCTTGTGCAAAGCCAAATTACCCACGGAGTAGCAACTTTAGAAATGTATTGTCTTGCCTTGGGTAGAGGTCTGTCAAAACAAAAACCTTAGAGGCCTTGGTTGAAGGTCTTATCGTTCACTCAAGGGGTAATCACAGCCTCTATATGGCCACAGTGCAGCCGATGCTTCCTATGAGATGTTATTGTGGCTTCCTCCATTTACTGATTTACTGGTTGTAGTTAACCCTATCGATAATTTATAGATTTAGCCAAGCCTAAAAGCTAAAAGTTATTCATTTCTAAGGTGATTACCAAAAAAAGAAAAAAAAAAAAGAAAAAGAAAAAATAGAAAAAAAATTTGCTCCCCATGGGGGTAGAACCGCCGGATGCCAAACCGCCGGAATGATAAGGGAGAATGTTAACGTTGCACAACCTCTGCTAAGTTGTCACATTTGGAATTCATTTTTATACTTAAACAGTTGTTTATTGATTGCAGCTGGATTGACATAAATACGGGTGTTTTTCTTAGGGAAATGTGCTCGGACCGCTGCAAAAACCATTGTTGTAGACAGAAAATACCGGAAAGTACTAGCTGTACCATGTTTGATGTCCGAACCGTGGCCAAATGCCGCGAATTCAAGCGATGTACTTCGACTCGATCCGATGTTGCGCGAGTTACGCAAGGTACTGTGTTACGATAAACACGGGTGTTTTTCTTGGGAAAATGTGTTCGGACCGTCGCAAAAACCATGGTTGTGGACACAAAAAACCAGAAGGCACTAGCTCTGCAAGGTTTGGTGTCAGGACCGCTGCCAAATGTGGTGAACTCAAGCGTTGTGCCGACCGAGTTGGCAGCAGAATGGACAACAAAGATGAAGTCGTCGAAGGCAAATTTAGTAACTTGAACTTTTTACCTTCCACCAAAAAGACAACTGAGTATTCTTTTGAACTTCTTCTTTCCATTTATAGATATTTGATATTTTTTCTCAAGTTCTAAACTTCACTTCTGTCCAACTGAATCGTTTTGCTAAACAAGCTAAGCTTTTAAAAACCCTATTTTTCAAAGGTGACGGTGGTCATGCGATTTCCCGACAAGAAAAACACCGGTTGGCTAAAAGCACTGCGCAGTTTCCCGCCAAGGAAAGATGCCATTCTCCACCCCCTCCCCGTCGGATTGTCTTGGGACTCCCCTCTCTCTCCCCCATAGTCTGTACAGATGGGCGGACGGGCGTACGCTCACGTCGCAACCAAAATTTCTCGGATTGATAGGTTACCAAATTTGCTTATTTGCAGTGGTGCTCCGCTGGCGCGCAGGCTCCGCTACTTTGTCGTTGGGGGCGGAATTTCTGACATGGACTTTTAATGTTTTAATATATAATTATATTTATATGGAAGCTAACCTGCGATCAGGCGTTTTTTCCTCTTGCAGTAGTAGTAGGGAGGGAGGGCATGATATCAGGTTATCAGTCTGGAAGCAAACTCGCTAAACTTTGTGACTTTTTATGAAATTTGTCTGAGAAAATTTGAACTTAACTTAGTTTTACTTTCTTAGAATACTTTAGGGTTTCATTATCGGTTTTCGGTATTTTCGTTCTTAGTTCCTCTGAGGTGCCCATGTTGGCACCTCAGAGGAACATTTTTGAACGAACTATCATGGTATCCAGAGGAATTCTATTCGATCGTGCAGGACACTGTACCTTTCGAATATCTCGCCTTGTTACCTACAAAATATCTTTACTTTGTACAATAAAAATTACCAAAGTGGACGCTTGCGAATCTTTTTCGTTTGTGCTCCATATCCATGTTCGTTTTTCAGTCAAAGATTTTGCGCACGTGCAAAAAACGTGCGCCATCATCGGGAAAAAGCTGAAAAATGTCGACATCAGACTCTAGAAATCGCCCGTGTCGTACGGTTATCAACTTTTAATCACTAAAGGAAAAGGACTTCATGTACTTTGTAGTCTCATCTTGTTGAGAAAAGAAGTAGGTGAAAAGTCAGACAAAAAGCCCCCGCTGTAAAAAAAATTGACCACACGCACCACATTGAGTCATGTCAGCGCGCACTCAAGTAATTGGCATTCTTCAGCGTGCACCCATGTACCAAATGGTAAACACAGTTAGAAAGCGCTTAATTTACCAAACAGTGCGCTCGCTTTATTACTTTAGTTATGTTATAGCAGCAAACAATTTGAAGCCAGCGAGAAGCCGGAGAGATGTGGACCCAAGTGTATCCGTAGCCTGAGTAGATTTTGCGCCAACCGGGTCGCAAAGACACTGCTGGCACTGCTGGCACTGCTGTCCCTTTATCAGTGTAGCCGTTATCTCAATCGACTGGTCGCGTCCGGAAAATCTGTTCGTAACAGTCGAAGTGGTCCTAGCCTCCCACGCAGTCGTTTTTACGGAAGTCGTGAAGGAGTGTAATACGACTCCCCTAAAAACGACTGCGTGGGGGGCTAGAGTGGTCCATCCTAGGGTTATCCCTAGCTACCGGTACTTAATTATACACCTGATTAGAGAGAATCGATAAGAAGAGGAATTCTTGCCTAAGGTAAAACATCACGCACAAACCAGCCTTGAGCAATTTCATCTCGAAAGTCCATTGCTGACTAGACTATCCCCACACTGATTGAACAATACTGATACATGTTTAAATTTGAAATTTTGCTCAATTCTGATTATCTTCATCTAAACTTCCCAACTTTTTGAAGTCTTATTAATTTAGTTTGATAACTACCACTTGTCTTAACGGGGGAGTCAATTATTAAAGTAAACCTTTTCAATTAAGCCTGTTTGTTGGTATAAGTAACCACACGCCAATTAAACTTAGAACATGAAGCCATATGACTATAACGCGAAAAACTATAACCAAGCAAAGTCGAAAAACATCACCTCTTTTATACGGTGAAGACTAAGAATCCTAAATGACCCATATTGAAAAATAAAGAAAAGCCTGCCTGTTCGCTTCGACTATTTTTTTCCTCGCTATACAACCCAGTTCTTAGAATCGAAGTAAAACTTGAAACACGGGTTACAACCGCGTAATCTTAATTGAGATTGTTACTTACCAATACGCTGACAAAGGCCACTTTTCTGTCAAAAGGATCCTCTCGCATTCAAGATAAAAACGGAACCATATTTAAATATGTTTTTTAAAAGAAACCAGCTTTCTCGAAGACGTGTTCTATTCTTTGAAAAGACACCCAAGAACTGTTTTTATTTGATGTCCTTCTGAACACGAGGTTTCTGTTGTGCGCGTGCAGTGCCGTTCATTCAGTATTTATAATGATGGGAACTCGGTAACTGCACGCATTCGTGAATAACATTTTACAGGTACCCGCTTCACAGTTCCCAGACCCCTTAATCTAGGCACTTCAAAGAGCAGCCATGTTAAAAAAGAAAGTTAAAAAAAACGTGAAATTTAATTAAGCAGCACTGATACTGAAAAGCAAACGGCACCACAGGAATGCAGTTCTCTCAAAAAAGTTCATTTGAATGATCAATCTCAAAACTGTAGGATCGAGTAGGAACAGTATTTTGGTTGAGGGTTTTAATAGTTGCCCTGTTTTTTATGACCCAAGGAAAAACCTAGACAATAGGCAGAATGATACTTGATTCTACTTTGGCACCTCTGCAAGATGTAGGCTTTATGGACCACTGAACTTGAAAGGGGGTCTCCATGAGAGAATTGCACTCGAAAGAGGGTCGCTACGGACAGTGATAATCATGACATGATGAGACCCATTCGGGCCGAACTTTCACGGCTGACGCGACGGCAACAACTTTTATTTGTCAGCTTAAGGTAAAAACTCCCTGAGCTTTAGCCCAAGAACTGCCTCCGTAATTGACGCTCGCGAAGGTTGATGGCAGAACAAAATCACCTAAATTACCCGTCGACTGTTTGTAAACCGGGCTGTATAAAACTAAAATGGGAAACCGGAAGTAACAGAAAACTTTTGCGGGTTTAGAAGACTGGGTTCCATGAAAACATTTAGCGACTGTTCATGGTACCGTACATGACGTATACTTCCTTAACACTTTCGATTTCATCATGGTGGTGGGTGCATTTCCGTTGTTCAAATTAGTGAGTTTAGCTGTGAAGCAAATCTCGAAACCAGTAGCAAATAGCTTAAAGTCAGCAGCAAAGCAAAGTGATTTCTTCAGGAAATATGTCTGTATTTGGCCGGGGCAAGGTAAGGTAACATTTGCGCGATTTGCGATATGATCAACTTGGCTTGGGCTAGATTTTAGAATACCCGGCCACTTATTTGCATCTCATTGAATTTGAATGGATCCTTTTGTTTCTATATGCCTCTTTCTTTAAAGCCTTGAGAGATATGTAAATAAGTGGCCGGGTATTCTAAAATCGCTCCAAGGTGATCTTCTGTCCCCTCATTTTTCGCGCTCGCGTCGCGTCGCGTCTTTCCGGAATTTCGCGCGCGCGTGTGTGTATTTTCGCCCGCCCCACGATCGCCATCGCCAAAATTAGAGACTACTCGCAGTTTACTGTAAACTATGCAAGACTAGTGAAACTCCTTTTCAATCCTTCTGAATATAAAAAGCACCATAAGCAGACTTTTGATCATCATTCACTTATTTGAGCTAGGTGGTTAACTTTGCGGGGGGGGGGGTGGTAGTAAGGCAGGTGGGGGGGGGGGTAAGGCAAATAGGCCCATGTGAATGTACTTCATCATGTTATGCAAATTGTTATTGTATCCCTTTTTGAGATGGTCCCACGTGGGGCACCGTCTTCAGGTGATGTGAAAAGGAAGGAATTTCATTGTAGTACGTTGTTCAAGGTCACTGGACGATTGATTGGTATCACAGGAAAAAGTAACCAATTCCCATTTTGGGAATTATAGGGTAATTCCCAACATAATATCCCAAAATTGGGTGCTTGTTTGGGTATTACATACCCAGATTTGGGATTTCAGTAAATTTCTACTGACAGGGTTTTGGAGTTGGGAATTATGAAAATTCCCAATTTTAGGGAAATTTCTCATTGACTTGGAGTTAGTTAAACTTGTTGTCACTTCCTTAAGAGCATTACTCTCTTTCTCAATATCCAAAGGCAGCACAGGTTGCTTTTGATCTTGTGTCAGCTTGAGTTAGCAGAAGATTTGACTTGTTAAAATGTCAGTATGCAGTTGCTCTTGAAACTGGAGCATTACGGCAAATTTCGCACTGGCAATGGATGTGAGGCTTGACATCACTGTCGTTACACATACAATAAGAAAATGTTGGACTGGCCATGCAGAATGATTTGTATGAAGCTCAAAATTAGGCAAGTTTGATAAAACTGTACTGCAACATTCTAAACATGAAATTAAAATTGTGTGTAAATTTCTACTTTATTTCTTTTATTTTAGAAGGTACTGAAATTGCTTCAACTATGAACATTTGAAAGTAGACACTTTTTAAGTGGTACCAAAGAAACATATGTTCACCCTTTTTTAATGTCTGATAAGCATTCCTGTAGTCTCTGGTTCCAGAACTGGTTTCAGTCATGGAGTAGTCACTCGTTGCAGCCCTATTTTGGTGGCTCCTGCCTTTTTGCCCTTTTCTGATTGTGTTGTTTTAGAAAATATCCACACTCCACCCGTGGAGGGTTTTCTTGGTTTGAACCCCCCACCCCTCTGGAAATTCCAGTTTAGGCTCATACTTTCCTTTTAAAAAAATTGGCCTTTAAGACCCCCTCCCCCTCAGAATTTCCAATGACCCCTATGGTGGGTGTATGGATATTTCCTGGAACCTGGAGACTATTGCAAAACATTGTGCACTGTTTTGTAATATTCCTTGTACAGCTGTACCTCCCACTTCCTGCTAACTTGGGGATCTTGCTTCCTATGCACTTCTTGGCCTTAATTCTTCCTGGGTTTCCACTCCTCTTTCCCCCCCCCCCCCCTCCCGGAATTTTCATGTCTTAAAAAGTACAAATTCTAACTTTCAGGTTATCACTGGCTAGAGACAAATGTCAAGATGCGGTTGATGGGACTGTCAGGTCCAGAGAAAGTTGCTCCGTTGAGTGAACAAGTGGCTGTCGACGTTGGTGCCGAGCTTTTAGGGGAATCACTGATATTTGGTGTAGCAACAGCGATGCTGTTTTTTGAATATAGAAGAGGACAGAGAAAGGAAGAATTAAAAGAGAATCAACAAAATCAGACACTAATTGATTTGCAAAATCAAATCAAGGAACTTGAACTTGTGGTTGAAACAAATGCAGCTCAAGTCCGTGAGCTGACAAGACTAGTTTATAGTAAAGAAAGTTAGGTAATTTACATGTAAAGGTGAACTCATCAGACATCAACAACTTTGCTAACTTAGTACTTCTTTGTCCTGTGTTGTTCTGTGTAAACATATTCATAGAAAATTGATAGCTCCTTTACAAGAAATGACACTATTACCTTTAGAATTTTTGTGACTGTACTAGTAATAAAATTACTATCTGCAATGGACCTTGTTATTTCTTACTAGAGTGATTCTACTTCTAAATAGCCAACATGATGTCATACCCTCCCCCGAGGAGAAAGTAGGCTACTCCTAAATCATGCTGCACTGATTGACAGTGATAATAAAGGAGTCTTAGTGACAATAAAAATTATGTATTTTGCACTGGTTTGTAATTTTGCAGATAAAGATAACACTAGGATCAGACCCTGGGAAGAATTTAGGAATCACACCTTTGCCAATTCTATTTTAAATCCCTTCTTTAATAAACACCTGGATCTGCCTGTTTTCTTGGGCACTTTACATCAGGATTTTAGTGGATCATTTATTCTGTACTTAACAGTTACTGAGTAGTTTCCTTAGAAATAAATGTTTCTAACAAAAGTGACTACATGTAATTTTGTTCTTCAGTCAGTTAGAGAAACATATACATGCCAAATATTATGCTATTTTTTGCACTCTGCAATAATGCAAAACGGACTTTCTCAGATTTGTCTGGGATATGGGGGTATCAGTAGTCAATACCCCCGGGGGAGTATACTCCCGTCAATTTAGGATAGGTGTGTGCTGCCAGTGTTCTCAAACCTTGACCCTATTTAAGGGGGCAATGTCGCAGCTGCGGGGCTACTCATTTAAGGGTAGAAAATCGAGAATTGATACCCTATTAAAGGCCCAAAACCAAGAAATGGCACCCTATTCAAGGGAAACAAGATAACTCATAATTCTGTAACTAGGTGGTGAAGAGCGCCAACACAAGCTATGAACATCCTTTTAAAATCGCTTTGTTAAACTTTGTAACGTGTAGTACAGTTTTAACAGATCATATTGCCGTTTTGCGCGTTGAGGTGGATACTGTAATTTAGTGACCCTATCTAAGGAACATCTAAGGATCACAATATCAAAAAACACCGGAAAGGATACCCTATTTAAGGACTGAGCACCTCAAAAACCCTACCCTATCGGGCGGCACATGCCTATATAGCTTATATGAGGAAGTACCAAGAAAAGATGTGATTGTTCATCTCCTGTTTCAGACCTAATCCAAAAAAAATCTTTCCCCTATTTCAAGAAAAAGCTTTAAAATAATATCCTTTACGGTCAGCCACAGATACCTGTAAGGCCTATTTAGGGACATGCATCCTTGCAGCCCTTCTGCAAAAGGAATGCCTTTAATCATGTTTGTCTGGAAATGAGTGTTAAAGATGGTCAGAAAAAAAAAACAAAGCGAAACAAAACAAACACAACAGCAATATCACCAGCTTAGTACCCAGGTGGTTGTCTCCCGCTCACTCGACTTGGCGCAAAATGTCATGACGTCACCATTTTGCGCCATGAGCAAGAAGGGAGCGCCAAGGTACTAGGCTGCAACATTACCACTTGTCTTCACTTGCACAAAATGCCATTTTGAGAGTAATGAGAACCTTCCTCCACACACAGAACAGGTTACTTTTATGAGAGGCACTAGGGTGATCTAGGGTAATACATGGTTACGATGTGAATGTCAATATATTATACCTGCCAACTTTTTGTGATCCATAGGCGTGACATTTTTATCCTGAGAGTGTCAGGATTTTTCGTAGGGAACCGATAATATCCGAAAATGTTCGAAGATTTCCGAAGACGTCCGAAGATTTCCAAGAAGATTTCCGAAGATTTCGGAAGTAGACTTTCCCGTTCCCAAGCTCCTAAACGCAATCTCGTCTCCAGTGACTTTCCCTACAGGGGCCCCTGCTTTCCCTACTAAAATCGGAGGTTTCGCGAAAGTACAGTCATATTTTTCTCGCATTGGTTCGAGTTTATTTAAATACTGTATATTTTTTTCAAAATGAGTCGGTTAAGGCTGTAATGGCTCAAACTTTTCCGCTAGGCGTGAGAAATGGGAACGCAGGCGTGAGTAGGCGTGAGATCGCAGTTTTCGATCCGCAGGGGTGACAATCACGCCTTAGGCGTGACACTTTGCAGGTATAACAGATTCAGAGAAGACTATTGTGACAGTCCTTACGGGGAAAAAAGTAACATAATAAATGATAAAAGAAGACAAAATCATAATAAATTGTTAATTGCGATAATTTCAACCCAAAACTGTTCTTTTCTTCTATTATCGATTGGTCATGCGAGACATGTCACGTACTTCTTCAGCAATTAGAATGTTGCGTGACACCTGTCAGGTAACTTATTTCCGGAAAAGACTGGGCTCTAAGGTATCAGATCCGGTCGCCATCGTCGCCATTGAAGGCGAGATTCGTGTTGTTTTGTTGTTTGCAATGTGCTAATTTGCGTTCTCTTTTTTATGGAGGAGAGTCTGACTCCCGAAGAGGCATGCAGGCTAATTGGAGAGGAGCTAGGTGTTGAACGGTCATGTATTCGCCCTTGCTTTGACGAAAGTGGAAGTCGTGTGAGCTGCTTGGTAAGTAAACTCGACTTTGTCTTGGAATGCCATCTGATGTAATTGTCACCAATGTGCGATTCCTCTTCCGTTCCGACAGAGTTTGGTTTTGAAGTTTTGAAGTGACGATTATATTGGCTAAGGGTGAGCAAGTGAAAACGGTTATGCGAGCAAATGGCGGAGCAAGCGTTGATCTTGCTATGCCAAAATAATGCACGCACGGAAGGGTGAGAAAATAAGCTTGAGCACGTAGTTGAGGTTATGCTTTCATTAGAGCACGATAATCTATATCTCTGAAGCATTGCGCTATAGACTAGACCTTTAATCCGGGAATATTTGATCTGAAGGGTAAAAAATTTTGGAATGATTAAAATTGGCGATAGTTGCTGAACACTTTCGCTTTCTCCACTTCAAATCTCTTAGAATAAATGATATCTTCAAATTTAGATGTACCACGGTTTTTGAATTATTGTTTGAATTAACCTGTGGGATGTTTATCAGGAGACGCTAATTTGAAAATCAACTACCTTAAGGAAAGAAATTGTTCTTCAGGAATTAATCTTAAGCCAGTGATACTGATACGGTCAACTTTTGTTAGTATATAATTATGGCTATCGTTACTTTTAGGGGACTTGCGCTACATAGGAAAAAATCCAGTGGAAAACTGTTTGAATGCACGCGCAAAAATGACGAGTGACAAATTTGATGACGAGCGTTTATTAGCGAGAAAAACAAATGAAAACAAAATGAAAAACGGTTAAACACTCATCTACAGTATTTAGGGTTAAGCACTGATTGATAGTGATTAGGCCTAAGAACTCATCTATACTATTTAGGGTTAAGCACTGATTCTACGATGGTTAGCTTTGTTATTGTTGAGTTTAGTTATTTCTAAACTTTGTACAATTAATTGAATTCGTCATTTTTGCGAGTGAATTAAATTCGTCATTTTTGCGCGTGCATTCAGACAATTTTTCTCTATATAGCGCGAGTCCCCTAAAAGTAACGAAAGCCGTATATATCAAACCAGTGGATAGTGTTTTTTGTGTGCTCTGATTGGCTACTCAAACTTGTGATAGCATCTGTTATTCACCTCCCGGCGTCGTTCTAGATTTCACGTGGGAGTTTTCCCTCGTTGCTCGGGAAAAAGGAATTAGTTGATTTCATATGGTACTATTTCTGTTTACGTATTTTACCAAATGAAATGTGGTATTTGTCTTGAATTCTCATTTGAGGCACTCTTGAGATCAAAAGGGTGAATTGACTGTAGTTAAACAGTTTCCTCCTACCTGAAAATGACCACCATGAGTACTCATCTGAATCTTGTTTGATTATGCGTGCAGTTTGAATTGCTGTACCCCCCCCACCCCCCCAAGGCATTTACAGGTAATCTCTTTTCCAATTAAGGGGGTGTTACGATTGTTATGACAATCAGATATTTCAATCAGATATTAGACTCTTGCGACAATTGGTCTTATCAAACTCGAAAATCTCTACAAAAGCTTTTCTCTCTTGTAACCAAACACTTCTACTTGATGTGACTAATAAAGAAGCTTCAAAAGAGAAACATGGTGTCATTAATGGGATTTTAGAGCTACAGCCGTTCTAAAAACAGAGCCCAAGAGATTCTGTACCACGTTTGGAATGAGCGACAGCGAAAGAGAAACGCAAAGGACTTCTCAGATGACCAGCAGCAGTAGCATATCGGTAACAAGCATGGCCTACGCAACAAGGGCCATTCCCGTTCCACCGCCTATGGATATGAAAGGGGATTTAGCACTAAACTGGTCAATATTTCAAGAGCAATGCGAAGACTACGAAATAGCTACAAAACTGGTCAACGAGATGCAACCAGTACGAGTCACTACACTGAAATCGGTCATGGGAAAAGCGACACTACAAATTTTTAAGCATTTGGATATCTCTTCCGAAGCAAGAGAAAATACAACACAAATTCTGGATGCACTAGGAGCTTATTTTGCCCCATCAAGAAATGTCATCTATGAGTGGTTGCGTATTCCACAGCACAAACCAAGGAGAAATGGAGACGATCGATCAGTATGTGACCAAGCTTCGTGAACTCGCATCAACTTGTAATTTTGGCACGCTTACCAAAAGAGATGATAAGGGATTGCATCGTCTTAGGCACAAACAACACTGGATTACATGGCTGATTGCTGAGAGAATCTAAACTAACCCTGAAGAGTGCCGTGGACATGTGCAGGAGCAGCGAAGTATCTCAGAAGCAACAGCAGAAGTTGCAAAATAGCAAACAGAACACGAGCGAAGAAGTACATTTCTCAAAGCGCAACCATGAGAGGAAATCTCGTGTTTCACCGCTAAAGAAATATGACAAATATGGCACACAAAATCGATGTCCAGCGCCAAGACTCTGCAAGTGCTGTGGCGGAAAACATGCAAGAGACAAAAGTAAATGTCCAGCCTATGGTGAAATCTGCTCAAAATGCAAGAAAATGAATCACTACGCAAGAGTGTGCAAACAGATCTCGAAACTGCATGGAGAACACAATGTAAACAAGATAAACGGCAGTGACAACGAAGAAGATTATGGTGAAGAAGAATACTACGAAGGGAATAACAGCGAAGAAGACTCAGATGAATACACCTTTAGGCTCACACACGAGCTCAGAGCGGTTAAAGACAAAGGTACCCAATGGTTCGTCACAGTAAAGATGAAAGCAAACGACCACAGCCGGGATTTTAAGTGCCAGATTGATACGGGAACAACGTGTAACGTCATGAACTATATGACATACTGCAAAATATCTCAAGATGGAGACGCAAGATTGCACAACAGCTCAGCTAAGCTACGTCTCTACGATGGCACAACAATGTTACCACTTGGCCAAACCACCATTGACTGCACTTTCCGTGACAGGACATACCCGCTATGCTTCCAGATAGTGGAAATACACCAACCGCCACCACTATCAGGAAAAGCAAGCCAACAGCTGGGATTACTAGCACTACAGGTAAGCAAGTCCGTGAACAACATCAGCAAAGTCACGCAATCCTCAATAGAACCACTGACAAGAGAGCGCATCCTCACAGAATACAAAGATGTATTCGAAGGTCTCGGTTGTTTTGCTGGAGAACTACACCTTGAAGTCAACAAGTCCATTACTTCAGTACAGCATCAGCCGAGAAAAGTCACAGTCTCACTGAAAAGAGTGTTAAAAGAAAAGATAGACCAACTTACCAAACGTGGAGTACTGGCGAAGGTCACCAAACACGTGCCATGGATTAGCAGCATGGTAGCAGTCAAAAAGCCTGGCAAATTGCGGATCTGCCTGGATCCAAAAGACCTGAATGTCACTCTGAAGAGATCCAACTATCATCTACCCACAATTGAAGAAATCCTCCCACGGCTAGCGAAAGCTAAAGTCTTCTCAGTGTTAGACGCAAAATAATTATGGATTTTGGCAAATCAAGCTAGATGAAGAGAGCAGCTATCTGACCATGTTCTGGACGCCATTTGGCAGGTATCGCTGGCTAAGGATGCCATTTGGAATCTCATCAGCACCTGAAGAGTCCCAGTGCCGCCAGCACGAATTGCTAGAAGGTCTAAGTGGCATCAAATGTATCGTTGATGACATTCTAGTGTATGGGTGTGGTGAGGCAACAGAGCAAGCCATCGAAGACCACGACAAGAACCTTATCAGTCTCCTCAGTCGTGCCCCTGAAAGCAATTTGAAGCTGAATAAGGACAAACTGCGACTCCGACTCACAGAAGTACGTTACATAGGACACGTACTCACAGCACAAGGCCTACGCCCAGACCTGAGAAAGTCAGAGCAATTCAAGAAATGCCTAAGCCAGAGAACGTACACGCAGTGCAGCAATTCCTCGGATTCATCAACTATCTGGCTAAGTTCATGCCGCATTTTTCAGATGTTTGCGAGCCTCTCCGCCACCTCGCAGAGAGAGATGCTGTTTGGGCGTGGCTCCCAAAACATGACAAAGCATTAGAAACAGTGAAGAACTTGGTGACACACCACCCAGTGCTAAAGTACTATGACGTCAAAGAACCTGTAACTATCCAGTGCGATTCCAGCGAGACTGGTTTGGGTGCAACACTTCTCCAAGAAGGACAGCCAGTCGCCTTTGCTTCTCGATCCCTCAGTCCAACAGAGCAATGCTACGCTCAAATTGAAAAAGGGTGCCTAGCCATTGTATTCGAATGCGAATGTTTCAACCAGTACTTCTATGGATGGGACTTGATTCGCGTGGACTCAGACCACAAACCTCTAGAGATGATCTTTGGCAAACCTTTACTAACTGCTCCTAAACGCCTACAGCGAATGCTTCTCAGATTACAGAAGTATCATCTAGAGGTACACTACACGAAAGGTTCAGAGATGTACATCGCTGATTTCCTGTCAAGAGCAGCCTTACCACCAGAGAAAGAGACACCGGATACCCCAGAGTTTTAGTTATTCTGTCTGAAGAAAGAGCAGAAATTTGCCAAAGAGCTTGCAGACACCGACGCCACAGAATACCTCAGAGTTACAGCAGAGCGTCTCAAGCAACTACAGCAACAAACAGAGGCAGATGAAGACCTGCAGTCACTAGAGCAAGACATCCAGAAGGGTTGGCCCGAAACAAGGCTACAGGTCCCAGCAGCAGTGAGAGACTACTGGAACATCTGAGACGAGCTAACTGTACGAGATGGTCTCATCTACAAGGGAAGCCGCGTAGACATACCCAAGTCACTTCAACCGAGAAATGCTGAATCGCATTCACTCCAGCCAGCTAGGCATAGAGTCCTGCCTGTGCAAAGCATGTAACATGCTGTATTGGCCCAACATGAGCAAACACATCAAAGAGTATGTCAGTTGATGCGCCGCTTGCAATGAGTACCAATCCAACCAACAAAAAGAGCCGCTCATGTCGCACCCAATTCCTACAGTACCTTGGAGCCGGTTCAGCATGGACCTGTTCACGACGGATCAAAAGAGCTACCTCTTCATGGTGGACCACTATTCAGACTTCTGGGAATTAGACCAGGTTGAGGACACAGTGTTCTCCCCAATTTTCAGAGCAACAGGTAAATCAGTTTTCCAGACCGGTAAAGCAGCCTGTTTGAAAATTCTTTTCCACCCCGAAGTCGAAGTGCCGTCATAAGAGCCAGAATGTTAC